>OZ019949.1:6575312-7059251 GCA_963970385.1 Theonella swinhoei | reverse complement strand
TCTATATGGTGCCTTGTTTTGTCAATAAAATTATAAAAATGATTGAAAGTATAGTACAAACTGAAAGATATATAATTACACGGCAATACGTCTCTTTTTTCAGTCCTTCCAATCTTGTACTATAGCAGAGTCATTCAACTTTTCTGAACCCTCAATACACATATGCATTGCATAATCCAGAGTTTCCTGTCTGAGGCAGCTTCTTAAATGAGTTTTAACTTGTCTCATGCTGCTGAAGCTTCTTTCTACCATTGCTGTGGTAACAGGAATTACTAAGGCAATTGCAGCTAGTTTGGAGAGATTAGGAAATCCAGCAGAGAGTGTATCAGTTGTAAAGAAACTCTGCATCACTGATTGTGAACTATAATCCTTATGAAACTTTACAAACATTATTTTTCGAAATATCTTCCATTCTTGTTTGACCCTGGAATTTTACATTTTGTACTTGACCATAAAAGCCTGTTTGTGTTTTCAAACCCTCAACTCCAAAGGTAGACAAATCTTCCTCAGAATCTGTTAAGTTGATTGGACTAAACACAGAGAATGCTGCAACTACATCAAAAACTACCACGCATGCACAGCAGTCATAACTTCTCCCCCTAAACAAATTTCTAGATGAAACCCTGACATGTTATGAATTCAAATTGCATTCAAACCTAGGACTTACTATTGTTATCTGGTCTATGCAATTGATTACACAAATATTTGACCTTTGCAATGTTATAAGATGTTACCTTAGACAGACTCCACAATCACAGGTAGCTGCACTGATGGATATATAAGGCTGATGGAAGGAGAGTCACAATTTGAAGGGAGATTGGAAGTATGTTTCAATGGGAGGTGGGGTACTTTCAGTAGTGATGGATGGACACGAATAAACACACAAGTATTTTGTAATAGTCTTGGATATGATTTCTTTGGTAGGTATGTACTATACTTTATGTCAATTCTTGTTACGTAATGTACACCTGCATTTAAAATGTAGGGATGGAAGTGCCCAAAATTGTAGAAACATGGAAGCACAGCAAAACAAGGGATGATGGCATGCAACAATAATAACGTGTCGTAACTCTGTAAAATAAGGAGGGGGTTACGCATGTTATTATTTTGCATGCCAGTTTTGGTTTATGCAATCTCCATGTTTACATCAGGCCATGTATACAGATGTAGATGTCTGGGAGGTGTACAGTGGTGACTCATGCCCTAGTCAACTTCAGTCCTCAGCTGCAGCTGGCTGAGGTTGGAGTACAAATGGATATGTTACAAGGGAGTAAAAACACTTCCATTAAATGAAGGATATAGGGATGACAGTGCCAAAAAGTAGAAAAACAAGTGCAGTATATTATGTGTAGCAAGACAGAGGATGAGGGCAGTATATATGCAGCAAGACAGGGGATAAGGGCATGCAACAATAATAACATGCGTAACCCCGTAATAAAAAAGATGTAGGGAGGTATTATGCATGTTATTATATTTATTGCATGCCGTCATCCTTGTCTTCCTGCATATATACTGCCCTCATCCCCTGTCTTGCTGCATATAATATACTGCACTTGTTTTTCTACTATTTGGCACTGTCATCCCTATATCCTTCAACATTTAATGGAAATGTTTTTACTCCCTTGTTTCACTGGTTTTTGCTTTGTAATCTCGCTTGCAAATATACAATGCTCTTTGCATTTGTGTGAGCCCCACCCATTTTGCTGCTTGTGGTCATGTGAAATGCACATGGGTAATTACGAGGAGATGACATTCAACTACATGGAAGTGCTAGTATATCGTAGTTTTACTTGTCTAAGGTGGGCCCTACAAAGATTCCCACTTGTGTTTTAAGCTTCCTACATCATTTTAGATTATGCATGTCATTATAAATGTTCCATTGTGTCATCACCTGTCTTTCTGCATATATACGGCACTTGTCCATCCCTACATCTTTAATGAAATGTTTTACCCTTATATAGCAAGTTAGGTGCTTTATCTAACATGATAGGAGAATTTGTGTATTGATCCTTGTTCCCACAGATAATGAGACAGTGAAGCAGTCCATACCTCAGGCCCTCTCAAAGCCAGTCCACCTACACAATATTGTCTGCTCTAATACAGAGCTTCACCTGCTGGAATGTAGCTTCAGCAAATATACAGGAAATATAAATGATGTTCAAGATGTAATCATCACTTGTCAACAGCGTAAGTAGAGCAAACAGATGAAATGGAATCATACATCAATTTGCATAAACTATCTCTTACACTAACATTCACTCATGAACATACACTACTGTTTTCACATAGCCTCATGTAAAGATGGAGATCTAAAACTTGTGGGTGGCATATCAGAGAATGAAGGTAGACTGGAGGTGTGTTTTGATCAAAGATGGGGCACTATCAATGGAGATGGATGGACACATGTTGACACTCAAGTGGCCTGCAGACAACTTGGATACTCTACTTCAGGTATGCAAAAGCAGTGCCAAAAATCATAGAAATACTGTATTAAGCTATGCAGACAAGTTATGAATAAGGACATAATACACTGAGAAAACAAGTTATAGTTGTTGCATTAGAATATGCACTGCAACATATATGCTGCACAGTGGTGTAGGAAGATGATTTACTATAGGGGGGCACCAATCTGAATATAGAATGCGCATGTGCATGTAGATCTACTGTGTGAACCCAGAATTTATGCAGAATACCTGCTATTTAAACGCTCCTGGCCGACAGGACTGGCGCCCCCCCCCCCCCTTAAATGCTGTGAGCTTGTACTTCTGCAAAGAAAAGTCAAAGCCTGAGAACGAGGCTAATGCGTGCACACGCTACTATATGGGTCAATGCCAGTGACGTAGGAACCTTTATTTTCTGCTATACCTTCTGTTTGATTACACGCTTAGTTACTAGACACTACTGGAGCCCCCCCCCCCCCCCCCCCCCCCCCCCCGTTCCTACACCACTGCTGCATATAATTGCACGTGTTAATGTACCATCACATCTACTTCACCTGCTCATGATGTTCAATGGAATAAATGATTCCTGTATTTAGACACCCTCCCAGGAAGTTATTTTCAGAAGGTACATGTATAATCAAGGTGGGTGGTGGGTACATGTGGCAGTTTGAGGAAGAATAAAAAAATTATGCTGATGTATAAATGACCCAGTTGTACTAGCTAAGTTAATTGGCAACACTGGAATTCAGTAATTCATGTTCTCTTTTCCAGATGTTTCCTACTCCAAAACTCAGAGAACTCACTTGTCTACATCTCTCCCTGTCCACCTCACCGCAGTGGGCTGCTATGGCTCTGAAGAAAAGCTCATCGACTGTGCCCACCACAAATATACCAGTTCAGATCCTTCTATGGACATTAGCATCAGCTGTATCAGAGGTGAAGACAGCAGCAACAGCAGTAGCAGCAGCAGCAGCAGCAGCAGCGGTGGTAGTGACAGTGTATCTTTGGCTGCTCTAACAATAGCAGTTGTGTGCATTATTACTGTTATTGGTTTGATTGCAGTGCAGATCTTTGTTCTCTTATTCAAACAGAGGAAGATAACCATGCTAAGGTGAATACAAAAAATGGCTTATAGTCATGCTATATGATATTCCAACTATCTTGCCAACAGTAATCAACTTGGTACAAGACTGGAGGTCCACAAAAAATGTACATCCACTGATGATACTAAGATTGAAACTGCCTTACAAGGGGATTACTATGAAGGTGTTGATGAGCCTCAAGTAACAGTTGCCAATCCAAGTTATGCCATGAGTGTACATCACGGTCCCCAGAAACTAGTACCTTCAAAGAAGAAGTCTTCATCAGTACCATATGGAATATTTGAAGGCCAACCTCCTTCCCCCATTTACGAATGCCTCAATTGAACAGTCATTTAATACACGATATACGTAGCTAATTAAGTGTCTACTATTTAGGCTGTAGCTAGCTAGAGATAGACTCTTGCATGATTATGCTTTAGCAGGTTATAATTCATATGTGAATTACAGAAGACTCATTGTATGTGTCGATTCCTAGCTGAATAAAGTTATTGCGTATGCATACAAAGCCTTCGCTGAACTTTGAAATTCTACAAACGACCAATGACAATGCAAAGTTTGGAGTACCAAAGTGCATAGGTGTAGGAAGTGCGGGGAGCACTGCGGGCACTGGGGGCACTGGGGGCACATGCCCCCACAACCGTGAAGAGCTGCCACGCCTTCTTATTGAACACGTGCGCATGCGCTCTTGAGCTTGGCATGGAGTAGAGTAGATCTACGTAGGTCACATCGCATTGTGGGAAAAATGGCGACTTGATTCGCTGTCGTTTCTGAGGTGCCTATCCTACCTCAGCTCTTGATTGATAGGTGTTATATGTTGATGGCTGGTGTTATGCTGTTATGCTGTTGTTTTGGTATTCTACACGTCGATGGACCGCTGGCTGGAGTCGCCAGTTTCAGCCTCGGTCTGGACCTGATCAATGTGATTTTTGTACGACTTTGACAAAGCACTGGCAACTGACAGGACTTCGATGTATATCTGGGAGCTCAGCTAGAGTTGTCTCGTGGTGTGGTGTAGATGTGTCTCCATTTTACGGATTCAGTAGTGCCTCTATTGGTGTATCGTCCTTCTAGCCTATGCTAGGGAGCAGAATCTTGCCCACTACTGACTCACTGATCTTCTCTTGTTGCATTGTTGTTCTGTTTGTTCTTTTGTGCTGATTACGTCGGTATTTTTGTATGTGTGTGTGTGCTTTTTGTGTGGTAGCCATCAGTGTTGGTGTAGAGTGCCACTCTTCCCTTCACGGGGTATGAATCATTTATCATGGAGTCTTCTTGGGTGAGTAGTAGTCTCGCGGGCCAGACTCTCTCTCCCCGCGTGAGAGTCTGGCCCGCGAGACTACGTAGGTGAGTAGTTGAGCACATTTGTGACAGATCCGGAGTGGAGGAATGGAGCAGATTATTAGAGTAAACAGAGTGGAGGGAAGGGTATGGAAGAAGATGAAGAGTGCATGTAGGTCTGATTTAATAATAGATAGAGAATTATACCAAAGGAGATTCAACAGGGTAGAGGAGGCATTTGCCTCCCCTGTTTTCGATTTATGAATAATTTATTAGGCTCGCCGCGAGCGGGCGCAAGGGGCAGTTAGCTATAAGGCTAGGGCTAACAACCTGCGAGCGACAGCGCGCAAGCAGCAGCTAACCACAAGCGAGAGCACAACTGGCAGCTATAGTTATAAAGGGTCGAACAGTGCGCACTGTACCGCTCACGCCCGGTCGTACGCGCATACGCGGCATGTAGGCTAATGATTAATGATCCTCCCCTATGATTCAATCCTAGTTAGATTCTACGCCCCTGCAGACACTCATGCCCTGCTATTACCCCATATACCAGGCAGGGAACGAGATCATCTTTCTGATAGTGGTCCACAGATGATTGGAGGCAGGAGGTGATTTTTATAATATGGAGAAGGCTCAATTCTAGTTCACATCATCCTCCTACTAACTTACTGTATATAATATTTATGTTTATTAGGTGATGACATTAAGGAGGGAGACATCCGTCTGGTTGCTGGCAGCTACTTATGGCAGGGACTTGTGGAGATATTCTTAGACGGTATCTGGGGTAGAATTAGTGACGATGGTGTAGATGGTAATTATGCTAGAGTTGTCTGTCGACAGCTTGGATACAACACGTATGGTAACACAAACACCTCTTTGACGTAATTAAGCTGCAGCATCACGCTTGTTTGATATCTCTTTATAGGTAGTGATTATGAGTCCGGTGGGCAATTTGGTGAAGGAAAAATAGTACAGTGTACCTTCAGTGGCGTAGACAGGATTTAGAGGAAGAGGGTGCCGAGCGCGGAATTTCGGCCGGAAGCCACGCCTCTTTATTATGCAACTTCCTGCGGCTCGCGAGCGCGACTAATGAACTTACAGCACAATAAGATATACGTATATACATAACTTGCGCTGTTACAAGCCTCTTCTCAGCTGTTTCACGCGAACGACCTTTCTCGACATATCGCAAGCCTGTGAGATTCGCATAAAAACAAGCGCGTAATATCGACGCACGCGTACTGGCTCGACGTAAATACATGAATCGCCCGCTTTACATGTACGTACTCAAGCTAAATCCGGAGATAAACAGGGTACTCTGGGTCCGATGAATCTTCATGAATGTACAGTACAATAGTCTAAGCATAAAGGGCCGGGGGTGCTCGAGCACCCAAAGCACTCCCCCTGTCTACGCCACTGACCTTAACAACCTGAATTGTTATAGATCAGAGTACAGAATAACTGACTGTCAGTTTGAAAGAATTAACAGTGACCATCATTACCTAGATTTCGGTGTCTACTGCTCTGTTGGTCAGTAAAAATAGAGTGGGTTACATTCATCGTATATTACCATTGTCTATCGGAGCGAGCCCATACCTAGTTGTATCAGAGCGTCGGTAGACGCTCTAATGTAGGGATGGGAAGTGTGAAAAATGACGTCATCGGTCTACAAAAAGCCTCCTATTGAGGGGCGAAAGCCTAGTTAAGCTTTCAAACTCACAAGGAATAGGTTTTGGAGTCATATCTAGCCGTACATTATCCCACCCTGCACCTACCTGCTTCCAGTTGGGCGTGCGAGAATCTGGTCACACGCTTTTTCACGATTCCGCGTCATCATATTCTTCATTTTTCTTCTTCTTCAGTAAACCCGCTATCTCATTAACGGAAGGAGATTAAGCTCTGCTTTTTTCACCAAACCTGTCTATGGTCGGTGGAGGTGTGCACCGATATGTTTTTTTTCTCCCAGGACGTCCATACGCCATTTATTTATGATCAAGCGGTAGCCCCGCCCAATGCGCATAACCCTCACATGCTCTTTTGAATTGTGTGGCAGTGGAAGAGACGGGAACGTTTTGTCTCTGCATGAGAACGTCTCGTTGTAGTGACTGTCAGATATTCTGTTTGCGTGGAGTTTTCTAATCGTCTTTTACCACCCCTGCCTTCTTCCCGTGTTGGTAAGTCTGCTACTCATCTGCGTACTTGTAGCTTCACTCGTAGTTACATTCACTTCCCCAGGTTACTTGTGGAGCTGTTCTCTCCACACCTATTGATACGTGGTGTAGTGGAGCCCTGCAGTGCGAAGTCTATTGTTGGGCTGTGGCGCTCTCTCACCTTTTTTGCATATTGTCGATCTGCAAGCAGCCGCTGGCAGCGTGCTGGATTCTGTCCCAAGATAAGTTGACTGATATTGTTTTTGATGTAAAAAATGCCGTACCGCTCAGAGCGTAAAAAGAGGGCATATTACAAGAACTTGGATAAAGTGCATAAAAGTGAATCCAATAGAGATTATTATGTGCGTAATTCTGAGGAGTTGAAGGCTAGGAGTAGATCTGTGTATAAAGCTGACCCTAGCAAGAAGAAGGCAGCAGCTGCAGCCCTTTATAAATTGCAGCCTGAGAAAAAGATGGAGTCTAGTAAGGCCTATTATTGTTCCCATAAGGCCCAGAAGAAAGCCTATTATTGTTCCCTTAAGGCCCAGAAGAAAGCCTATTATATTGCCCTCAAGGTAGAGAGGAATGCTGCTGATAGAGTTGCTTACAGAGCAAATGCAGAAAAACGAAAAGCTACAGCAAAGGCTTCTTACACTGCAAACCCTGAGCCTAAACGTGCTGCCTCTAGAACTGTTTATAGATCCAATCCTGAAGTAATGAAGGAAACATTTCCTATAGTATCATGCTACACACAGGGGTGTCAGGCTGCAGTATTTTCGAAAGTACCACTGTTATACAAAAAGGGTAAAAGTGACCAAGGCTAGATATAGTTTGATCCAGCCTACCCAGCTGTTGAATGAGAAGTGTTTTAGGCTAATACAGGCCAATCTACAAGAAATGAAAGGAAATTTAATGGAACAGTTTAACTCCTAACACTTTGGTGTGGAAATGAAACTAAGTAGACAAGATTTGGGAAGTGCAGTAGTTAGACTTGCAACTAAAAGACTTATTGGTAAATCCTTGCAATTACGTAGGAAGTATGCAGGGTTTCTGCTGAATAGTATTAGGTGTATTAAGTCTATCACACTGAAAACCCAAGGAAAGAGGTGATTCTTGCACTAGAGCACTGAGCCTTATTTTTATGAGGCAGCTTACCTGCATGTGAGAGAGACCCTGATCCCTGTCGATGATGGTGAATGTGTTGTTGGTATTAGGTTTCTGCACGATCCCACTCAGAGGAGGTTGGACACGATTTTTGCCGGTCACGTGATCTGTACGTAGACGCGTGATTATAAGGCTTCCCTATGGCCAAATCCAATGTTAAATCAAGAAAGGTCAGTTTAGTAGCCTTACCCCGCGACAACTAGCAAGGTTAGCATATCATTCTAAACCTCTACGTTAGTAGATTCCGAATATGTAGTCATCTGCATCCAACCCCTACTTTCCAGGAGCCGTAATCGCCCAGAAACGATTGCTGACTTCGCGCAGCATAGCAGTTACGACATCTTTGTATTGCTAAGAAATGTGGTTTGTTTTCCAAAATATGTGCACATCATCTCCAGGGCTTCCACTTCTCAGTGCTATAGAAGCCTGTTTCAAAAAGGTACAAAGATGTAGGGATGGGGTTATGAATGACTTTCTGTGTTGGATCTTGTTCCTTTCCTTTTTCATGATGTGACATCCCTACATTCCTCTTTCATTTGGTATAAATGATTTTTGCACTTGTATATATATATACAACTGACTGTCAGTTTGAAAGAATTAACAGTGACCATCATTACCAAGATTTCAGTGTCTACTGCTCTGTTGGTCAGTAAAAATAGAGTGGGCTATTATTCATCGTATATTATTCACACAGTACGCAGAGGAGGTACGACACTAAAATCGATGACGTAATGAATCGCACGAAAGAATGCAATTACTGATGCCTACCGCGAGGCAAAGATGTAGACCTCTTCAGTTGATTGCATAGTTTAAGAGAGCTATAGAGTCAGAATACTATCCAAACTCGGTAGAGAGATAGACCATAGGCCAAAGATGGGTGCAACTGAGAAATCTGAGTTAAACTAGATATCCACGAAGTGCTACATGACCTCAACTACTTCCCGCTGTAAGTCGCTGGAACAGTAGGGGTTCGCCCGGGTTCGATTCTTTTTCTTGAGGTATAGGCTATGGTACGTACAACTGGCTACTAGCCTTTGGGGATCCTCACTTTGCGTTGCTTCAGCAGACGCTGGAAAATGCCATGTCACGCCATGTATTTTCAATGGAAGATAGGTTGCTGTGTCAGCAAAAATTTCAATTAGACTTCGATCACGTGATACTGTCGTACCTCCTCTGCAGTACGGTAGTACTGTGTATATAGGGATTGCTATGATCTATCCCCACTGAAAACCATATATAAGGATTTTGTTCATTTTCACTTTCAATTTGTTCACTTTTGATGATATCAAGGTGAAGAATGTGTGAAAAATAACCAGTATACTAAAATTGGTTGTTGTGTTGTGATGTAAAATGTGTGTAATGGCTTAAAAAGTGCTTTTCACATTTTGTCCATGTTTTCCATCTTATTTTTCTTCTTCTTTTGAAGCAGCGTACCTCTATAACCATAAAACCAATGATCTTGCATCTTTGCATGTGGAAAAATATCATTACAGGATAGGGAATAGAGGTATAATGTTAACCTTGTAGTTCATGCACTACTGATTGTTCTCTCCCAGCAATGTATTATGAATGAGGATAACTAATGAGCAAAAACTCAGCAACCATGGTAACCATCAACCTGAAAGTCAGCATGTGCAGAGATATCATCGCTAATGGCAACATAACAAAAGCATATGTCATTAACCCTTGTGATTCTTACTGATATTAACACTCCTCTCAATACACATGTATATAGCTATTACGTAATTTCATTTTGAATGTACGTGCGCGGCGCATAGTACATACATTGTACGTATGCGTCATACAATAAAACGATTACGCAATGACACAAGACTCCTTAATGACGTCATTACATCTGCCGCGCAAAGAAATGTTTACTGAGGTAAATGAAATTGATGGATTTGGTAGATGTTTTTTCTCCTATCAATATTAATACCATTATGATAAAAAAACATTTCACTTGGCACTGGATGAGCACTTCAGGATGCAGTCATTAATGACTTAGTATGAGGCAGAAATACCTCTGAGTCAATGACTTACTGTAGTTGTCATGCCACATACCTTGTGCAAAATAATTTGCTCATTGCTCACTACAGCAATCCAGAAATGAGGAACCAAAACAGATGCAATCAGATATGCAACTAGTCGTAGAATTACTGAGATGATCAACCCTCTGTTACACAATGACCAGATGCAAAACTGTGAAGATGATGCATAACCTAATTGCACTCCAAAATTAAAGAGAGAATATTATAGAGCACGTGATACGCCGTTTTTCCACCCCCGCATTTTATTTTATGCGCGCGCCCACGCTTGCATTGTCTACTGTAAGCGCACACACGAGATACTTCGCGCAGGCCCCAAACGTATTTGACGTCATAAAACTAGCCGCACTATGCGCTTATATCGCATGAGCCTCGTGTTGTGGTTCATATCTACAGCTAATTTCTTCTCTCTGCATACCGGCCCTCGTATGCAGTTTTCTGCCTCAAGGTAATGATTATCAGTATACAGCAAGGTGCTATAGCTGCAGTCGTTATATACTGCGTAGCTAAATGCAAATCGTTTTACAGAAGTACACTTTCAATTTCTGCAGTACAAGGACGACAATGCAATGTGTTCATGGGCTGATTGGAGTGTTTAATATCCTCCTGGTAGTCATTGTACCAATATGTAAGTCAAATTGTCATACAAAGTGAGATATGTTACAATACATTATTGGCCTGCAGATGCTCAGTATGGATATGGTGATATTCGTCTGGTAGGAGGTTCCTACCAGTGGGAAGGTCGAGTGGAAATCTTCATCTCTGGAACATGGGGCACTATTACTGACTCCGAGTGGACCAACAATGATGCACAAGTTGTCTGCCGCAAGCTGGGACATTTCAAGCCAGGTGCTGCAACACAGCTCGTAACTGCATGTGTAGTTTTTGTCAGTTTGTCTAGATACCCCTTAGAAGTATATATATATATATCAGACTACCTGAAATCACAATGTTATAACATTATCTGTTACTTGTCAGTATGCTTTTTCTGTGTGCTATGTGAGGTAATATATACAGAATTGTGGGCCTGAACAAATGAACATGTAAGGTTGTGTATGGTTTTTACTACAGTTAACATTGTGGTTTGATGTCTCAACTGTTGAATTATAGTACATGGATACTCAATATTAAGGCATCACCTTTTATTGACTACATATTTTGGAGTAGGCTCTGCCTTTGTTTAAGCTTAGTACTGATTTTTTAGTCATATTAATGTGCATGCAATAAATGCTTGTGACCACAATAGTATAAAGTGTAAAAACATTTTCACTAAAATGTTGAAGGATGTAGGGATTGAAGTGCCAAAAAGTATAGAAACAAGGTCAAAGTGCAGCATGCATGCAGACAAAGGCAGGGGATGATAGCATGCAACAATCATAACATGCGTAACCCCTTTTAGTATTTACAGATGTAGGGACATGGGGTTACGCATGTTATGATTGTTGCATGCTATCATCCCCTGCCTTTGTCTGCATGCATGCTGAACTTTGACCTTGTTTCTATACTTCTTGGCACTTCAATCCCTACATCCTTCAACATTTTAGTGAAAATATTTTTACACTTGTTTCACTGGTTTTTACTGTGTGTAGCAACACATATAAACCTACTGACTTTCGTGCAGAGTTCTACCTCCCTTGTATACATATAAGCAGGATATCTAGCAATTGTCAGTGACTCCTACATCCTGTCTTGTACGAATATTGCCTACTGAGTACAACAGCGGGTCCAGTTGCCTGCAACAGTTAGTCGTTCAAAGAAACGGAGTAACGTAGCCAAAAAAGACAACACAGCGCTCGAAACAGCTAGCGGCAGCTTGATGAACACTGAAAATCTGCATCACTAAACTAACTTCACGTGTTCGGCACGTGAGCAAACAAGAAAATGGCATCTAAAACTAACACTTGTAAGGTTGCAGACCTGGAGTTTGACGGCTTTGGGAGAAGGTATGAAGATTTTGTGCATCAAGGATCATGTACGCTCCACTATAAATGATTTTCGTGAAAGAATTAGAGCGATTACTAACCCCAGTTTCGCGGTAGGCCGTTTGAACTGAAGAAGAAGAAGAAGAAGAAGAAGATGATGAACAATCCGGGTTTTTACAAATTTCCGAAATTCACTGTAGCTGTATATTTTACGTACTTTGAGAGTATTAAAGTGTATAGAAGCACTCTCAGAGCATGTAGTTTGTCTGAAAAGGCTTAAAACATCCGCATTCGGGAGTTCTGAGCCGTTACTTTTGTTAAGGCTTAATGGGCGTGTCGGCGCCATCCCTACATATAGAGTCTACCGACTCTATGATAAGTGTACCCTCATCTTCATGTCCATCTATGATATTGTGGATACCCTATTTATTCCGGCACAAGACAAGAAAAGATAATATGAAGCTAAGACATATATGAAGGGTCCAACAGCTGCTAATATGTATAATGTACATCACTTTTTGTTGTTGCATGATGGCAGAAATAGCTAACTATTTAGCTAAAACATTCATTGTAGGATGAATATACAGTATGGATAGACTGAGGTAGGAGTATGTATATTGCTACACATATCGCTGGACACTATGTGGATGGTTTGTTGATGTTTCACAATGTCAGGGTACTTACGTAATGAAGTTATGTCTACATTCTTTCTGACACAGGTGCTACAGCTCATACTGATGCCTATTTTGGTGAAGGTAGTGGTCCAATACATTTAGACTTTGTGCAGTGTTCTGGTTCAGAGTACAATGTGACTGAGTGTGAAATAAGACATGACAGAATAAGGATCGATCACTCCTTTGATGTGGGAGTAAAGTGCCAGCCAGGTAGGTTTCATACATTTTGTTGGGGTGAATAAATGACCACCCACACTTTTAAAAAGGTTTTACTCTAATAATAACATTGGAAGTCATATAGTGCAGGAAGTTATAAGCGGACAAGGGGCAACAGCACACCTGCTTTCCTGGAATACTATTGCAAGGCTAGCTAGTCAAACATTATCAAACTCTGTGGTTCCGATTGGCAGGTGGCACATCTTGTCACTTCTAAAAGCTTCCAGAAGCTTTGTGGCATGTAGCTATATCACGTAAAAATACAGTTAAAGCACTACCTGTACAGGAATATAGGCTTTGGATACAGTTTCAAAGTATAATTATAATACAGCACTCATATTTCATGCTGTATTATAGTTTCTTAGCCAAGTCCTCGTCCAATATTTCTTGTAATGTACTTGCGCCAGTGCTTTAACCAATAGTAGTGCATGTTTAGCCCAAGTTTAGGCAGTAACTGTAGAGTTAGTTAATTACCCCCATTGCAGACAACATTTCTGGTTATATCAACAGCAGTGTTATATTAGTTTGATCTCTTCTTTTTTTCAGCTGATGAGGCTTATAGAGAGGGAGATATTCGTCTGGTAGGAGGATCCTATAACTGGGAGGGTCGTGTGGAGATATACTGGACTGGGACATGGGGGACTATTAGTGACACTTCATGGAATAATAGTGATGCTGAAGTTGTCTGCAGACAGTTGGGACACTCCACAAATGGTATGTAGTTATGTGACATTGTGAGACACATTCATTGACCTGTGATACCTTCAGATGCTAATGGTGGTTTCTATGGAGAGGGCAGTGGAGCAATACACATTCGGGAAGTGACCTGCTCTGGCTCAGAGAAAAACATTACTAGCTGTACCTACATCAGTAACACTGTCCTGACTAGTCATGCACAGGATGTGGGAGTTGAATGTCAGCAAGGTCAGTTTTTTAGAAGACAAGGATAATTTGAGATACCAGAGACATCAAGTTGCAAACTGAAATACACATCATTTACTTGCAGCTTGATGCCTCTTAAGAATGAAGTTTCATTGATGTTTGCACCAAGTGTAAAATAGAAATTAGGCAGATCTAGATCAGTACTTTATAATTACACAAAAATCATACTGCTTCCTCAATCCATTGCCCATTATAGTATGTAACTATCATTGTTAATAGGTGAGGATGTTAAGGAGGGAGACATCCGTCTGCTTGCTGGAAGCTACTTATGGCAGGGACTTGTGGAGATATTCTTAGATGGTGTCTGGGGTAGAATTGATTATTATGGTGCAACCTATTCTGATGCTAGAGTTGTCTGTCGACAGCTTGGATACAATACGTATGGTAAGATATTGACTAGGAGATAGATTAACCTTGTTACTAAGAACATCTCAGCCTCATGAGAGCCTTCTAAAGCTAGCAATAAGATAAACACTAGCTGGAATGTGACTCAATGTAAGGCGGTAGTTCCTTCCTGTTAAGTCTCCGACTTATATTAGCCCCACAAATCTTACGTATACTTCCTGTTATATTTCAATAGTGCGTAAAGATTTATGCATGTACATGTATACGTATATACTCACAAAGGGAAAGGGGTTTTTTCATAATCCCTACACGCTTTGATATTTTATGGTACTGTGTTGCATGACATTGCATCATCATCCACAGATGTTGACTATAGTTACAATTATAATGAAATGGGTGAACTAAATCCCCTCTTTCACTTTACACATCCTGATTGTTCTGGAGAAGAATACAGAATAACTGATTGTCAGTATAATAGTACCACGGAGCTCTCCTACTATGAGGATTGGTTGGTCTACTGCTTTGTAGGTAAGTAACTTATCTTTATCTAGCTCTAGATAGTTATTTGCTATTTTAAACATTTTTTATGGTTACCTCAGTTGCATGTTTTTGCTGAGTCATATTTTAAAATATGATGCAACTGAGGTAACAACACTTTGTGGTCAAAATATCCACCTACTTTTGCTGTCCAATATAATTTCTACATCTATAACTTTTGTTTTGCTACTAGAAATTACACAAGTTAAATATCCAAAACAGCAGAAATATGAGAAGTGAATTTTATTTATGAAATCCTTCTCTGTAACAATCACTTAGCATGTTACTATGTACAAATCTGTACATACGTGTAGATTCAGGCCCCAAAAGAAATAGCACTCCCATAATGTATTTTTAATCCCAAGATAAATGTCTATTGCTTGTTTTTCATCAGAGATTCTTAATAAATTATAGAGGTAGCATGAACATTTGTGTTTATAAGTCTTAAAGGCTCGGAAGTCAAGTATAAATACATTTCCATTAGATTAAATGATTTACTGCCCATAATCAAAGATACAAGTTGGCATGATGGCAGATGATGATTGGCAAAACCTACCTTCCTATCAGAGAGTCAGTAGATATGTAGAGATGGCACCGACACGCCCATTAAGCCTGAACAAAACGACTCAGAGCTCTCGAACGTGGCTGTTCTAAGCCTTTTCAGACACACAGCCTGTTGTACGAGTGTTTCTATACACGGTAAGACTCTCAAAGTAGGTAAAATCCACTGCTACAACGGTACACGGAAATTCCTAAAACGCCGATTTCTTCATCATCATCGTCTTCTTCTTCTTCTTCTTCTTCAAACGGTCTACCTCAAAATTGACAAATGCGCTCACCTTTATTTTAGCATAAAACGAGTCCTTTCTCTCCGGTGCATGATCATCTCGAAAACCCTTGTGGAAATTGCATGTAACAATAACAACATGCGTAACCCCTCCCTACATTATATTTCATGGAGTTACGCATGTTGATATTGTTGCATGCAATTTCCACAAGGGTTTTCATCATTTCCTGCATATATATACAAGTTGTGTATGGTCATATCATAATCACTGTGCACCACTCGTGTTATTACAGTCTTGATTCTTTAATTTTTGGCACTACCATCCCTATATCCTTCAACATTTTAATGAAATGTTTTTTACACTTGTATCTTACATGCCATTATCCCAGCATCCTGCACTTTATATATTTAATCCTCGGTGCACATGAGCAGGATGGTTACAGTAGTTGTCTGGTCTGTCTCTGTGTCAGTTAAGTCACATCTCACCTCTGGAGCATCTGTTCATCCAGAAAATACTGTCACATACTCAGTGGGCAATGGAGGTCAAAAATTTGTGGGGTTTCTCTGAAGTCACTCTGTACAGAGATCCAGTACTCCCTCCGTTGAAGGCCATGTACGTATAGTCTCATACCCAGCCGCCCACCCGCGAGGGGAGGGATGTCTGTTAAGTATTGAAACTTTTGTTGGTCCTATGACGTAATGCAATTTTGAAATTCACGTGCAAGGGTTCAGAGTACAACTAACGCTTGGAGTATGCTGTCACTCACTGACACTCTGTTTGGCTGTTTGTAGCCTAGCGTTTGAATAGCTAGCTAATAGATGCTTCAACAGCTTCGAGAGCCACGAGTTACAACTTCATTATAAGTACTAATTACATCCGTCACGTGCTTTATTTGCCATTACATCACTGATCTGAACATTGATTGTACAGATGTATTTTCGGTGTGAGGACCAAGGAATGTTTCAATAGTTACCAGACCTCGCTCCCCTCGCAGGTGGGCATCTGGGCACGAGACTAGGCCATGTACAGTCGGCCATTTTTCTACAGAAAGCTGCAGATGTACATTATACTATAGTACGTATTCATATTTATCACATGTTTGCGCCAAGGGTTCTGCACTTTAGTGCGTTCATTCCTTGATTATTGGCACCGCTATCCCTATACATCCTTCAATGATTTCACATAAAAGAGAGCAGCACATTTACTACATCACTCAAACTCTCTATATAGCTACACATAATACTATTTTGACAAATGGTTAATGATAGTCATATGCACTTCATTTAATTAACAGATGGTCCTGAAACTGGAGACGTTATTCATGGATTTGTGCGGGTGTTCCAATCAGGGACCTGGGTGCCTGTTACTGATAGTTCAGGAAGCTGGACACTACAAAACTCAAATGTTGTGTGCAAAGAGCTTGGGTATAATGGTTAGTGCATTCAAGTGTATTCTCATATCATCTCGTCACAGAGTTCATCCTCATGATGATGCAATCAAAACAGAACAAAGTGCATGCCTTACATTGCTTTTATAACACATGCTTTAAGCTTTAATATGTGAAGTACTTCTGATGCCTGTTTTCTATCTTTTCAGGGACAAGAAGATATTTTAGAAACTCTTACACTGGGAGTTGGAATACTGCGAGAGAGCTGATAAACAATGTGGCCTG
Source organism: Theonella swinhoei (assembly GCA_963970385.1). Classification (NCBI taxonomy): domain Eukaryota; kingdom Metazoa; phylum Porifera; class Demospongiae; order Tetractinellida; family Theonellidae; genus Theonella; species Theonella swinhoei. The sequence goes on along the minus strand of OZ019949.1, from coordinate 7,041,974 downwards.
CACTGGCACAGAATCTAAACTGATTGATTGTCCTCACGACACTACCTTGCAGAATTCCTACACTTCACCAAGAGTAGATTGTATATCCTGTGAGAAAATCACTTTTCAGTATGTATATATGTGTCTTTCATGCTATAACTTATAATGTAGCCTGGTGATATGTGATGATTGTTGATGTAAGATTCTCACTGAATGTACTAGATACATACATACATGTATATGCATAGTACTTGTTACCTTAAGGTGACTATTTTTTGCAGGTACTAAAGTTTGATATTTCTGTGGATTTGCACCAGAACGCAAAATTTAAAATTTGGATTGGTGCCACACATGCACGCGAGTATAAGCACATGTGCGCATTATTACATATGATCAAACATACAGGGACTATGGGTCCAAGGGAGGCTAGGTAGATACCATAAAATGCCCTTCGTGTAACTTCTAATGCGTTCACGGAGCACAAACGAGAAGAGTCTGGTTGATGTAAGCCAACTTTAGTTAGCCTCTCTGTGCATGCGTGCGCCCAGGATGGCTAGAAATAGCAAAATGTGATACCAGTAAAATGCACAGAATCCTAAATCCACAAAAAATGTACCTGCAAATAATTGTCACCTTAATGTATATGCCTACAGATAACTGTGAAGATGGAGATATCAGACTAGTTAATGGTAAATCTTACATGGAGGGAAGATTAGAGCTCTGTCGTTATCGAAAGTGGGGGACAGTGTGTGACAAACAGTGGACAGACAATCACACAGCAGTAGTCTGTAGGTATCTTGGATTCAGTGACATTGTTGGAGGTAGGTTTTAGGTATATACCCTATAACCTACATATTCTATAGTTTACTGTACACTCAATTTCAGATTCAACCTATTTTACATCTGAGAGATTTGGTGAAGGGTCTGGTCCTGTTTTCATTGACTATGTTGCTTGCACTGGATCAGAATCAAGATTATGGAGATCGTCACCAAGATCACAGATAGACTGCCTCTCCTTTTCTCACTACTATGGATGCTCTCACAGTGGTGATGTGGGAGTCCGCTGTCAACCAGGTAATATACTTTAAATTCGTGGTGCTGCATAATAATGGATCAATGATCAATACCTTACCATTTCTTATCTGTAGCTTCCTGTTCTAATGGACAAATCAGACTCATTGAAGGTTCCTCCAAAATTGAAGGTCGTGTTGAGATCTGCTCCAATCAGAGATGGGAAACCATATCAACATATTATTGGGGTAGTGATGAGGCAAGAGTTGCTTGCAATGCACTTGGCTATGGTTTTGGTAAGAAATGTAGAGTATAGTATGACTCATCTGTTGTCACCTCGATGCACTTATGCAATGTGGCAATCAATTAATGTACATTTATTTCTTCAGAGGAGATTGCTGACAGAAATATCGACTACTACTACTACTACTTCTACTTCTGGCACCGCCCCTACTATTATTATGATTACAATTGCTGTCTTTGGTTTGGAAGAGGTGGAGGACCAATTCACTCAAACCACTTTCAGTGTAGGGGAACAGAGCTGGACCTTTCACAGTGTCATAGCTTCCCCCCCACAACACTGCAGGCACACTATGATGATGTAGGGATGAGATGCCATGGTATGTACTATATACATACATAAATATATGTTATATAGCAGTACCTACCTTGTATTTATATTCCGTAGTATGTACTAGGGTGAATGCAGTGCATTTTTGGCAAGTGGAGTGTACCTACCTATAGTTAGACAATAGGCCGATTTGTATCTGACATATACACCAACTGGGCATGGTTCATATAATTTGTGAGCGGAGTGAGCTAGTTCACTTAGTTGTGACAATGGGCCGATATTTCTATGCAATTATGTATATATGTGACCTACACTCTTAGACTACATACCATAATGTTATACGTGAGTTCTACTTTATGAGTATCCCTTAGACCATAAATAATTGGCAAACTTCCTCACATGCATAAACCTAGCCTTCATAGATCTGTAATTTTTTAGGCATCAATCTCGGATTTTTCTCAGGATGTTCTGTGATCTGTAGTTGTTTAGTGTATGTTGGCATGAACTATTGTGTTAGAGGAAGGCTGTAACTGTAGGTAACTGTACTGATGGAGATGTAAGGTTGGTAGGAGGAAAGTCAGAGTTTGAGGGAAGAGTGGAGGTGTGTCTCAATAGGAGGTGGGGCACTGTCAGTAGTGATGGATGGACACAAACCAACACTCATGTCGTCTGCAATGAGTTTGGATATGATTTCTCTGGTAAGTATGGTACCCATTAGGCTTATAATACCTTGCATCATGAGGTGCTATACAAGATGTGCCCATTGATATTTCTACTGTCCTTTCACAATTCTGTAGCTTGTCATCATTTTGTATTTGTAGATAATGCAATGGTGAACCTATCCATACCTCACGCCATCTCAAAACCAGTCTATCTACATGATGTTGCCTGCTCTAGTTCAGACCTGAACCTGTTGGGATGTAGCTTCAGCAAGTATTCAGGACACATAAATGATATTGAACATGCAGTAATCGCCTGTCAAAAGCGTAAGGATTACAGTAAACTGTTAAAATTTGATCACATTAGACCCTCTATATTCATTCATATACAAAACAACTCATAGACATGTATACATATAGCCTCATGTAAAGATGGAGATCTAAAACTTGTGGGTGGCATATCAGAGAATGAAGGCAGACTGGAGGTGTGTTTTGATCAAAGATGGGGCACTATCAGTGGAGATGGATGGACACATGCTGACACTCAGGTTGCTTGCAGACAACTTGGATACTCTACTGCAGGTATAGTGAAGGTAGTTGTGCCAATTTTGAGGAAAAATAATAAAAGGTAGAACAAGTTTACCAAATGTGTGTTTACTGATATAAAAGACCACGTGGTGGACTCAACAATTATTAATTATTCCTACAATAATTAAGACTCTTCATGTTAACTACTAGAATTCACACTCACAGTCATTCACGTCCTCTTTTCTAGATGTTTCCTACTCCAAAACTCAGAGAACTCAGTCGTCTACATCTCTTCCTGTCCACTACACTGCAGTAGGCTGCTATGGCTCTGAAGAGAAGCTCAATGACTGTGCCCACCACAAATATACCAGTTCAGATCCTTCTATGGACATTAGTGTCAGTTGTATCAGTAGTGAAGACAGCAGCAGCAGCAGCAGTAATAGTGACAGTGTATCCTCGGCAGCTCTAACAATAGCAGTTGTGTGTATTATTGCTGTTATCATTTTGATTGCAGTGCAGATCTTTGTTCTCTTATTCAAACGAAGAAAGATAACCATGCTAAGGTGAATACAATTTACTTATAATTGTGCTGTATGATATTCCAACTACCTTCCCAACAGTAATCAGCTTGGTGCAAGACTGGAGGCCTACACACCCACTGATGATACTAAGATTGAAACTGCCTTACAAGACGATCACTACAAAGGTGTTGCTCAGGCAACAGTTGCCAATCCAAGCTACACCGCAAGTGAACATCAGGGTGCCAAGAAACTGATACCAGCAAAGAAGAAGTCTTCATCAGTACCATACGAAAAGTTTAATCCTTCACCTATTTATGAATCCCCCGATTGAGGAGTCATTGAATACACGATTAGTTTTGGCACCCAAGAATTTTGAATTAACTTTGTAAAGTATGTGCCTGTCTACTATTTAGACTGTAGCTATATAGAGACTCTTGCATTGATTATGTTTCGGCTGGTTATCGTAATATATGTGGATTTCAAAAGTTGTATATATCTATGTGTTAAAAAGAAGACAGCGCATGCGCACGCGCGTTCTAAGACGAATATAACCACTTTCCCACATCAATACCTCCTGAACACCAACACTGGAGTACCAAAGTGTAACTCAGCTATAGACAACACTAGTAAATGTACTGTCTGGTACATTTCCTGTGCGGGCTATATGCAGAACTGCGTGCTCAGAGTGCCAATTAGGTGGTCTGCGTGCTATACAGTGTACTGTGTAGCACATTAGTCTGTGATATCGTGCAGTTTATACTGATCGGACCGCTTCATGTCTTTCTGGTAGTCATCATCATACCAATATGTAAGTAAGCTTTTTAGCTCTACCTGGCTGACACTACTCCCACATCAAAGGAGTGACTGGTCCTATCTCTGTCATTTCGTATCTCACACTCAGTCAGGTTGTACTCTGAACCAGAACACTGCACAAAGTCTAAATGTATTGACCACTACCTTCACCAAAATAGGCACCAGTATGAGCTGTAGCACCTGTGGTAAAAGGTGAGTTTTTATGGTCAGGATGGACTGGCACTGAATGTCATTTCCACAAGGTACATGTACTACTGACACAACACAGACACATTCTTATAGTTCATTTACACATAGTGGTCAACTATACTTCTATCAAGTGGCTTACTACTCAGACACTTGACAAATGCAGAAGCCAAAGAAACATCATCAAAGTAGCTACTGGACATGTACATTGCCAAATATAATAGCCACATAAAAGATTGTGTAGTCTATAGTTAAAATGGTATGGATTTTCATGAAAATTTGGTGTTCTTATCACTTGATCCTGAATGCGCAATACAGGTATGGCAACTAGCCAGGCTGTACTGTACGGACCCAACGCGTTGAAGGTAAGGCTAGAAGCTAGTGGCTAGGGCTAAGGGTAGGGACTAGGGGCTGAGGCTAGGGGCTACGTCTAGGGCTAAGGCTAGAGGCTAGAGCTAAGGCTAGGGGCTAGGGCTAAGGCTAGGGGCTAAGGCTGAGGCTAGGACTAGATATATACGGCGTCGTGGGGCGCGGAACATCATTTCTACCCTAGCCCTAGCTGCTACCCTTACCTTATACCTTCGGAGAGCTTCCGAAGCGTTGGGTCCGTACAGTACATGCAGTTGGAGCAATAATAGACTGACTTCTCACGCATACACGTGTGCACACAAACACACTGTGACTCCTCAGCATTTTCGTGATATTGAGGTTAATTTGACATGGCGTATAGGCAATTCACCAGAGGAGGTTGGAACCCATCACGTGAGAGGTCACGCGCTGTAGACTGTCTATGGGAGTTCTGCATGGAAATGTTTTCTCCGTCTACAAGATAGCTAGTGTAAATGTAAGCATATCACCTGAAAGTACTAGGTGAGTATACTCGAAATATGGCCAGTACCCCGAGCGTACCCTTCGGGTTTGGTTGTTACAAGTCTTAGAGCGTTTTTACTCGGTCTGCCTACAGGAAGCCAAAATGTTGGCATGTTTGCCCTTGCCTAGCTCTACCAAACCTTGGTGTAACCGTTGAAATCCCTGAGCCTTCTTCGCCAAACTCCTTTGCTAAAATACTGATCGGAATCTCCTACCAGTAAATCAATGCGTGTACATTCTTTACAGCTTACGCGGGCGCGATCATCCAATAGCGCGTGCGTAAATCACATGACAGTTACGTAACATTACATTCGGTTCCAACCTCCTCTGGGCAATTCACCAGGCCTTCTCCTCCCTCAGAGAGGGCGTGGCTCCACGAGGCTAGTAAGCGCACACGCGAGATACTTCGCGCAGTCCCTAAATGTCAAACACAACTATATAGCCGTACTATGCGCTTTTATCGCGTGAGCCTCGTGTTGTGGTTCATATTTCACAGCTTATTTCTTCTCTCCTCATACGCTTCTGCGGGCGCACGTATGCAGTTTTTTGCTTGATTATCAGTATACAGCCAGGCCTATAGCTGCAGCCGTTATATACTGCGTAAGTGCAAATCGCTCTACCTATTATTGTTGTAGCTAGAAGTACACTCTCAAGCAAATTTCTGCAGCACAAGGAATCTGACTACAATGCAGTGTGTTCATGGACTGATTGGAGTGTTTAATATCCTCCTGGTAGTCATTGTACCAATATGTAAGTCAAATTGTCATACAAAGTGAGATATGCTACCACATACATTATCGTCCTGCAGATGCTCAATATCGTTATGGTGATATTCGTCTGGTAGGAGGTTCCTACCAGTGGGAAGGTCGAGTGGAAATCTTCATCTCTGGAACATGGGGCACTATTACTGACTCTGAGTGGACCAACAATGATGCACAAGTTGTCTGCCGCAAGTTGGGACATTTCAAGCCAGGTAGACTCCATTTGTAAATTAATCAATGCAGCTCATAGTCATCAATAATATAAGCCAATTTTGTAAGCCCCACCACTACAATATGTAAGCTCACTCCTGCAACAATGGCTGTAGAATGTGCACACATGTACAGTGAAGGATGCTTGTTGTTTTATTCTATGCCCTATATAGAGTTACTGTGTTTAATCCATATGGATATTTACAGAGATTAACATGATAAACTCTCATAGAAGTTATGTGGGTTGTGGAAACAATGATACTGCATGAAAATATTTTTAGCATAACCTTAAATATGCTAACACATGTACAGTAACCTACATTGCTTTTTCAAGCATCTGTTTCAGCTAGTATCCCTAAAAAGGTAGTTTTGCTATAGTTGTATATACTGTAGCTTATACCTTTAGAAAAGGGAGTGATGATTACCCCTGTCATTCGTCTGCCTTTTTTGTAGCCTAAAATAGCATTATATATATGTATTACTTTATTGGGTACCTATTATAATGTGAATTTGTCAGTTGCACCAATCTTTGGCCTAAGTAGGTCACGAAGCACTGGTAGTAAATGTTGCCTATGTATACGTAATTAACACTACATAAATGTTTGGATAGAGCAGTCCTTGGGGGAAGAATATACAGTGTTGGTATATATAGAGAAGTAATAATGATCTCGATAGAGAAGGAATAATGATCAATGGAAGGTGTAGCTGTAGGCTGCACAGTAGAACAGTGACCTTCCTCCCTAACTATATACTTAAGTATGCTAACGCATGAAACATCTGTCTCCCCCCTGCATTGCTTTTTCAAGAATCAATTCCAGCTAGGATCCCTAAAAGATAGTTTTGCTATAGTTGTATGTAGATTAGCTTATACCTTTAGAAAAGGAAGTGATGGATTGCCCCTGCCATTATATTGCTCTGCCATTTTTATTGTAGCCTGAATTGTAACAGTAATCATTCTATACCTAGTTTAATGTGGATTTGTTAGTTGCATCCATCTTTGGTCTATGCTCTATCCTAAGTCGGTCATGGAGCACTGGTAGTAAATGTTGCCTATGTATACGTATTATAACACTACATAAATGTTTGAATAGACCAGTCCTTGGGGGAAGGATATACAGTGTTGGTATATAGAGAAATAGAAGAACCCACAGGGGATGATCCATAGCTATGGCTCCACAGTAGAACAGACCTTCCATTGTGTAAATACTCTGCATAGTGCAAATATACAGTTAGGAAGGAGAGGAATAGGGGACGAAAGCCCCCACAATAATATTTAATGGGGGGCAGAGCCCCCCTCATAGGAAATTGCAGATATTCCATTTTGATACCTCACAGTTTTTTCACACAGTACATGACTTGTTGATGTGTTACAATGGCACAGCAACTAAAAAAGAACTGGTTTTCTGTACTCAAAGTAAGTGATAAAAACAGCTTTCTTTAATTTGCTACAGGTGCTACAGCTCACACTGAAGCCTATTTTGGTGAAGGTAGTGGTCCAATACATTTAGACTTTGTGCAGTGTTCTGGTTCAGAGTACAACCTGACTGAGTGTGAGATACGAAATGACAGAGATAGGACCAGTCACTCCTTTGATGTGGGAGTAAAGTGTCAGCCAGGTAGGCTTCATATTAGTGTCATAGGTGCATCACAGCCTAAAATATTGGGGGGGGGGGGGCTAATTGCATGTGCAAACCACGCCTAGCTTATAGGCACAGTATAAAAAATGACTTGTCTGCAACCTCATATGACTGGAATATTGGGGGTCTCTACCCATCTTTGCAAACTATTAGGGGGCTTTAGCCTCTTCCTACACCTATGATGTGTGAGACATTAATAGTCTGTTCCTCTTTTCAGCTGATGAGGCATATAGAGAGGGAGATATTCGTCTGGTAGGAGGATCCTATAACTGGGAGGGTCGTGTGGAGATATACTGGACTGGGACATGGGGGACTATTAGTGACACTTCATGGAGTGATAGTGATGCTGAAGTTGTCTGCAGACAGTTGGGACACTCCACAAATGGTATGTAGTTATGTGACTTTGTGGTATGCTCATTCATTAATTTTCTGGTACTTTAGGAGTTGTTAGTCGTTGCTGTGGTTACTATGGAGAGGGTAGTGGAGCAATACACATTATTGAAGTGAGCTGCTCTGGCTCAGAGAGAAACATTACTAACTGTACCTACATAAATGACACTGTCATAACTAGTCATGCACAGGATGTGGGAGTTGAATGTCAGCAAGGTCAGTCCTATTTGTGCATGCATGGACATGTATTTATGCCTTTTGCATACAGAAGGTCATTTATCTCTTACACGCATACAATAATTAAGCATTCTCTGTGTTTGTGTGTCTATGTTTATTGCAAACACCAACAAAAGATATGTATTACTCACAATAAAAGTTGCTGATATGATCTCGCTCAGTATAATGTATTTATTAGGAGATGCCATAAAGGAAGGAGACATCCGTCTGGTTGGTGGCAGCTACTTATGGCGGGGTCGTGTGGAGATATATTTAGATGGAATCTGGGGTACAATTTATTATTATCGTGCATGGAGTGATGAGGCTAGAGTTGTCTGTCGACAGCTTGGATACAACACATATAGTAAGTTATTGACTTAACACATATAGACTAGCTATTAGAGAGTTAGTAGACTCCTATGCAGGGATGGTGCCACAATGCTATTAGCCTTAACAAACGAAATAGCTCAGAAGTCCTGAATGTTGTAGTTATAAGCCTTTTTGGACTTGTAAACACATTGAGTTCATGATCTTGGCCAACTACTGTCAAAACAACAGAAAATTTCCTTATTTAGTTGTGCATGAGTTCACCTGTTATCAGGTTGAGATGTTGTGTGCTTTCAAAATTTTGTCTGATTTGTATACAGGATTTGGCCCAGCCTGCTGAGCTGCCTCGATAGCTTAGTTGGTAAGATCATCGCCTATAGAAAGCAGAGTGTCATGGGTTCAAATCCCAGCCAATTTTCTTTATTATGGCTGTGTCCGATTTTTGATTTCCGTCGCCTATAGCTCTCGGACTGCAATAGAAATATTTAATGTACAGAGTCACTATAAAGCGAAGTTTGTGCCAGTTTCTGAATGCCACTCGTAGGTGTTTCTCCTTCTGAGCAAAGGCGTCCAAATATATATGGTGTCAGATCTTTGATTACTTCCTCCACGTGCAGTCAAGCTGACAGTGGCATGGTGCAAGGGCTATGTAAAGCCCTTCATGTAACTTCCGATGTATCCACGGAGCACGAAACTAGCAGAATCTGGTCTGTGCCTCAAGACAGTGTATGATGGTAAACAATATGCATAATCTCCTGGGGTTATGATTGTTGTATGCTATCATCTCCTGTCTTTAGTCATGTATACTGCACCTTGTTCCTACAAATTTAGCAGTCATGTTTTACTTCTGTAGAGAGAGAGAGACATGATACTAGGAGGACCTATTTTTTGCACTACTCATTTTTCCACAGGTGTTGATTATTACAGACACTATTGGGCTGTTGATATAAATGATCCAATTCACTTTTCTCGTCTGAATTGTTATGGATCACAGTACAGAGTAACTGACTGTCAATATAACAGTAACACTGTGGGCTACTCTCACTCTCAAGATTGGGGTGTCACCTGCTCTGTAGGTTAGTTTCTTTTAGTTTGGATGTGCAACTATTATAGAGTCAGTAGACTCTATGTAGGGATGGTGCTGACATGCCCATTAGCCTTAACAAAAGTAACGGCTTAGAACTCCTGAACACGGATATATATGGCCTACCATGGAAATGATGTTAGTAATCGCTCTAATTCTTCAAAACCATTATACTGGAGCATACATCTCTTCATACCTTCTCCCAATGCTGTCAAACTCCAGGGCTGCAACCTTACCAGTGTTAGTTTTAGACGCCATTCTCTTTTTTGCTCACATGCCCAACATGGGAAATTAGTTTTGTGCAGTGTTTGTGCTTTTTCATCTTCTGTCCGTTTCTTTCAATGACTGTTGCAGGCAACTGTACCCGCTGTCATACAAGACAGAATGTAGGAGTCACTGACAATTGCTAGCTATCCTGCCTATAGATTTCAGTGGCGTAGGAAGATAATTTACTATAGGGAGGTGCCAACCTGAATTTTGAATGCGTGCGCGTACTATGCGCACGCGTTTGGCGCCTAAGCGCTCAGCTGGCCGAGCCAGCGTCTCGTGCGTTTACACCTAGCTAAGCATGTAATCGAAGAGAAGATATAGCAGAGAATGAAGAGGTCGCTAGTCCTCTAGCAGTAAATAAAGGGGGGCGCCAGCCCCCGGAGCCCCCGTGGTTCCTACGCCACTGGATTTCTAGGTATGCAAGGGAGGTAGAACTCTGCACAAAAAACGTATGTTAATTATACGTGTATTGCTACACAGTAAAATCCACTGAAATAAGAGTAGAACATTTTCATTAAAATGTTGAAGAATAAAAGGATGGAAATGCCAAAAGAATAGAAAGAAGTGATGACAGCATGCAACAATTATAACATGCGTACCCCCATATCCCTGCATCTGTAAATACTAAAAGGTGTTACGCATGTTATGTTTGTTGCCCATCCCCTGCCTTTGCCTGAATGCATGCTGCACTTAAACCTTGTTTCTACGCTTTTGGCACTTCCATCCTTACATCCTTCAACATTTTTTTACTATAATACTCTCAAAGTATATAGTACAAATACCCTTAATTAAGAGGCAATATTTTGGGAGTTGATATACATCCGCTGGGTTTATCTGATACATGAAGGGGGATTTCATAAACCTAATCCAATTAACAGTTTATATCTAGTACTAGTGCAATGAGCATATAGCGTATGCAGCATATAGAACTGTGCATGTATAAGGGTAAAGGTTAGAGTCACTATCTGATAGATAGATTCATGAATAAATGTGTCTTGATCAGTCATAAAACGAGGGGGGGGGGGATGAGGCTGTGGAGGACAATTCCAGGGCTCCCCTCTGTATGAAACTCTGGTCACTACTCATTAATGAGAAGGAACAGGAACAAATAACTAGAGAATTTTCCTGAGGTGGTCAGTGCTCACTTCTAAAGCCAGAAGCCTGATGCTGATCCCTATTTAATCAGTATTACACTTTCTTGCTGAGGTCTAACTTGCTGAAGGGGAGCCTCTCTCTGCTCCACTCGCTTGTGACTGTCACAGAGTTGTGGAAAGCCAGCACCCTCTGCTCAGCAGTCTTGGCTGCTAGAGCTCGCCTCTGATTGCCACAGAGTTACTGAAGATGAGCCTCCCTTTGCTAACCTAACCTGTTGGTTAACTAACGTAACTCGCATTTCTTGAAGGTGAGTACCTGTTCTTTCCGATTGGCTCTGTCTTTTTCTAGCCTTCTTGCCAGCCTCTGTTCCGCAGTTTCTAAAACACACAGTTCCCTATCACGCTCATGCCTACGACAAAGCCTCCTTTTCATACGCCTCATTGCTTCGACTGGCCTTTCCATCTGTGAGTGTAATATACATCTTGATACACATTGTATATCCTAATGCGGGGCCCTCGTGGGACCAAACGGATGTACTCTTAGACTCACCCAATTAGACAGCATGTCAGGTATATACTACACCTTACCCAATACTCTGACAGATATATAACCAAGAGAGCATAGATGTTATTATAAATGAAAATAATGGTCATATGCATGACAAGACACAATAATTCTTCAAATGCACAGATGGTCCTGAAACTGGAGATGTTCATCTCATTGGAGGATATTTTGGAAGTCCTGATGTGTTCCAATCAGGGATCTGGGAACCAGTTACTGATAGCTCAAGTAGCTGGACACTTCAAAATTCAGAAGTTGTGTGCAGAGAGCTTGGATATAATGGTTAGTAACCTCCAACTATATATCACTTTCCATGGATACCTCAATGCATAAGTGTCATTGAATTCTATTTGTTAATTAGTAAATGCCATGTCTAAAAACTTCAGCCTTCACCCCTATCACTTATAAGGCTAATGATGCACTAAAGTGCAGAACCCTCGGCGTCCACGCGTGCGCGAATCTATAACGCGCGTGCGCGAATGCTGGAAAGCCACGTGCGATTGAAACTCAAGGTTGGGTCTGTATACTGCTGGAAGCGCTATAGCTTTGACCGGAGCAGTACCTGTGCTTGTACTCCCTCATGCAGTAGCCGCTGGTGCTTTGCTGTACATCGAACAGGAATACCTGATCGTGGGTAAGCCAGAGTACGCTAGATGTAATTAGCAATTGGCTCTTTCGCTTGCGTTTCACGCCATAACTCTTGACAAAGAAAACCCCACAAATTTTTTGATCTCCGTTGCCCACTGAGTACTCGACAGTATTTTCAGGTCGAACAGACGCTCCAGAAGTGACTTAACAGACACACAGACACACACACGACCAAGTACCGTAACCCTCGCTGCGCATGCGCGCCGAGGGTTAATGAGAGAATATCAAACTCTATATACTGATCGTGACTCTCTGATATTCGTGTTAGCCATTATGAAAATACCATCATTCATGATAGTTAACCCTCGGCGCATGCGCCGGAGGGTTACAGTACTTGGTTTGTGTGTGTATGTGTGTGTGTGTGTGTGTGTGTGTGTGTGTGTGTGTGTGTGTGTGTGTGTGTGTGTGTGTGTGTGTGTGTGTGTGTGTGTGTGTGTGTGTGTGTGTGTGTGTGTGTGTGTGTGTGTGTGTATGTCAGTTCGGCGAGTTCTGCCATTGCGCCCAATAAAACCCCAAAAACGGACATCATATGAATCAGCGCCCTATGAGAAAGATTTTAAAAAGCCGTTTTTAAAATAAATGGTTAGTTCCAGAGTTACGGCTATTTCCCGTTTATACACAGTCGGCCATTTTGTTACATCAATGAGCATGCGCAAAGGGCTACGTGCATTTCGCGTTTGAGAAGCAAGAAGCGTTTGAGAAGCAAGAAGCCTAAGCGAGGTACTAAATGCTACCTGAAATGTGAGTTAATGTAAATATAGCGCGCTTCTCAAGCCTCCTAATCTGTGGCTGGGCCAGTTTTTCGCTTTCATGCTACGTCATTGAGCATGCGGAAAAGGGCTACGAGCCTACGTGCATTTTTTATGACAGCGATGGGAAGTAATATGTGTTTGAGAAAGACGATTGTTGTTCAAAAGCCTGACAGGGTACTAAACGCTACCTGAAATATAAATACAGCGTGCTTCTCAAACCTTCTCTGTGGCTGGGCCAGTTCTTCGCTATTTCCATATACTTTCATTAGACGGGAGGCAGGGTTCCAATGTATATATATAATTATATATATCTTATTGCGTGGGATATCGGGCAATATGGCAAGTAATTGCACGAGTGTGTGAGGTATTGCCCGAGCCGAAGGCGAGGGTAATACTCACACACGAGTGCAATAACTCCCAATATTGCCCGATAAACCACGTAATAAGCTGTTTATTTCCTAGCTCGTCTTCAACCTGGTGTTAAAACTCCGCCATTTTACCGTTCACTCGTGGCTAACAATACGCGTGGACGCGCAATGCTGAATGCGCTCTGAAATTTAATTAGCTAAAACTGACAGGGCAATATAACTGGGCAATATGGGAAAATATTGCCCAGCGCGGAATAGGAAATTATACAATGCTGGGCAATATGGCTAGGTAATAAACTAGTAATTGAATGCAGAGCATTTTTGGCGAGCGAGAGTGATTCAAAGCTAATTGCCATGCTTGAATTTTGCATGTGAGTAGTTATTGGACGTCAGAACAGCCGAAAAAACGCATGCCAAATGCATTGAATAAAACTGATGCTATTACACAGAAAGCGGACTAACTCAGTTACTCTAAGTTGGAGCAGACGAGCCTCTCTCTCCTATGGCGTCTCCATTGCTCTTACTTGTCGTCCTTTGTTGCTGGAGGGGTGTCAGCTGCACGCCGCGGTGGATGTGGAGCCCAGCGTCGAGAAAAGCGTGTTTCTCGCTCTTCGGCCGTCCTGGAAGCAAGACGCTGCCTCTGAGGCTCACCGGTAAGGGTAGAGCAGGTTGAACTCATGAGTCTGTACAAAACAACCTTTGACCTTTAAATGAGCCGGCTTTACGTTTGCGCGTAGCGCGCGGGCGGCCCCGGTCCATATATAGTACAGCAATTTACAGGGGCGGCGGCAGAGGGGGGGCAGGGGGGCGATCGCCCCCCCAATATTCCAGTAGGGGGGGCCTCGCCCCCCCAATAAAATAGGAGATATGACGACGAAATGTGTGTTGCTGCTGCTGCTGCATGCACTCGATGCTTTTCGAAACGATCTACTACTATATACATGTATATACGCGCCTACCGTGCAGATAACAAATTGCGTAACGCGCGCGCGTACATGTGTCGTATGAACATAGATGGGCGGAGCCCGTCCTCAGCCTCGCCCCCCCAACTCCGAACTGCTGCCGCCGCCTCTGATTTATATATCAGAGAGTCGGTACACTCTCTATGTAGGGATGGCGCCGACACGCCCATTAAGCCTTAACAAAAGTAACTTTTTGGTACTGCCATCCCTACATCCTTCAACATTTAATGGAAATGTTTTTACTGGAAATGTTTTTACTCCCTTTATATAAATATATATATATATATATATATATATATATACAAATATATAGAAAAATCGGCCCGTTCGCATGACTAGGTTGGCTCGCTCCCGCTCGCCAATAATTATATTAATAGCTCATTAAACACACCGAGGGGGTGCATTTAGTGCTATTCATTTAGCTTTGGTAACTATTGTATGTCAACTTTTTCTTTAGGAACTGAGGCATACAATCCAAACTATTATTGGAGTTGTTGTACCGTAAGAGAGCTGATAGACAATGTGGATTGCACTGGCACTGAATCTAAACTGATTGATTGTTCTCACAATATCAACCTCCATAATTCCTACACATCACCTTATGTGGAGTGTCGATACTGTAAGCATTGAACAGATGGCATATGCCATAAAACAGTACGCATATGGTCTCATTATTTGCAGATGACTGTGTTCATGGAGATATCAGACTAGTTAATGGTGAATCTGAGATGGAGGGAAGAGTAGAGATATGTAATAATAGAAGGTGGGGGACGGTGTGTGACTCTCAGTGGACAGACAACCACACAGCAGTAGTCTGTAGGTATCTTGGATTCAGTGACATTATTGGAGGTACGTAGGTTATAATGCACAAGAGTAATAACATTTTTAGTAAAATGTTGTAGCATGTAAGGATTGAAGTGCCAAAAAGGATAGAAACAAGGTGCAGCATGGGGAGGGGACAATAGCATCATAGATATTATAAACACGTAACCTGTAATATCTCTATGATAGCATGCAACAATCATAACCCCTTTTAGTAGGGACATGGGGTTATACATATTATTATTGTATGCTAAATGGCATCTAAAACTAACACCTGTAAAGTTGCAGACCAGAGTATTAGAGTATATAGAAGCACTTATAGAAACAGATTGTCTGTCTGAAAAAGCCTCCGCCTTTGGGAGTTCTAAGCCATTGCATTTGTTAAGGCTGATAGGCATGTCAGCACGTGCCATCCCTACTAAATGACAAACTTTACTGCCCACACCACTTTAGATTCAACCCATTTTACATCTGAGAGGTTTGGTAAAGGATCTGGTCCTATACTCATAGACTATGTTAATTGTACTGGATCAGAATCAAGGTTATGGAGATCATCACAGAGGTTACATATAGATTGTCTCTCTTATACTCACTACTACGGATGTTCTCATAATAGTGATGTGGGAGTCCGCTGTCAGCCAGGTACATACACTAAGATTTTTCTGTGATTTGTGGGACTTGAAATTATGCAGTGAATTTATTTGCTGCAACCAGTCACTTTGTGTCTGTTGAAACAATGGTCCTTGAAAGGTAGTTGCTAGTTTTATGTACCTCTGGAAAAATACTTAATCCCTGGCAATCCCTGTGATTTGAATTGGGAAATAGTAAAAGTGATGTTTTGATTACTTCATTGATATCTGGATTAAGTGATGTATCCACGTGGGGTCAGAGGGCTCTCCTCCTTTAAGTATTTAGTTACACTACTAGAGCTTACAGCAAACAAATATTATGATTCTACAACCCTGCTGAGCTAGGTTTTGAAATAAAGAGGTCAAAGAACAGATTCTTTGTTTTATAATACTATGGGTACACTCTTTGTCCATGTTAAAAATGTCGTGGTCATTTTCATCATTACAGCAATTCATTACATCATTGATTTCATGTCCTATTTATTTCCTCTTGGTTACTATGTAAAATTTCATCTTGCCATTAATTTTCTTCCTACATGTGTAGCGTCCTGTTCCAATGGACAAATTAAACTCATTGAAGGTCCCTACGACCATCGGGGTCGTGTTGAGATCTGTGCCAATCAGAGATGGGAAACTATATCAAGGAACAATTGGCAATATCAAGAAACAAGGGTTGCTTGTAATGCACTTGGCTATGATGGTTTGTAGCTATACATTATGTAATGTATGGTATAGAATAATTAAAGAAATGGCAATGCTACAGAGCCAATAGACTATAGGGATGGCACCAACATGTCTATTGTTTTAACATACAAATCTGCAGTTTTGAACATTCATAACCTGCTCTATGAGTGGTTCTGCATACCTCCACAATAACACATGGAAATTAGCTAACACTAGCATTTATATTTCCAAAAAATGGTATAAGTACATACCTTTATTCTTTCTCCTTACTTATACAAGTGTCATTAAATGTTGAAGGATGTAGGGATGGTAGTGCCAAAAATTAAAGAAATAACCCGAGTGGTGCACGGTGAACAACTGATTATGATATGACCATACACAACTTGTGTATATATGCAGGAAATAATGAAAACCCATGTGGAAATTGTATGTGACAATAACAACATGCATGCATAACCCCACGAAATAAAAGGGGTTACGCATATCGGTATTTTTGGAATTTCCGTGTACCATTGTAGCGGTGGATTTTACTGACTTCTTTGAGTCTTACCGTGTATAGAAACACTCGTAGAGTAGCCTGTGTGTCTGAAAAGGGTTAGAACAGCTGTGTTCGAGAGTTCTGAGTTCTGAGTCGTTTTTGTTAAGGCTTAATGGGCGTGTTGGTGCCATCCCTACATAGAGACTTTGATAGTTAACCCTATATCTAGGTGTGCATGCGCAGCGAGGGTTGGGTGTGTGTGCGTGGTGTGTGTGTGTGTGTGTGTGTGTGTGTGTGTGTGTGTGTGTGTGTGTGTGTGTGTGTGTGTGTGTGTGTGTGTGTGTGTGTGTGTGTGTGTGTGTGTGTGTGTGTGTGTGTGTGTGTGTGTGTGTGTGTGTGTGTGTGTGTGTGTGTGTGTGTGTGTGTGTGTGTGTGTGTGTGTGTGTGTGTTGCTTCCTCTTTATTGTGGAAACTACAGGATATTATTCTGGTGTTTATAATTATGGAAGAGGTGGAGGTCCAATTCATCAAAAGTACTTTGTTTGTGGAGAAGCAGAGCAGGATCTTTCACAGTGTGACAGCTACAACATTACAACTCCACAATCATATGCTTATGATGTAGGGATTATATGTTATGGTAGGTACGAATAATGTATGAATTATCATGGGCGTAGGAAGCATTTTTGTAGTCGTGAGGCCATAGGTGGCATAAAAACTATCATGCATGTGCAAGTTCTAGGGGGGTCTGGTGGCATGCCCCCCGAAAAATTTTCAGGATTTTAGGCACTCTCAGATTGAATCTGGTGCAATTTTGGGGGTTAAATATGGGTTGCAGTAAGCAGTGATTTGTACTAAAAACCACAACATAGCAGCAGCCTCGAAATAGCCGCGTAGTAGCCAGATAATTATAGTGTGCGTTATATGGAAGCTAGAGATTAACATTGCTCGCGTAAGCCGCGAAACCCGCTGTGTAGTACTTACACAGATCTGTACTGTAGCCATTGTTAGTGGTGAGGCCAGGTGGCTATTAGACTAACGCTGTTCCAAAAAAGTGGTGAGGCCCTGGCCTCACCTGCCCACCCTGTTGCTACGCATGCTGTTGATCCAACTTGGATTCTAACCCAAGGCTTTGATTATCACTGATATATACTGTAGATAACTTATATCACCTAATCTTTGTAGAATGTTTGCCTTAGACAGACTCCACAATCACAGATTACTGTACTAATGGATACATGAGGCTGATGGAGGGAGAGTCACAATTTGAAGGGAGATTGGAAATATGTTTCAATGAGAGGTGGGGTACTTTCGGTAGTGATGGATGGACACAAATAAACACACAAGTTATTTGTAATAGTCTTGGATATGACTTCTCCGGTAAGTATGTACTCTACTTTATGTCAATTCTTAAATTGTTATGTAATGTACACGAGAATTGTGCTAGCTACTTGTATACGTGTATAAAAACATTTTTCATGTAGGATGGAAATACCAAAATGTGTAGAAACAAGGAAGCATTCATGCAGCAAAACAGGGAGATGATGGCATGCAACAATAATAACATGTCGTAACCCCATAAAATAAGGAGGGGTTATACGCATGTTATTAACCCTCGGCGCGCATGCGCAGGAGGGTTACTGTAGTTAACCCTCGGCGCGCATGCGCAGCGAGGGTTACTGTAGTTGGGTCTGTGTGTCTGTCTGTTAAGTCACATCTCACCTCTGGAGCGTCTGTTCGTCCTGAAAATTCTGTCACATACTCAGCGGGCAACGAGGGTCAAAAAATTTGTGGGGTTTTCTCTGAAACCGCTCCGTTGCAGAGATACACCGCTTCCTGCTTTGTAGGGTACTGCAGCGACATTCAGCGCACTTTTTCGACGGTAGAGCCTTCCAAGGGTTCTAAAAAGGCTAACACTAGGCTAAACTCTACCTGGGATACGACTCGATGTAAGGTAGCAAGCTTCTTTCTATTCAGACTCCGTCTTTTGCCTAAAGTCTTCCGTATACTTCCCGTTAACGTAATTAGAGATCTAGCGCGTGCGCTTTCAAAGATTCGCGCACACGCGTACGCCGAGGGTTCTGCACTTTAGTGCATTCATTGGGTCTGTGTCTGTCTGTCTGTCTGTCTGTCTGTTAAGTCACATCTCACTTCTGGAGCGTCTGTTCGTCCTGAAAATACTGTCGTGTACTCAGCGGGCAACGGAGGTCAAAAAATTTGTGGGGTTTTCTTTGAAACCGCTCCGTTCAAGAGTTATGGCGTGAAACGCAAGCTAAAGAGCCAATATGCTAATTAGATCTAGCCTACTCTGGCTTACCCGCGATCAGGCATTCCTGCTCGATGTACAGCGAAGCACCAGCGGTTACTGCATGAGGGAGTATAAGCATGGATACTGCTCCGGTCAAAGCAATAGCGCTTCCAGCAGTGTACAGAGCCAACCTTGAGTTTCACGTTCAATCGCACGTGCACGTGCCTTTCCAGCATTCGCGCACGCGTTCAAGGATTCGGGGTGCATGGAAAACGCGGAAACTGAAACGGACACGGACGCGGACGGCGGAAACGGAATGTAACCACATACGGCCATTTGAAAACACACAAACATCGTGGCTGAGTTTTGTATCCACTGTAATCATGGCAGCTACGAACGGTGGGAAGGATAATCCCATTGAAATAAGTAGTGGGGACGAAGACGTTGACCAGAGGTAAGGCTGCGTACTGCCACGACTCAGTAGAATACCTGTTTTGTACACGCTACGTAGACGACTTTCTAATATAACGCAATCAATTTGGCAATATTTGCTGACGTATTCTCAATGCACGGTTGAAGAGCTGCTGATGGAGGGTAGAAGAAGGTAAGTTGATAGCCGTACTTACCTTATTGCGTTATATTACGCTATCTACATTGTATAATAGACGTGTAAGTATGCGTTTGACCGTACATAGAACAAGCTAGTGAATGATGTGTTGAAATTGGAAGCTGAATTAAGAGAGAGAGGCAGGTCTTTTTAACATACCTGTGTCGATAGAAAGTCGTCTACGTAGCGTGTACAAAACAGGTATTCTACTGAGTCGTGGCAGTACGCAGCCGTCAACGTCTTCGTCCCCACTACTTATTTCAATGGGATTATCCTTCCCACCGTTCGTAGCTGCCATGATTACAGTGGATACAAAACTCAGCCACGATGTTTGTGTGTTTTCAAATGGGCGTATGTGGTTACATTCCGTTTCCGCCGTCCGCGTCCGTGTCCGTTTCAGCTTTCAGTTTCCGCGTTTTCCATGCGCCCAAGGATTCGCGCACGCGCGGACGCCGAGGGTTCTGCACTTTAGTGCATTCATTATTTTTGCATGCCACCAATCTACATGTTTGCATGAGATTATACAGATGTAGATGTCTGGGAGGCACCTAAACTTTCTCTTGTTGTATATACATGTACATTTGTATACTACATTCGTTTTTCAATGTTTTTCTACTGTACACCATGGGCAGAGCCATACATGCATGTATAAATCCTTAACATCTGTTCCTCCCTCACATAAGGCACATGTATATATTCCTCAGCCAGCTGCAGCTGAGGACTGAAGTTGACTAGGGCATGGGTCACCACTGTGGCATGCAATAATAATGACTTGTGTTACTCCTTCCTATATAGAGGTTGTTATTGTTCCATTTTGTCACCTGTCTTGCTGCATATACATTTACTCTAATATAGCAAGTTAGGTGCTTTATCTAACATGCTAGGAGAATTTGTGTATTGATCCTTATTCCCACAGATAATGAGACAGTGAAGCAGTCCATACCTCAGGCCCTCTCAAAGCCAGTCTACCTACACAATATTGTCTGCTCTAGTACAGATCTCCACCTGCTGGAATGTAGCTTCAGCAAATATACAGGAAATATAAATGATGTTCAAGATGTAATCATCACTTGTCAACAGCGTAAGTAGAGCAAACAGAGCGTACATTAGTTTGCATACACTTACTTATCCCAACAATAATATTCACACTCACAAACATCCACTACATAGCGTCATGTGAAGATGGAGATCTAAAACTTGTGGGTGGCATGTCAGAGAATGAAGGCAGACTGGACGTGTGTTTTGATCAAAGATGGGGCACTATCGATGGAGATGGATGGACACATGCTGACACTCAAGTAGCCTGCAGACAACTTGGATACTCTACTTCAGGTATGCAGAAGTATAGTACAGCTAAGGGATATAATATATTACTAGGAGAATGCAAAGTATTTGTGGGCGAGCACAACGAGCAGAAGAGGCAAGGCCGGCTACGTTTGCGCGTTGCGCGGGGACGCATGCGCACTGACCACGGTCGGTTGATGACATATAAACATACAAACAAAATTGCCATTGAGTTCACTAGTACGGGCTCGCTGCGCTCGCCCAATTATATTTATAGCCCGTTGCTAGGTGGTTGCTATGTTTATAGTGCCTGCCATAACACTACAAGGTGTGAAAAGTGACTATATCTAGTATCAAGAGTGCCCATATCAGGGTGATTATATCTGATTGGTAATTACCAATTGTTGAACCACCTAGCAGCTGGCTATAAATCAATTATCACACCCCTAATCGGTATGTTGCGGTTTATAGGCCCTATATATATTTTGGTTGCACATGTTAATTTATCTTCACATCTACTTCACCTGCTCATTCTGTTCAATGGAGTGAGTGATTCCTGTAGTTAGACACCCTCCCAGGCAAGTAATTTCCAGAAGGTACATGTAAAATCAAGGTGGGTGGTGGGTACATGTGGCAGTTTGAGGAAGAAGAATAAAAGGAAACTATGACCCAGTTGGGTACTCAACCACTAGCTAAGTTGGTAAAACTGAACTCCACACTCACAGTCATTCATGTCCTCTTTTCCAGATGTTTCCTACTCCAAAACTCAGAGAACTCTGTCATCTATATCTCTCCCTGTCCACCTCACCACAGTGGGCTGCTATGGCTTTGAAGAAAAGCTCAATGACTGTGCCCATCACAAATATACCAGTTCAGATCCTTCTATGGACATTAGCATCAACTGTATCAGTAGTGAAGACAGCAGTAGTAATGACAGTGTATCCACTGCAGCTCTAACAATAGCAGTTGTGTGTATTATTGCTGTTATTGTTTTGATTGCAGTGCAGATCTTTGTTGTCTTATTCAAACAAAGAAAGATAACCATGTTAAGGTGAATGCAAAAATGGCTCATAATCTTGCTATATGATATTCCAACTCCCTTTCCAACAGTAATCAGCTTGATACAATACTGGAGGCCCACAACAAATGCACACCCACTGATGATACTAAGATTGAAACTGTGTCACAAGGCGATCACTATGAAGGTGTTGAAGGCGAGCCTCAGGCAACAGTTGCCAATCCAAGTTATGGCACGAGTGGACATCATGGTCCCCGGAAACTAGTACCAGCAAAGAAGAAGTCTTCACCAGCACCATATGAAGAGTTTAAAAGCCAACCTCCTTACCCCATTTATGAATCCCCCGATTGAGCAGTCATTAAATACACGATTAGTTTTGGCACCCAAGAATTAACTTTGTAAAGTGTGTGCCTGTACTAAGTGTCTACTATTTATAATTAGGCTGTAGCTATAGACTTTGGCATGATTTTGTTTTAGCATGTTATAATTCATATGTGAATCACAGAAGAATTATTGTATGTGTCGATTTCTAGCTGAATAAAGAATGAGACAGCGTAAAAATATTGCGCATGTGTACAAAGCCTTTTGCTGAACTTTTAATAGTGATTCAAGGAAATTAAACAACATCCATCATCCCAGAGAATCAATATTCGGAGGTAATGACACTAAAATTGATGATATAATTTGCAAATCGTGGACGTGTGTAAATGTTCCTATCAGGACACTGGGAACCGGTTATTAATACCTCATTGAGTTGGACACTAGAAAATTCAGAAGATGTATGCAAAGAGCTTGGGTATAACGGTTAGTATGTATAAAACAAGTTTAAAAACAAAATGTTGAAGGATGTAGGGATGACAGTGCCAAACAGTAGAGAAACAAGGGCAGTATATATGCAGCAACACAGAGGATGAGGGCATGCAACAGCATGCAGCAGCATGCAACAGCATGCAGGCCCTAAACGTAATCCTGACGTCACAAACTCATTACTCACGAGAGGCTGCTAAATCGGAACCCGTTGCGCCTGGTACTAAGTGCGTAAGCCTCCGTACGTCACAGCTAATTTATGCATGCGTATACGCTTATGCGGTCGCACGTTTGCAGTTTTCTCAGTTGCAGTTAATGTTTATCAGAAAAACCTGTATACAGCAAGGTTTATAGCTGAGTAAGTGCAAATTTGCTTTACATGTACCTAGTTTTGTTGTAGAAGTACAGCAATTTATATGCTCTGCACTTTTTCTGATGCACAAGGAATCTGACAACATGCAGTGTGTTCATGGACTGATTGGAGTGTTTAATATCCTCCTGGTAGTCATTGTACCAATATGTAAGTCAAATTGTCATACAAAGTGAGATATGTTACAATACATTGTTGTCCTGCAGATGCTCAGTATCGATATGGTGATATTCGTCTGGTAGGAGGTTCCTACCAGTGGGAAGGTCGAGTGGAAATCTTCATCTCTGGAAGATGGGGCACTATTACTGACTCTGAGTGGACCAACAATGATGCACAAGTTGTCTGCCGCAAGCTGGGACATTTCAAACCAGGTAGACTACATTTGTAAATCAATCAATGCAGCTCATAGTCATCAATAATATATATACGTAGGCCTTACCATTACAATATGAATTAGGTAAGCTCACTCCTGCAACAATGGCTGTAGAATGTGCACATATTGAAGGATGCGTGCTATTTTACTCATGCCCTATAGAGAACTGTGTTCAATCCATCTAGAGATATACAGAGATTTTTTACCATGATCAACCCTCATAGAAGTTGTGTGGGTTGTTAGGATAACCTGTACAGGAAATAATGATACTGCAGGAAAAATATTTTTAACATAACCTTAATGTAATGTGTGCAGACGTTAAGAAAAGCTGCACTCAAAGAAAAGATGCGATCGAAAGTCAATGGCTAATATGCAGCAGGCATTGAAAGGCTGCAGAAATAAATTTATTAAAGAAGTTCTTCAAGCATCTGTTTCAGCTAGTATCCCTATAGTTGTAGTTTATCCCTTTAGAAAAGGGAGTGATGGTTTGTCATTTTTATTGTATATAGCCTGAATATTGCCTGTAATATTGTATTACATTATTGGGTACCTATTTTTAATGTGAATTTTACATCCACCTTAATTTGGCCTACGCTCTATCCTAAGTAGGTCATGAAGCACTGGTAGTAAATGTTGCCTATGTATACGTATTTTAACACTACATAAATGTTTGAATAGAGCAGTCCTTGCAGATTGAATATACAGTGTGGGTATATTATGAGAAGTAGCAAACCCTGTAGGGGATGATCCATGGGAGGTATAGCTATGCGCTCCACAGAGACCTTCCACTCTAACTACTTGTGTAAACACTCTGCATAGTGCGGATAATTATGTGATAAGTTCTTTCTACAGGAAACAGAAATATTTTTCTTGGTGGGGGTATATATATGTATATAGGATAGTAACATAACCTTAAGTATGCTTAAGCATATAACCCTTGCATTGCTTTTTAAGCATCTGTTCCAGCTAGGATCCTATAGTTGTTAGCTTATACCAGGAGTGATGGATTACCCCTGCGGCCATTACTCTGCCATTTTTTATTGTAGCCTGAATTGTAAGTAATCATGATTTATTGGGTACCTATATATTTTTTAATGTGAATATGTCATCTTTGGCCTATAAGAGGACTGTGTCAGCCATAAGTGTATAAAATATTGGGCAGGTTAACTGCATACCATGAAGCTAAGTGTCATTCTCCTGCAGGCAAAGTATCATTATCTGCAATCTCCTATTACTAGAATATGGGGCGGGGGGGAGGCTCTGCCCCCCTTAAATATCATTGTGGGGGCTTTTGTCCCTTTCTATACATATATCTGCACTATGCAGAGTTTTTACACAAGTAGTTAGGGTGGAAGGTCTCTGTTCTACTATGAAGCCCATAGCTATATCCCATGGATCATCTCCTGCAGGGTTTGCTGCTTATCTACACCAACACTGTGTATTCTTCCTAGGAACTGCTCTATTTAAACATTTATGTAGTGTTAAAATACATAACATTTACTACCAGTACTTCATGACCTACTTAGGATAGAGCACACAGTTTTTTCACACATACATGGCTTCTTGACGTGTTGCAATGGCACAGCATCTAAAATTGAGCTGTGTTTCTGTACTCACAGTAAGTGATAAAAACAGCTTTCTCTTGCCACAGGTGCTACAGGTCATACTGATGCCTATTTTGGTGAAGGTAGTGGCCCAATACATTTAGACTTTGTGCAGTGTTCTGGTTCAGAGTACAACCTGACTGAGTGTGAGATACGAAATGACAGAGATAGGACCAGTCACTCCTTTGATGTGGGAGTAAAGTGTCAGCCAGGTAAGATTAGCTAGAATAAAAGTAAAGGTAAGCTATAGATCTTGTGTGTTCCACTTTTCAGCTGATGAGGCATATAGAGAAGGAGATATTCGCCTGGTAGGAGGATCCTATAACTGGGAGGGTCATGTGGAGATATACTGGACTGGGACATGGGGGACTATTAGTGACACTTCATGGAGTGATAGTGATGCTGAAGTTGTCTGCAGACAGTTGGAACACTCCACAAATGGTAAGTAGTTATGTGACTTTGTGATGTTCATTAATTTTCTGGTACTTTAGGAGTTGTTGGTCATTGCTGTGGTTACTATGGAGAGGGTAGTGGAGCAATACACATTTGGCAAGTGAGGTGCATTGGCTTTGAGAGAAGCATTACTAGCTGTAGCTACATCAATAACACTGTGATGACTAGTCATGCACAGGATGTGGGAGTTGAATGTCAGCAAGGTCAGTCCTATTTTAGCATGGACATGTAATAACCACGTATATAGAAGGTTATTAACCCTCAGCGCGCATGCGCAGCGAGGGTTACGGTAGTTGGGTCTGTCCGTCTGTCTGTCTGTCTTTCTGTGTGTGTGTCTGTTAAGTCACAATATATGACATCTCACCTCTGGAGTGTCTGTTCGTCCTGAAAGTACTGTCATGTAGCTACCCAGCGGGCAACGAAGGTCAAAAATTTGTGGTGATTCTCTGAAACTGCTCGGTTGCAGAGATTCAGCATCGATCCGTTGAAAACATATGTACGGTCTGCCATTTTCCTGCGGAAATCGTGCATGCGCATTGTATAGCATGTGCGTTTTCAAGGTTCACACACGTGTGGCACCGAGACTTAGTGCTTCTTTTGCACACATACAATTATTAAGCATTCCCTATGTTCGTGTGTCTATATTTATTGCAAACACCAACAAAAGGTTACTCACAATGAAAGGTGCTGATACGATCTCGCTCATTTTGTATCTATAATGTAACTATATAGGAGATGCCATAAAGGAAGGAGATGTTCGTCTGGTTGGTGGCAGCTACTTATGGCAGGGTCGTGTGGAGATATATTTAGATGGAATCTGGGGTACAATTAATAATTATCTTGCATACACTGATGAGGCTAGAGTTGTCTGTCGACAGCTTGGATACAACACATATAGTAAGTTATTGACTTTCATAATACTATCAGAGAGTCAGTAGACTCTCTATGTAACAAATGAAATAGCTCAGAACTCCTGAATGTTGAAGTTATAACTTTTTGGACATGAAAACACATTGGAGGACCTGTTGCTACTACATTACTTGGTACTTTTGCAGTATGAGCAATGTTACTACTCATGTTTTCCACAGATGTTGACTATTACAGACACTATTGGGACAGTGATATAAATTACCCAATTCACCTTACTGGTCTGAGTTGTTCTGGATCAGAGTACAGAGTAACTGATTGTCAATATAACAATAACATTTTACGCTACTCTCACATTAATGATTGGGGTGTCATCTGCTCTGTAGGTGAGTATTATTTGAGTTTAGATGTATGTGAGAGGAATATTTTAGAAACAGTTTTGTTGCACTTCTATACATGAGTAAGGTTTGCACCTAAAGATATAGAGCACACTCTATTAACAAATATACACTATATAGTTCTTCAAATGTACAGATGGTCCTGAAACTGGAGACGTTATTCATGGATTTGTGCAGGTGTTCCTATCAGGGATTTGGGAACCAGTTACTGGGAGGTGGACACAAGAAAATTCCAAAGTTGTGTGTAGAGAACGTGGATATAATGGTTAGTAACCTTCAACAATCACTTTCCATGCATTTTAAGTACTTATTTTGTTCATGATTTTTGTGTATCCTTACTGCCAGTGCTGAATAATGCAGGCAAAGGCAGGGGATGATACATGCAACAATAATATGTAACATGTGTAACCCCATGCATTTTCCTGCATCTGTAAATACTATGGGTTATGCATGTTATTATTGTTGCATGCTATCATCCCTTGCCTTTGCCAGCATGCTGCACCTTGTTTCGATGCTTTTTGGCACTTCAATCCATACATCCTTAACATTTTACTGAA
Organism: Theonella swinhoei; assembly: GCA_963970385.1. Taxonomy (NCBI): domain Eukaryota; kingdom Metazoa; phylum Porifera; class Demospongiae; order Tetractinellida; family Theonellidae; genus Theonella; species Theonella swinhoei. The sequence continues at coordinate 7,014,359 of OZ019949.1, read as the reverse complement.
AATGATTTTACTCCTGTCTGAAAAGGCTTTTAACTCAGCATGTGTTGTTAATGTGTGTGTCGGTGCCATCCCTACATAGAGAGTCTACTGATATTGATGATGCATTATGTCAGTGCCTTAATGCATGACAGTTCAGCAAGGGTAACTATTGTTATTTAACCTTTTCAGAAACTGAAAGATATTATGTAAATTTTTATACTGGGAATTGGAGCACCGTGAGAGAGCTGATAGACAATGTAGATTGCACTGGCACTGAATCTAAACTGATTGATTGTTCTCACAATATCGACCTCCATAATTCCTACAGATCACCTTATGTGGAGTGTCGATACTGTAAGCATTGAACAGATGGCATATGCCATAAAACAGTACACATATGGTCTCATTATTTGCAGATGACTGTGGTGATGGAGATATTAGACTAGTTAATGGTAAATCTGAGATGGAGGGAAGAGTAGAGATATGTCGTAATAGAAGGTGGGGGACAGTGTGTGACTCTCAGTGGACAGACAACCACACAGCAGTAGTCTGTAGGTATCTTGGATTCAGTGACATTATTGGAGGTAAGTTTGAAAGGCACATATAAAATACATATAGTTTAAGTGACAAACTCCCCACTTTAGATTCAACCCATTTTACGTCTGAAAAATTTGGTGAAGGATCTGGTCCTATATTCATAGACTATGTTAATTGTACTGGATCAGAGTCAAGGTTATGGAGATCATCACAGAGATTACATAGAGATTGTCTCTCTTTCACTCACTACTATGGATGTTCTCATAGTGATGATGTAGGAGTCCGCTGTCAGCCAGGTACACTGAGATTTTTCTGTGGTTTGTGGAACCCCCCCCCCCCCCCTTTCAACTCCTCCTGAAATATTTAGTCCCACTGCTAGAGCTTGCAGTCATGATTCAAATTCGTGGCTTAGACTGCATTTTGCTAGCACAAAATATTACACATATAGCTACATTTTCTTCAAACATCAATTTCTTCAGAAATCTTAGCCATGACCACCCCCTTATGCAAAATCCTAGCTATGTTACTAGTACGTATATGTTAGTTGTTTCCATCTTCCTAAGCCAATTATGCGAAGTTCATTAGCTTTTTGTAATTCTCTAAGCTAGGTCAAACAACTAAAAAATGTCATTGTTGTTGTCATCAATTAATTGGACAGCAATTCCTTACGTCATTGATTTCATGTTCTATTCATTTCCTTTTGGTTACTATGTAAATTTCATCTTGTCATTTCTTCCTACATGTGTAGCGTCCTGTTCTAATGGCCAAATTAAACTCATTGAAGGTCCCTACGACAATTGGGGTCGTGTTGAGATCTGTTCCAATCAGAGATGGGAAACTATATCAAGGAACAATAATTGGCAATATCAAGAAACAAGGGTTGCTTGTAATGCACTTGGCTATGATGGTGTGTATACATTATGTAATGTAAGGTATATGAAAGTGGCAATGCCACAGAGCCAATAGACTATAGGGATGGCACCAACACGTCTATTGTTTTAACATACAAATCTGCAGTTTCAAACATTCATAACCTCCTCTATGAGGGGTTCTGCACAATACTACTGCATGTATAATACCCCTTCACAATAACACATGGAAATTAGCTAACCCTAGCATTTATATTTCCAAAAAATGGTATAAGTACTTACCTTTATTCTTTCTCCTTACTTGTACAAGTGTCATTAAAATGTTGAAGGATGTAGGGATGGGAGTGCCAAAATTAAAGAAACAAGACTGTAATAAACCTAGTGGCGCACAGTGAACAGCTGATTATGATGTGACCATACCTTGTGTATAGTCTACATGCAGGAAATCATGAAAACCCATGTGGAAATTGCATGTGACAATAACAACATGCATAACCCCACGAAATAAAATGTAGGGAGAGGTTACGCATGTTGTTATTGTTGCATGCAATTTCGTCCAAAATGGCGTCCGACTATACGGAAGTATATACTCGTAAAGCCTTGTCGCTCTTGTGCGAGAGGAATCTTACGACGATTCTGTTGGCCTAGGATCATGCACCGGAGAGAAAGGAATCGTTTTATGCTAAAATATAAAAGGTGAGTGTGTTTGTCAATCTTGAGATAGACCGTTTGAAGAAGATGAAGAAATCCGCGGCTTTTTAGGAATTTCCGTGTACCGCTGTAGCGGTGGATTTTAACGACTTTGAGAGTCTTACCGTGTATATATACACTCGTAGAGCAGGTTGTGTGTCTGAAAAGGCTTAGAGCAGCCGCGTTCGAGAGTTCTGAGTCGTTATTTTTGTTAAGGCCTTATGGGCATGTCCATCCCTACATAGAGTCTACCGACTAACCCTCGGCGCGATGCGCAGCGAGAGTTACGTCCGTGTGTGTGTATGTGTGTGTGTGTGTGTGTGTGTGTGTGTGTGTGTGTGTGTGTGTGTGTGTGTGTGTGTGTGTGTGTGTGTGTGTGTGTGTGTGTGTGTGTGTGTGTGTGTGTGTGTGTGTGTGTGTGTGTGTGTGTGTGTGTGTGTGTGTGTGTGTGTGTGTGTGTGTGTGTGTGTGTGTTGTCTTGTGGAAACTGCAGGATATAGTTCCAGAATTTATCCTTACGGAAGAGGTGGGGGTCCAATTCATCAAAAGTACTTTGTTTGTGGAGGAGCAGAGCAGGATCTTTCACAGTGTGACAGCTACAACATTACAACTCCACAATCACATGCTTATGATGTAGGGGTTAGATGTTATGGTAGGTACAAATAATGCATGAATTATACACAGGGCACCGGAGCGGTACCGCGACTGCGGGACCAATGTTGACGCTGCTCATTATTCATAACTGATACATGCTGTTGATCCAACTTGGATTCTAACCCAAGGCTTTGATTATCACTGATATATATCTGTAGATAACTTATATCACCTAAACTTTGTAGAATGTTTGCCTTAGACAGACTCCACAATCTCAGGTGGCTGCACTAATGGATATATGAGGCTGATGGAAGGAAAGTCACAATTTGAAGGGAGATTGGAAGTATGTTTCAATGGGAGGTGGAGTACTTTCGGTAGTGATGGATGGACACAAATAAACACACAAGTTATTTGTAATAGTCTTGGATATGACTTCTCTGGTAAGTATGTACTCTACTTTATGTCAATTCTTAAATTGTTATGTGATGTACACATGAGAATTGTGCTACATGTATACGTGTACATGTAAATAAGAAATTTGAAAGGAAATATATAGGGATTGCATAAAAGGAACAGAGACAAGATTGGGACACAGACATGTTATGATATATCGATGTACCATAACGATATATCATAACATGTCTGTGTCCCAATCTTGTCTCTGTTCCTTTTTATGCAATCCCTATATATTTCCTTTCAAATTTCCTAAATTTTTATTTACTTGTCTCCCGACTTTTTTTCTGGAACTAGGTACATGCATTTTTCTATTTTGCAGTTTATTTGGTAGCAAACGTATTAGCTAATAGAGCTCTACTATTTACAAGATTACAAGATTTTATCTCAACAGTAATTATTGGGTTACACCAATTTCCACATTTAGTACTACTTTTGTAGAAACAAGGAAGCATTCATGCAGCAAAACAGGGGGATGATGATATGCAACAATAATAACATGTCGTAACCCATTAAATAAGGAGGGGGTTATATACATATTATTATTTATGCATGCCACCAATCTTCATGTTTGGATGAGGCTGAATTATTATACAGATGTAGATGTCTGGGAGGCACCTAAACAAAAACTGTACAGTGGTGACCCATGCCCTAGTCAACTTCAGTCCTCAGCTGTAGCTGGCTGAGGAATATATACATGTGCCTTATGTGAGGGAGGAACAGATGTTAAGGATTTGTACATGCATGTGTGTCTCTGCCCATGGTGTACAGTAGAAAAACATCGAAAAAACAAATGCAGTATACAAATGTATATACAACAAGAGAGAGAATGGTGGCATGCTTGTGTTACTCCTTACTATATACAGATTATGCATGTTGTTATTGTTCCATTGTGTCATCCCCTGTCTTGCTGCATATACATGGCACTTGTTCATCCATACATCTTTAAGAATTTTTACTCTTATATAGCAAGTTAGGTGCTTTATCTAACATGCTAGGAGAATTTAATGTATTGATCCTTGTTCCCACAGATAATGAGACAGTGAAGCAGTCCATACCTCAGGCCCTCTCAAAGCCAGTCCACCTACACAACATCATCTGCTCTAGTACAGATCTCCACCTACTGGAATGTAGCTTCAGCAAATATACAGGAAATATAAATGATATTCAAGATGTAATCATCACTTGTCAACAGCGTAAGTAGAGCAAACAGATGAGATGGAATCATACATCAATTTGCATACACTATCCCAATAATTATTCACACTCATGAACATAAACTAATGTATTCACATAGCCTCATGTAAAGATGGGGATCTAAAACTTGTGGGTGGCATATCAGAGAAAGAAGGCAGACTGGAGGTGTGTTTTGATCAAAGGTGGGGCACTATCAATGGAAATGGATGGACACATACTGACACTCAAGTGGCCTGCAGACAACTTGGATACTCTACTTCAGGTATGCAGAAGTATACTGAGGGATATATAGCAGTGCCAAAAATCATAGAAAAAGGGAGTAAAAACATTTCCATTAAATGTTGAAGGATGTAGGGATGGCAGTACCAAAAAGTAGGAAAACAAGTGCAGTATATATGCAGCAAGACAGGGGATGAGGGCATGCAACAATACTAACATGCGTAACCCCATAATAAAGATGTAGGGGGGTTACGCATGTTAGTATTGTTGCATGCCCTCATCCCCTGTCTTGCTGCATATATACTGCACTTGTTTTCCTATAGTTACTTTTTGGTACTGCCATCCCTACATCCTTCAACATTTAATGGAAATGTTTTTACTCCCTTGTCTCACTGCTTTTTCGTTGTAGACTCGCTTGCAAATACAATGCTCTTTGCGTGTGTGCGAGCCCCACCCATTTTGCTAATCGTGGTCATGTGAAACGCACGTGAGTAATAACGAGGAAATGGCGTTCAACTACACGGAAGTGCTAGTATTTCGTAGCTTTACTCGTCGAAGAGGGGTCCTACAAAGATTCCGTTGGTAAAAGGCACTGCCCACGGGAATAAGAAGCCTTTTGGTACAAAAATCAAGGTAAATACATGTACATATTTTGTGCTAGGCCGTTTGAAGAAGAAGAAGAAGAAGAAGAAGAAGAAGATGGAGAAATCGGGGTTTTAGCAATTTCACGTATACCATTGTAGCGGTGTATTTTACCACCTTTGAGAGTCTTATCATGTATAGAAACACTCGTAGTCCATGTTATGTGTCTAAAAGGGCTCATAGCTGCTGCGTTCGACAGTTCTGAGCCGTTACTTTTGTTAAGGCTTAATGGGCGTGTCGGCGCCATCCCTACATATAGAGTCTTCCGACTCTATGATAATGTGCTTTAAACCTCCATGCATGCACAAGAGGGTTGCAGTAGTTGGGTTGTGTGTGTGTGTGTGTGTGTGTGTGTGTGTGTGTGTGTGTGTGTGTGTGTGTGTGTGTGTGTGTGTGTGTGTGTGTGTGTGTGTGTGTGTGTGTGTGTGTGTGTGTGTGTGTGTGTGTGTGTGTGTGTGTGTGTGTGTGTGTGTGTGTGTGTGTGTGTGTGTGTGTGTGTGTGTGTGTGTGAAGTTACATCTAACTTCTGGAGAGTCCGTTCGTCCTGAAAATCCTGTCACGTACTCAGCAGGCAACAGTCAAACAATTTGTGGGGTTTTCTCTAAAACCACTTGGTTGCAGAGATCCAGCACTCCTCTGTAGAAAGTCATACATACAGTCGGCCATTTTCCTGTGGAAATAGCGCATGTGCATTTAACCACGCGTATGTGGTAGGCGGCCTGTGTGGAAGTTGTCATGAGTTGAATTGCCATTGGTCATGTCTCCAATTAAGCAAGGTCTGTCCACAATGGCATGAACTCATGGGCATGGAGGGTTCTGCACTTTAGTGCATTCATTAAGTTATGCAGACAAGTTAGAAATAAGGACCTAATACACTGTCTCTTTTACATGTAGCATTAAAGAGGAAACAAATTATAGCTGTTGCATTAGAACATGCACTGCAACATATATGCTGCATTTGGTTGCACATGTTAATGTTCCGTCACATCTACTTCACCTGCACATGCTGATTCCTGTAGTTAGACACCCTTCCATGGCCAGCAAGTAATTTCTAAAATTCGAGTAGTTTGAGGAAGAAGAATAAATTAATTATGCTGATGTATAAATGACCAAGTTGTGTACTCAACCACTAGCTAAGTTGGCAAAACTGGACTCCACACTCACAGTCATTCATGTCCTCTTTTCCAGATGTTTCCTACTCTAAAACTCAGAGAACTCAGTCGTCTATATCTCTTCCTGTCCATCTCACTGCAGTGGGCTGCTATGGCTCTGAAGAAAAGCTCAATGACTGTGCCCACCACAAATATACCAGTTCACAACGTTCTATGGACATTAGCATCAGCTGTATCAGCAGTGTAGACAGCACCAGCAGTAGTGACAGTATATCTATAGCAGCTCTCATAATAGCAGTTATGTTTGCTTTTGCTGTTATTGTTTTGATTGCAGTGCATATCTTTAAGGTAGTTCCCATATTCAAATTAAGAAAGAAAGCCATACCAAGGTGAGCATAAGTATTTGCTTATAATTATGCTATAATAATTATATCCAAGTATCCCAGTTATAATCATACTAAGTGTTATTATATTGCAGAAATAACAGTCTTAGTGCTGAAGTGATGATAGAGAATACCATATATACAGCAAATAATAGTGTAAGGAATATGTCAACTGATACTATAAAAATCGATCTTGCATTGCAAATTAAATCCATGATAATCCAATGCAGCACTATGAACCTGTTGAAGATGAAGTTCCGGTAAATCAGTCAATTCCACCCAAACCTTTGCACGATGATCCAATGCAACACTATGAACGTGCTGAAGATGAAGTTCCAGTAAATCAGTTAATTCCACTGAAACCTTTGAGTGATGATCCAATGAAACTCTATGAATGTGCTGAAGTTGAAGTTCCAGTAATTCCCAAACGGCAAGCAAAAAGACCTCCCAAGAAGGCAGCTGTCACATCAATTGCTGCACATCCGGGGTTCAGTACCAACAATGAGGCTTCCATCACGTTCCCAAGCAACCAGAGTGATCACCTTCATCAATTTATGAAACCCCTTGATTGAAAGGACCTTACATGCACAATTATAATTTAAGAGATATACATGTATTAGCTAACTGTGCTGATTTAGCTTATTGTGTGTAAGAGTTGAAATGTCATGTAGCCATTATTTAGAGCTCCTTTATTATTTTTAGCTTATTGAGTCTCTTGCAAAAAGTGCACACGCTATTGGTATATGGAAGACGTGTAGAGAAAGAAGTTTGCCACCTTTAATACAACAATTGCCGTTTGAGGCAATGCTAGGCTCGTGTCTCTCCATCATATATGAGATCATATAACTTCTGTCCCCACAGCATGAAATAATATACAGTAGAGATGTTCTATTTGATACTGCAGATATCATGTGCACACCACATACCTAGCATCTATCACTATTATAGTGTATTGCTCGATGCTTGGCCAGAAATGATGAATCAAAATACAGATATACAACTAGTCGTGGAATTGCTGAGATGATCAACCCTCTAGATCTGTTACACAATGACAAGATGCAAGACTATGAAGACAATTGATAACCAATTCTTTTCAAACTTCGAAAATTGAACAGAGAAAAACCACAGTATTAGTTTAATTTGGTCTTGCGACCATCCAAAAATCTCCAGATTAAAACGGAGCACGTGATATTCCACTATAGCCAATTTTTCTCCCCGTATTGAGGCTGCTAAATCACAGTTTGTAAACAAAGCCGTTATCTACTATGCTATTCTCGCGGGAGCATCTGTTGTAGTTCATAATTATATTCGAACACATTTTCTCGCGTTCCAGCGCCAATTTCTTCTTTTTCGCATGCGCATAAGGTTTTTTATGCGTGCGCGCGCGCGTATGCAGGTCCAGAACTGATAGCTACAAGATCGCTGCATGGATGAAATTGACACACTAATATAAAGTATACTTATATGCTCTACGATTTCAAAGCTTAGCAGTTCATCGCCAACTTCGCGCGTAATTAAGGCGAAGTGACGTCACTACGCACTGCGTGCAAAAATTATAATAATTATATAACCTTGAATCTCAGGCTCTCAGAAGACTTGAAGGCAGTTGCAGTTAATGTATATCAGAAAAACCTGTTTATATAGCTGCAGCCTATACGTAAGTGAAATTGCTTTTCTAATTATTGTTGTAGAAATAGATCTACACTTTTCTAGCAAATTATACTGCCTATAAACTCTTTCTACAGCACAAAGAATCTGACGACAATGCAGTGTGTTCATGGACTGATTGGAGTGTTTAATATCCTCCTGGTAGTCATTGTACCAATATGTAAGTCAAATTGTCATACAAAGTGTGATATGTTACAATACATTGTTGTCTTGCAGATGCTCAGTATCGATATGGTGATATTCGTCTGGTAGGAGGTTCCTACCAGTGGGAAGGTCGAGTGGAAATCTTCATCTCTGGAACATGGGGCACTATTACTGACTCTGAGTGGACCAACAATGATGCAAAAGTTGTCTGCCGTAAGCTGGGACATTTCAAGCCAGGTAGATTCCACATATAAATTAATCAACGCATCTCATATGCATAGTCATCAATGTAGTAAGCCACTTATTATAATTAGAAGTCAAATACCTTCAGGTCAAAACAACCACTGCAATATGTAGAATTATACAAGTTTTGACCCGCTGTAGAATGTGTACACACTGAAGGATGCTTGTTATTTGCTTTACCGAGTTCCATGTTCAATATATCTAGGACAAACAGAGATTGTGTTTGATGTTTTTATATGATTAACTCTCATAGAGGTTATGTGGGTTGTTATGATAACCTCTACAGGAAACATTGATACTGCATGAAAAATATTTTCTCAGTGGGGGTATATTGGATATTAATATAACCTTAAGTATGCTAACCCCTGCTCCCCTGCATTGCTTTTTCAAGCATCTGTTCCAGCTTAACTAGTTCTACCCTAACTACTGCACCGTGCAGCTATCGGGCCCAGGCATAAGGGGCAAAAGCCACACAATTAAGGGGGGCTGAGCCCACCAATATCCCAGTCATAGATTGCAGATAAGCCATTTTTGATATTATGTCTGCAGGAGAATGACCCTATAGCTAAACCTTGTAGGGTGCAGTTAGCCCCCCCCCCCTCAATATTTTAGGCTGTAATACATCTATGGCAGACATAGTCCTCACATTTTTTCAGATAGTACATGGCTTGTTGATGTGTTACTATGGCACAGCATATAAAATTGAGCTGTTTTTCTGTACTCACAATAAGTGATAAAAGCAACTTTCTCTTGCCACAGGTGCTACAGCTCATACTGATGCATATTTTGGTGAAGGTAGTGGTCCAATACATTTAGACTTTGTGCAGTGTTCTGGTTCAGAGTACAACCTGACTGAGTGTGAGATACGAAATGACAGAGTTAAGACCAGTCACTCCTTTGATGTGGGAGTAAAGTGTCAGCCAGGTAGGTTCTTTGAAGCATATTTGATCAAGTGGTTGAAGGATGATAGTGTGTCCTGTTTTTCAGCTGATGAGGCATATAGAGAGGGAGATATTCGTCTGGTAGGAGGATCCTATAACTGGAAGGGTCGTGTGGAGATATACTGGACTGGGACATGGGGGACTATTAGTGACACTTCATGGAGTGATAGTGATGCTCAAGTTGTCTGCAGACAATTGGAACACTCCACAAATGGTATGTAATTATTTGCTTTGTTATATATTTATTGATTTTTTCATTGTTTTAGGTGTTGTTGGTCATTGCTGTGGCTACTATGGAGAGGGCAGTGGAGCAATACACATTCGGAAAGTAACCTGCTCTGGCTCAGAGAGAAACATTACTAGCTGTAACTACATCAATAACACTGTTATGACTAGTCATACTAAGGATGTGGAAGTTGAATGTCAGCAAGGTCAGATTTTAAATATTCTAACTATGAGATTCCAGTGACAAAACAATACCATTAACAAACTAGAAAAATGAGTTGCCTTGGGGAGGATTCAATTCCATGACACTATGTGTTCTGAAGGAATAATTTGCCAATCGAGATATACTAATACAAAGCAAGCAGTGTCTCAGCCTTAAAGAAGGGGAATAGCATAATACAACATTTATCTGAAAACTAAGTGATGTGCAAGTGCACAACTCTAAAAATACAGTTCATAATCAATGAAGCTTTGCAAGAAACAGTGTGAAAGTATGTTGATGTTGTGCCAAATAGAAATCAGCCATACGTACACTACATTACTTTACACGCCATTATCCCAAAGACTTGTACTATCCCAAAGACTGCTTAATAAGCAGTATTTGGGATAATGTTGTGTAAAAATATTCTATCTTAGCGCTTATTGCACATCTTGTTTCTGAACAGATTTAGTATGTTGCCTATGTGACTATCCATTGTAATAGGTGCTGATGTTAAGGAGGGAGATATCCGTCTGGTTCCTCGCAGGTACTTATGGCAGGGTTTGGTGGAGATATTCTTAGATGGTGTCTGGGGTAGAATTGATTATGATGGTGCAACTGATTATGATACTAGAGTTGTCTGTCGACAGCTTGGATACAACACATATAGTACGACATATATGGCAGCTTGCTACTCACTGGGAGCATCCTCTATCAGAGGGTTGGAAGTGTCAATGGTGCTAGTAATATGTGTGATTAATGAAATGTCTCAGAGCTCCTGTATGCTGGTATTACAAGTATAAAAACATTTCAAATTTAAGACTATAGGGATGGGAGTGCCAAAAAAGTGTAGAAACAAGAATTTGAAGCATCTATGCAGCAAAGCCAGGGAGCCGGGGATGATATATAACAACATGTGGTAACCTCATAAACTATTTGTATGGAGGGGATTATGTGTGCCACAATTGTATGCTCTATGATTTTCATCATTATCCACAGCTGTTAACTTTTACCGGTAGCTACTATAAAAAATTAGGCGAAATAAAAAGTTTCTTTCATGTCCATCCTGCTTGTTCTGGATCAGAGTACAGAATAACTGATTGTGAATCTGATACTAAAACTATGGGCATCATTTATGATTGGGTTGTCTACTGCTCTGTAGGTAAGTGCTCATATAAATGTAGCAGTTATACACATATAACACACACATATGCACTAAACACACACACACACACACACACACACACACACACACACACACACACACACACACACACACACATACACGGCCTATGAATGTTTCTGTACCCGATGAGACCCTTAGAATACACTGCTACAATGAAATATGGAAAATGACCAGCACTGCTGTCCTTACATTCTTCATTTTATACTTGTGTAGACAACAGCACATCTAAATATCACTCAAAGTCCCTACAAATTAAAAACATAGAGAACACAGGTGCACACAGTGTATGATTATATACAATTATTTGATATAATTGTCATATGCACAAAAGGGACTGGAAGTGTTCTTCAAATACACAGATGGTCCTGAAACTGGAGATATTCGTCTCAGCAATTTTTATGTTGACAATAAATATGGACGTGTGTATGGATGTCCTGATGTGTTCCTGTCTGGGAGCTGGGTGCCAGTTACTGATACCTCAATGAGTTGGACACTAGAAAATTCAGAGGTTGTGTGCAGAGAGCTTGGGTATAACGGTTAGCAAATCCTTTCCATGCATGCTTATGATAGTCGAATTGTCATGATGCATTGTCTGCAAGTCTCATTGAGATGGCAGTGCTAAAAATCAAAGACTCATGTGCAGTATATGTGCAGCAAGAGAGCAAATGATGCATGATACAACAATAACAGTAAATATTTGTGCCAATTTTGGTGTAGCTCATTTAAAGAAGATGATCATGTAGAGTCTCTGTTGTATATGCATACATTCTCACATAACCTTATCCCAAAATTGTTCATGCAGATATGGTTATCAACATAAAGTGCATGCCTTAAATTTGCATGTACTACTTCATTACACATATTAAGGTTTAAAGTGTAAGTACTTCTGATGCCTGTTCTCTATCCTTTTCAGGAGTATATATGGAAAGAGAAAATAAGACGTATAATCCAAACTACTATTCTAGAAATTCAAGTACTGTGAGAGCGCTGATAGACAATGTGGATTGCATTGGCACTGAATCTAAACTGATTAATTGTTCCCATGACATCACCTTGCAGAATTCCAACACTGCACCTAGAGTGGAGTGTCAATACAGTAAGAAATGAATGCACTAAAAGTGCAGAACCCTCGGCGTCCGCGCGTGCGCGAATCCTTGAACGCGTGCGCGAATCCTGGAAAGGCACGTGCGATTGAAACTCCAGGTTGGCTCTGTACACTGCTGGAAGCGCTATAGCTTTGAACGGAGCAGTACCCATGCTTGTACTCCCTCATGCAGTAACTGCTGGTGCTTCGCTGTACATCGAGCAGGAATACCTGATCGCGGGTAAGCCAGGGTAGGCTAGATCTAATTAGCATATTGGCTCTTTAGCTTGCGTTTCACGCCATAACTCTTGAACGGAGCGGTTTCAAAGAAAACCCCACAAATTTTTTGACCTCTGTTGCCCGCTGAGTACACGACAGTATTTTCAGGACGAACAGACGCTCCAGAAGTGAGATGTGACTTAACAGACAGACAGACAGACAGACAGACAGACAGACAGACAGACAGACACACACACACACACACACACACGACCAAGTACCGTAACCCTCGCTGCGCATGCGCGCCGAGGGTTAATGATTTATAGTTTATCACTTTTCAGTAGATATAGTACAGCGGCAAGTTATATATGTGCTTTTTTTTGCAAGCTCTCATGACCTCAACAAGACTAAAACTCACTGTCAGCACATATGTACTCTTCCATAGATACATATATCAGAGAGTCGGTAGACTGTCTATGTATATCAGAGAGTCGGTAGACTCTCTATATAGGGATGGCGCCGACATGACACGCCCACTAACCAAGATGAAACGGCTCATAACTCCTGAACGCTACAGTTAAAAACCTTTTCAGACATATAACAGGCTCTACGAGTGTTTCTCTATCCTATAAGACCCTCAAAGTATGTAAAACACCCTAATACAAAAACTGCCACACCCCCGTTTTGGTTCATCTTCTTCTTCTTCAGTTCAAACGACCTACCTCGAAATTGGGGCAAGTATTTGCCACGGTTTTGGAGCGTGCTGCTTAGACTGTCGAAATTAGATGCCTGGCGAAATTCGATACCTTACTCTACTGCATTTGTTCCTCTACTTTTTAGCATTGTCATCCCTACATTTTAACATTTTGTTTTTCACACTTGTATATACACATCTATGTCATAAATGTCTGCAGCATTCTGTAAAGGTGGAGATATTAGACTAGTTAATGGAAAATCTGAGATGGAAGGAAGAGTAGAGGTATGTCGTAATAAAAGATGGGGGACAGTGTGTGACTCTCAGTGGACAGACAACCACACAGCAGTAGTCTGTAGGTATTTTGGATTCAGTGACATTATTGGAGGTAGGTTTTAGATATACACCTAATATACCCATAATCCACATACTCTATTTAAAATGCCTAGTTTACTTGTCCACTCCACTTTAGATTCAACCTATTTTACATCTGAGAGATTTGGTGAAGGGTCTGGTCCTGTTTTCATTGATTATATTGCTTGCACTGGATCAGAATCAAGATTATGGAAATATTACCAAACATTACCAACAGAATGTTCCCCTTTCACTCACTACTATGGATGCTCTCATAGTGGTGATGTGGGAGTCCGCTGTCAGCCGGGTAATATACTTTACATTGCTGGTGCTGCATAATAACGGGGCAGTCAGTCATTAATACACAGCATTTTTTACTAGTGGAATGCTACATATTGTGGGTGAGTGGAATGGGCAAGGCCGGTTACGTTTAAGCGTAAGCATAGGGGTACCCCAAAGGTCCATGCATATGAAGTACAAATTGTATACGTCAGTCATTCGTATATATGTATTGGCCGAGCAGAGTCTACCGACTCTCATACCTTATCATTTGTTATCTCTACATGTATATATAGCTTCTTGTTATGATGGACAAATCAAACTCATTGGAGGTTTCTCAGAAATTGAAGGTCGTGTTGAGATCTGTTCCAATCAGAGATGGGAAACTATAGTTCAAGGCTCTTGGAGACATGAGGAGGCAATAGTTGCTTGCAATTCACTTGGCTATGGTTATGGTAAGAATTATGTAATGTAATGTAATCATCAATGAGATGCTTAGAAAGACAAAGCAACACAACATAACTCGCCCAAAGCAGTCATTTTTCAAAGAAAAATTAGCTTCCTTAGGTGGGACTAATGTACAGTATATAAATGATAACAATATGACTGGTTTAGGTTATGGTAATTTCTTCTTCTTCTTCTTCTTCTTCTTCTTCCTCCTCCTCCTCCTTCTCCTCCTCCTCCTTCTCCTCCTCCTCCTCCTCTTCCTCCTCCTCCTTCTCCTCCTCCTCCTCCTCCTCCTCCTCCTCCTCCTCCTCCTCCTCCTCCTCCTCCTCCTCCTCCTCCTCCTCCTCCTCCTCTTCCTCTTCCTCTTCTTCTTCTTCTTCTTCTCCTCCTCCTCCTCCAAACATGTCTACCTCAAAATTGATTTCTGAATTCTTTCAGATGAACGATTTTTTGAATTCTTTCCTTAACCAAGAGAATCATCTCAAACAACAATGACAAGGACTTCCTTATAATTGCACACCTTTTCCACATATTTGTCATGTCATGCACTATTGCGATCACGCATGGCATATATGCAGGGTTCTTGTTTTTCTGGGTTATTTGGCACTGCCATTCCTACATCTTCACCATTTTAATAAAAATGTTTTTACTCTTGTTATAGTATAGCCTAGACAAAAATGACTAGAAATGAGTTCTGTGCAGAATGAAGGTGAGAACTTGCTTGAATTGGTAGGACCCTGTCTGTCTAACTGAGAAAGAAAAGAGAAATCGCAATTTTTAATATGTCACTTTACCTACTCTAAACATATAAATAGGTAGAGAACCACTGATAGAACTAGTTTAATTTTGTGTCTAAAATGGCTTAAAACTGCCATGTTACAGAATTCAAAGTCTTTTTGTTTCTTAAAAGGCTAATGGGTGCATTAGCACCATCCCTAAATAGGGAATATATCAACTCCCTGATACACATTCCTTTCA
This sequence comes from Theonella swinhoei, assembly GCA_963970385.1. Taxonomy (NCBI): domain Eukaryota; kingdom Metazoa; phylum Porifera; class Demospongiae; order Tetractinellida; family Theonellidae; genus Theonella; species Theonella swinhoei. The sequence goes on along the minus strand of OZ019949.1, from coordinate 6,999,023 downwards.
AAGTATATACCAAGGGTCAAGTCAAACTGTTGCAGGTAAAGATCTCTGCAGTGGAAGTTATAGGAGAGAATAACAACTGATATTAGTGCATTTTTTCTCTCAGAGAAGAACACCAACAAAGATAATGACCACTACTTCATCTATGGCCGCTCTGCTTGCTGTATTTGGTTTGGATATAGTGGAGGACCAAGCTATTCAAACAGCTTTCATTGTAGGGGAACAGAGCAGGACCTTTCACAGTGTTCTGAATCCCGCGGTGTAAAATACTCCAGGTATAGAGGAATTAAATGCCAAGGTATATACTATCATGTGTTTTAAATATATGTTGCTTGGTATGTAATAAGTGTAAAAATGTTGAAGGATGTATATAGGGAAGAGAATGCTAAAAATCAAGCAAACAAGGTGCAGTAGATCTATATATGTACGTCAGACAGGGATGATCCAATAACAACATGTGTATCCAATAAAAGGATGTTGAAATATGGGTTATGCGTGTTGTTATGGTTGTATGCCATCATCTTTCAACGTTTAAATGCCTATACACATTTTGCCATATAATTAATAAAATAATTAATTATAACGAACTAGAGCCCTACCCCCTTTCTAATCATGTGCAGGAGCCCCACCCACTTTCTGCTGCATATGAAAATGGTGCATTGCACATGTATGGCTAAAATGGCTTTCAACAAATAAGTAGTTAATTTCTTGATTTACTCTGAAGGTGCAGTTTGAATAGGCATCCATTTGGATTGAATCCCGGGATGTTCTGATTACCACAGTTATCTGGTCTATAGTTGCTCAATGTATGGTAGGATGATCAAACTGTTGTGTTAGAGGAAGGCTGTAACTGTAGGTAACTGTACTGATGGAGATATAAGGTTGGCAGGAGGAAGGTCAGAGTTTGAGGGAAGAGTGGAGGTGTGTCTCAATCGGAGGTGGGGCACTGTTAGTAGTGATGGATGGACACAAACCAACACTGAAGTGGTCTGCAATGAGTTTGGACATGATTTCTCTGGTAAGTATGGTACCCATTAGGCATATAATACTTCACATCATGAGGTATACTATATAAGATGTTCCCGTAAGACATTTCTACTGTCCTTCCACAATTCTGTAGCTATCTAGTAGCTATCAGGGTATACCATAATGTGTCTTCATTAAATTAATAAGTGTGTTGATTTCTGTACTTTAATTATATATAATGCAATTGTCATCATTTTATATTTATAGATGATGTGATGGTGAACCTATCCATACCTCACGTTATCTCAAAACCAGTCTACGTACATGATGTTGTCTGCTCCAGTTCAGACCTGAACCTGTTGGGATGTAGCTTCAGCAAATATTCAGGACACATAAATGATATTGAACATGCAGTAATCGCCTGTCAAAAACGTAAGGATTACACTTTAGTATCAATGTTGATTACACATATCATCCATACACAAAACACTCATACATATAGCCTCATGTAAAGATGGAGATCTAAAACTTGTGGGTGGCAGATCAGAGAATGAAGGCAGACTGGAGGTGTGTTTTGATCAAAGATGGGGCACTATCAATGGAGATGGATGGACACATACTGACACTCAAGTGGCCTGCAGACAACTTGGATACTCTACTTCAGGTAAAAAGTATACTGAGGGATACCAAAATTCATAGATAAGCGATGCAGACTAGGGATGATTAAAACACATATTTTGCAAGTAGCATTACAGAACAAAAAAGTTACAGCTGTTGCATTAGAACACTGCAATATATATGCTGCATTTAGTTGCACATGTTAATGTATGCCATCGCATCTACTTCACCTGCACATGCTGTTCAATGGGGTGAATCATTCCTGTAGTTGGTACCCTCCCAGCAAGTAATTTCCAGAAGGTACATGCATAATTAAGAATGGGTATATGTGCCAGTTTGAGGAAGAAGAATGTCTATATGCTAATGTAAATGACCTGAATTCACGCTCACAGTCATTCATATTCTCTTTTTCAGATGTTTCCTACTCCAAAACTCAGAGAACTCAGTCATCTACATCTCTTCCTGTCCACTTCACCGCAGTGGGTTGCTATGGCTCTGAAGAAAAGCTCAATGACTGTGGCCACCATGAGTACACCATTTCAGATCCCTCTATGGACATTAGCATTAGCTGTATCAGTAGTGAAGATAGCAGCAGCAGTAGTGACGAAGACAGCAGCAGCAGTAGTGACAGTATATCCATAGCAGCTCTAGTAATAGCAGTTATGTTTGCTTTTGCTGTTATTGTTTTGATTGCAGTGCAGATATTTGTTCTCTTATTCAAACAAAGAAAGAAAGCCATACTAAGGTGAATAAAAATTGTCAAGTATTTGCTTACATTCATGCTATAAACAACTCTGAGTAACTTTCCAGCAGTCATAATCATATACTAATGATGCTATGTGTCATTATTTGTGTTTATACCATTACAGCAAAAACCATCTTAGAGCTGGACTGATTACAGATGCAGATAATGCCATGTATGCAGCAAATGGTGGTGTAAGCAATATGTCAACTGATAATATGAAAATTGATCTTGCATTGCATGACGATCCAATGCAACACTATGAACATGCTGAAGTTGAACCAGATGATCCAATGCAACATTATGAATGTGCTGAAGTTGAAGTTCCAGTAATTCCCAAACGGCAAGCAAAAAGACCTCCCAAGAAGGTAGCTGTCACATCAACTGCACATCCAGGGTTCAGTACCAACAATGAGGCTTTCATCACATTCCCAAGCAACCAGAGGGATCACCTTCATCAATTTATGAAACCCCTTGATTGAGAGACCTTACATGCATAATTGGAAGAAACTAATACATGTATTAACTCTGCACAATGTTCTCAGATTTAGCTTAGAGTTGAAGTGTCATGTAGCCATTGCTTAGATCAAACTCCTTTATTATATAGATTAACTCCAGTCTCTTGCAAAAAGCGCACGCGCACTGTTGGAGAAGTTTGCCACCTTTAATACAATTCCGACGCTAGACTCGCATCTCTCCGGATATCATATAACTTCCGATGTCGTCACAGTGTGAAATATAATAATATGGTAATGGGAAGATATTCTATCTCCAACAATGACTTGTTATCATACCTAAGATCTAGATCTAGTGAATTACCATCATGCACTATTAGCTATAATGTATTTTCATTGCTCATTGCTCGCTACAGCAATCCAGAAATAAGGAACCAAAATACAGATACAATCAGATATGCAAGTGCCAGAATCGAATTGCTGAGATGATCAACCCTCCGTTACACAATGACAAGATGCAAGACTATGAAGATGATTGATAACCAATTCTTTTCAAACCACTCCAAAATGAATATAATATTCTGGTAGAGTTTGCTTGTATATAGACCATCCAAAAATATACACAATCTCCAGATTGTTAAGCGGAGCACGTGATATGCTGCTATAGGGCCAATTTTTCTCCCCGTATTAAGGTTGCTAAATCAGTTTGTAAACAAAGTCGTACTATCTTGTTATCGTGCGAGGGTCATTCTAACACCTTTTCTCATATTTCAGCGCAAATTTCTTTTTTAGCATGCGCACTGATATAGGGCCAACATTTGTGGATTATTAGTTTCTCATGAATCGCCCGCATCATGCAAGTATTCCAAGCGCAAGAATTCCTCATTATTAACCCTCGGCGCGCATGCGCAGCGAGGGTTACTGTAGTTAACCCTCGGCGCGCATGCGCAGGAGGGTTACTGTAGTTGGGTCTGTGTGTCTGTCTGTTAAGTCACATCTCACTTCTGGAGCGTCTGTTCGTCCTGAAAATACTGTCGTGTACTCAGCGGGCAACGGAGGTAAAAAAATTTGTGGGGTTTTCTTTGAAACCGCTCCGTTCAAGAGTTATGGCGTGAAACGCAAGCTAAAGAGCCATTATGCTAATTAGATCTAACCTACTCTGGCTTACCCGCGATCAGGTATTCCTGTTCGATGTACAGCGAAGCACCAGCGGTTACTGAATGAGGGAGTACAAGCATGCGTACTGCTCCGGTCAAAGCTATAGCGCTTCCAGCAGTGTACAGAGCCAACCTTGACTGTTGAGTTTGTGCCTTTCCAGCATTCGCGCACGCGCGTTATGATTCGCGCACGCGCGGACGCCGAGGGTTCTGCACTTTAGTGCATTCATTGGGTCTGTGTGTCTGTGTGTCTGTTAAGTCACATCTCACCTCTGGAGCGTCTGTTCGTCCTGAAAGTTCTGTCACGTACTCAGCGGTCAACGAAGGTCAAAAAATTTGTGGGGATTTCTCTGAAACCGCTCCGTTGCAGAGATACACCGCTTCCTGCGTTGTAGGGTACTGCAACAACATTCCGCTCACTTTTTCGACGGCAGAGCCTTTCAAGGGTCCTAAAAGGCTAACGATAGGCTAAACTCTACCTGATGTACGACTCAATGTAAGGTAGCAAGCTTCTTTCTGTTCAGTCTCCGTCTTTTGCCTAAAGTCTTCCGTATACTTCCCGTTAACGTACTAGATCTAGCGCGTGCACTTTCATGGATTCGCGCACGCGCGTACGTCGAGGGTTCTGCACTTTAGTGCATTCATTTCTTACTGCACATGCTCGGATCAACTGCGCGTGTCCAGCTGTATAGAGCGTTTGTTCTGTCTAGTCTGAGCTCGATTTCCTCTCCAGTACAGTCTAAACGATTACGTATTTTGTATGTCCAGGAACAAAATACTTGTTCCCTGGACCATTGAAAAGAGAGATTAATCATTTCTATCTGTTAAACATTGTTCTCTGTCGTGCACCTTGCTTTTAATGAATACTGATAATGAACCTCCCGCCCTCATGTAATTCACGTGACACTGATGAGAAACCAATAATCAACAAATGTTGGCCTAGTAATAATGCGGGCGCGCGTATATAGTCTATGCAGGTCTGGAAATCAGCTGCTTTACATGAAAAACCTCTGTAAAAGTTTAAACAACAATGTTAAAGAATTAAAAATATTTTTTTAGTAGTTGTATACTGATACAAGACCGCTGCATGGATGAAACTGGCAATGCTCTAGATCTACGAATTTATCAACTAGGCGACGTGTCATGACGTCACTATACGCACTGCGTAATATATAACAATGAGTTTCTGCTCTCAGAAGATCTGAAGAGGTAGTTGCAGTTAATGTTTATGAGAAAAACCTGTATACACTAAGGTATATAGCTGCAGCCTACGTAAGTGAAAATTGCTATTATTGTTCGAAGTACACTAATTTTCTAGCAAATTGTAATACTGTCCTACACTTTTTCTGCAGCACAAGGGAACCTGACGACATGCAGTGTGTTCATGGACTGATTGGAGTGTTTAATATCCTCCTGGTAGTCATGGTACCAATATGTAAGTCAAATTGTCATACAAAGTGTGATATGTTACAATACATTGTTGTCTTGCAGATGCTCAGTATCGATATGGTGATATTCGTCTGGTAGGAGGTTCCTACCAGTGGGAAGGTCGAGTGGAAATCTTCATCTCTGGAACATGGGGCACTATTACTGACTCTGAGTGGATCAACAATGATGCACAAGTTGTCTGCCGCAAGCTGGGACATTTCAAGCCAGGTAGACTCCATTTGTAAATAATCAATGCAGCTCATAGTCATCAATGTAGTAAGTCACTTGTTAGAATTAGCAGTTAATTGCCTTCAAGTCAAAACAATCTCTACAATATGTAGATAAGAATTAGGTAAGCTTTTACCCCTGCAACGATGGCTGTAGAATTTGTGCATACTGAAGGATGCTTGTTATTTACTTTATCAAGTTCCATGTTCAATACATCTAGGACAAACAGACTTTGTTTGATGTTTTTATGTGATAAACTCTCATAGAAGTTATGTGGGTTGTTATGATAACCTCTACAGGAAACAATGATACTGCATGAAATTTCTCAGTGGGGGTATATTGGATATTAACATAACCTTAAGTATGCTAATGCATGTAACCCCTGTCTCCCCTGCATTGCTTTTTCAAGCATCTGTTCCAGCTAGGATCCCTAAAAGGTAGTTTTGCTATAGTTGCATGTAGCTTAGCTTATACCTTTAGAAAAGGGAGTGATGGATTGCCCCCACCATTACCCTGATCTGCCATTTTTTATTGTAGCCTGATTCGAAATAGTAACAGTAACCATTAAGTATTGCTTGATGTGAATTTGTCATTTGCATCCATCCGCAGGGGCGTAACTAGAATAACCATAGCAAAGAGGCAAAGGGTTTAACTAGCCTCGTTCCCAGACTATGCATCCTGTCTGGTAGTAAATGTTGCCTATGTAGCGTACTTTAACGCTACATAAAATAGTATTTGGATAGAGCAGTCCTTGTGGGAAGAATATACAGTTTGTTTATGGAGAAGTAGGAAAAACCTGCAGGGGATGATCCATGGGAGGTATAGCTATGGATTTCACAGAAGAACAGACACCTTCTACCCTAACTACTTGCATAAACACTCTGCACAGTGCAGATAGGGCCCAGGCATAGGGGATTACAGTAACTATGGCACAGCATCTAAAATTGAGATGTTTTTCTGTACTCACAGTATGTGATAAAAGCAACTTTCCCTTCCCACAGGTGCTACAGCTCATACTGGTGCCTATTTTGGTGAAGGTAGTGGTTCAATACATTTAGACTTTGTGCAGTGTTCTGGTTCAGAGTACAACCTGACTGAGTGTGAGATAGAAAATGACAGAGTTAGGACCAGTCACTCCTTTGATATAGGAGTAAAGTGTCAGCCAGGTAAGGTTCATATTAGCTTGAAACATGTTTAAATAAAGGTCAAAGGATTATCATAGAGTCGGTAGACTCTATATGTAGGGATGGCGCAGACACGCCCATTAGCCCCATACAAAAGTAACGGCTCAGAACTCCCGAACGCGGATGTTTTAAGCCTTTTCAGACAAACTACATGCTCTGCGAGTGCTTCTATACACTATAATACTCTAAAAGTACGTAAAATATACAGCTACAGTGATTCTCGGAAAATTGTAAAAATGCCGATTGTTCATCTTCTTCTTCTTCTTCTTCTTCTTCTTCTTCTTCTTTCTTCTTCAGTTCAAACGACCTACCGCGAAACTGGGGTTAGTAATCGCTCTAATTCTTTCATGAAAATCGTTTATACAGGAGCGTACATGATCCTTGATGCATAAAATCTTCATACCTTCTCCCAAAGTCGTCAAACTCCAGGTCTGCAACCTTACAAGTGTTAGTTTTAGACGCCATTTTCTTGTTTGCTCACGTGCCGAACACGTGAAGTTAGTTTTGTCGTTAGTCTGTCGGTTTGTTTGAACGTATAACTGTGGCAGGCAACTGGACCCGCTGTTGTACTCAGTACTCGTAATATTCGTACGAGACAGGATGTGGGAGTCACTGACAGTTGCTAGCTATTCTGCTTATAGGTATGCAAGGGAGGTAGAACTCTACACGAAAGTCAGTAGGTTTATACGTGTTGCTACACACAGTAAAAATCAGTGAAACAAGTGTAAAAACATTTTCACTAAAATGTTGAAGGATGTAGGGATTGAAGTGCCAAAAAGTATAGAAACAAGGTCAAAGTGCAGGGGATGATAACGTGCAACAATCATAACATGCGTAACCCCATATCCCTACATCTGTAAATACTAAAAGGGGTTACGCATGTTATGATTGTTGCATGTTATCATCCCCTGCACTTTGACCTTGTTTCTATACTTTTTGGCACTTCAATCCCTACATCCTTCAACATTTTAGTGAAAATGTTTTTACACTTTAATTATATAGATCTTGTGTGTTCCCCTTTTCAGCTGATGAGGCATATAGAGAAGGAGATATTCGTTTGGTAGGAGGATCCTATAACTGGGAGGGTCGTGTGGAGATATACTGGACTGGGACATGGGGGACTATTAGTGACACTTCATGGAGTGATAGTGATGTTCAAGTTGTCTGCAGACAGTTGGGACACTCCACAAATGGTATGTAGCTATTTGACTTTGTGATATGTTTATTAATTTTCTGGTACTTTAGGAGTTGTTGGTCGTTGCTGTGGTTACTATGGAGAGAGCAGTGGAGCAATACACATTCGGCAAGTGGATTGCTCTGACTTTGAGAGAAACATTACTAGCTGTAACTACATCAATAACACTGTCATAACTAGTCATAAACAGGATGTGGGAGTTGAATGTCGGCAAGGTCAGTCTTATTTGTGCATGCATGGACATGTATTCATGCCTTTTGCATACAGAAGGTCATTTATCTCTTGCACGCATACAATAATGAAGTGTTTGTGTGTCTATGTTTATTGCAAACACCAACAAAAGATATGTATTCCTCACAATAAAAGTTGCTGATGTGATCTCGCTCAGTTATAACTATAATGTAACTATATAGGAGATGCCATAAAGGAAGGAGACATCCGTCTGGTTGGTGGCAGCTACTTATGGCAGGGTCGTGTGGAGATATATTTAGGTGGAATCTGGGGTACAATTATTTATTATGCATACAGTAATGAGGCTAGAGTTGTCTGTCGACAGCTTGGATACAACACATATAGTAAGTTATTGACTTAACATATATAGACTATTAGAGAGTTAGTAGGCTCTCTATGCAGGGATGGTGCCAACATGCCATTAGCCTTAACAAACGAAATAGCTCAGAACTCCCGAATGCTGTAGTTATAAGCCTTTTTGGACTCGTAAACACATTGAGTGCCAACTACTGTCAAAACGACAGAAAATTTCCTTATTTAGTCGTGCATGAGTTCACCTGTTTATCAGGTTGAGATGCTGTGTGCTTTCAAATGTTTGTCTGATTTGTATACAGGATTTGGCCCAGCCAGCTGAGCTGCCTTGGTAGTTTAGTTGGTAAGAGCATTGCCTATAGAAAGCAGAGTGTCGTGGGTTTGAATCCTACCCGAGGCAGCCAATTTTTCTTTAAAAAATGACTGTTTCGAGCGAGTTGTGTTGTGTTGCTTTGTCTTTCTGTTTTGTTGTTGTGTTGTCTTGCCTTTCTCAGCATTTCTTGTACTGATTGTTCATGCACAATACTTGATTTTGGGGTTGGTGTCTTGCTGGCTTGATTATCACGGCCTTCTCCTAACAGAGTTTTATCTATGGGGGGGGGGGGGGGGGGGAAGTCAGGAGGAAAGCTTCCCCCCCTCCCCAAGTCTTTACTATATTATTAGTATTATTAAAAGTGACATATTTATAAGAAGTCTTTGTGGTTTCTGTTCTTCCCAGTGAGTTTCAATAGCTTCTAATCATCGTCATCTAGCCTCTCAATACCTTAATACACACAATGTTGTTGTTGTACATTATTTGGAATACCACTTGCACATGTGTATTGAAGGTCTGAGGACTTCCCCTCCAAAACCTTTTCAAGATGAAACCCTGCCTAAATACTAAGTTTGAGTCCACCTGTTTATGGGATTGAGATGCTATGTGCTTTGTCTGATTTGTATACAGGATTTGGCCCAGCCAACTGAGCTGCCTCGGTAGCTTAGTTGTTAAGAGCATCGCCTAGAAAGCAAGTGTCATGGGTTCGAATCCCAGCCAATTTTCTTTAAAAATGACTGTTTCGGGCGAGTTGTGCTGTGTTGCTTTGCCTTTCTGTTGTGTTGTTGTATTGCCTTGCCTTTCTCAGCATCTCTTGAAGTGATTGCATTACATGCACAATGGAAGTGGAGCTCCAGCGCATGAGTAGAGAGAGGGTGGAGCTCTAGCCCAATAGCATATGTATTCAGCTTGCACATTGAAAAATTGATGACATTATGGCGTCCGATCTTTGATTACTTCCTCCACGTGCAGTCAAGCTGGCAGTGGCGTGGTGCAAGGGCTATGTAAAGCCCTTCATGTAACGTCCAATGCATCCACGGAGCACGAAACTAGCAGAATCTGTTCTGTGCCTCAAGACAATGTATGATGGTAAACAATATGCATAACCTCCTGGGGTTATGATTGTTGTATGCTACCATCTCCTGTCTTGAGTCATGTATACTGCACCTTATTCCTACAAGTCATGTTTTACTCCTGTAGAGAGAGAGAGACATGATACTAGGAGAATCTTTTTTTACACTACTCATTTTTTTCCACAGATGTTAATTATTACAGACACTCTTGGGCTGTTGATATAAATGATCCAATTCACTTTTCTCGTCTGAGTTGTTCTGTATCAGAGTACAGAATAACTGACTGTCGATATAAAAGTAACACTGTAGGCTACTCTCACTCTCAAGATTGGGGTGTCACCTGCTCTGTAGGTTAGTATTGTTTGAGTTTGGATGTGCAACTGTAATGTGAGAAGAATATTAATGCAGTATCAGAGAGTCGGTAGACTCTCTATGTAGGGATGGCACCGACGTGCCCATTTAGCCTTAACAAACATAACGGCTCAAAATTCTTGAACGTGGCGGTTTTAAGCCTTTTTAGACACAGAACCTGCTCTACGGGTGTTTCTATACATGGTAAGACTCTCAAACTAGGTAAAATACACCGCTACAATGGTACGCAGAAAATCCTAAGTAGCTGATTTCTTCATCATTATCTTCTTCTGTGGATCTATCTCAAAATTGATAAATACGCTCACCTTTATTTTGACATAAAACGATTCCTTTCTCTTCGGTGCATGATCTTTGGCCAACAGAATCGTCATAGGATCCTCTCGAACAATAGGCCTGAGGATATTATTCCCAAAGTGCAACCTATTATTCTATTCCCTCATTCTCAAAGATTTCACCTATTATTCTTTCATATATCACCCATTATTCTCAATTACTTCCAGTAAGAAAAAAGTACATATTATGTTTACAATACATACTACAGCTATAATACACACAATGTGCAGGTATAAATGAGACATTGACAAACATGAACAATTGTGTTAGCGCCTTCCCACAGGTGGATTCCGCTTCCCTTACGCGGTCAGACGCCTGAGGAGCCCGCAGGCTCCAAAGAAGTGATACAGACGCTGGAGAGGCAACCTCTGGCTGCTCACTCTGTGTTGCCATCGACCTTATGACCGCCGCGTGCTATAACTACGGATATTCTTTCCAATTATTCCCGGAATATTCTCAATTCTTTTTGCTTCCTATTATTCCCAAAATATTTCGGGAATAATTTCCGCAAGCCTATCGAACAAGAACAATAAGGATTTACTGGTACTTCCGTATAGTCAGACGCCATTCCCTCATTGATTACATATTTGTCATGTTATTACTCATGCATGCGCTATATGGATTGCACCTGCATCAACAATATAATTATATGCACTTGATAATACAGTACTAGCTTTAAGACAGGTTACACGTTGAAACTACATACAATGAAAAACCAGTGAAACAAGTGTAAAAAACATTTCATTGAAATGTTGAATGATTTAGGAATGAAAGTGGGATGATGGCATACAACAGTAATACCATGCGCAACTCCTCCCTGCATCTTTTATTATTTATTAGTATGGAGTTACGCATGGTATTACTGTTGTATGCCATCATCTCCTGTCTTGCTGCATATACAGTCCTTGTTTCTCTGATTTTGGTGAATGAAATGTTTTTTTACACTTATACATTTTGCTGCACTTCTATGACACGTGAATGAGGATTTTATAAGCCTAAAGCAATTCACCAGTTTACGTAAAGCAAGTTTACATCTTACTCAGTATTATGACAGATATATAACCAAGAGTGCATAGATGTTATTGTTTATTTTGAGAATAAGGGTCACATGCCTGACAAGATACTATATTTCTTCAAATGCACAGATGGTCCTGAAACTGGAGATATTCGACTGAGTGGGAATGTGCAAGTGTTCCTATCAGGGAGATGGGAACCAGTTACTGATAGCTCAAGGAGCTGGACACGAGAAAATTCAGAAGTTGTGTGCAGAGAACTTGGATTAAGTGGTTAGTAGATCTAACCTCCAATATCACTTGTTTAAATTACCTCAATGCATAAGTGTCATTAATTCTCTTCATTCATGATTAACTTTTAGGCCATCTTATGTGTCTAAAAACTTCAGCATTCAGCCATTTCACTTGTTAAGGCTAATGGGCATATGACACCATCCCTACATAGAAATCAAGACTCTCTGATATCAAACTCTGTATACTGACTCTGATATTCATGTTAGCCATTATGAAAATATCACAATGCATGACAGTTTAGCTTCGGTATTTTTTCAGGAACTGTGAGATATCGAAACACTTATAGTGGGAGATTGAGTACTGAGAGAGAGCTGATAGACAACGTAAATTGCACTGGCACTGAATCTAAATTGATTGATTGTTCTCACAATATCAACCTCCATGATTCCTACATATCACCTAGAGTGGAGTGTCGATCCTGTAAGTAGATGGCTTATGCTATAATCATGCAGTGCATGTATAGTCTCACTATTTGCAGATGACTGTGTTTATGGAGATATTAGACTAGTTAATGGTAAATCTGAGATGGAGGGAAGAGTAGAGATATGTAGTGGTGGATGGTGGGGGACAGTGTGTGACTCTCAGTGGACAGACAACCACACAGCAGTAGTCTGTAGGTATCTTGGATTCAGTGACATTATTGGAGGTAGGTTAAAAAACCCTTTAATCTACAAGTGTAAAACAATTTTAAAATGATGAAGCATGTAGGGATGGAGGTGCCAAAATGAAACAAGGAAGCATCTATGCAGCAAAGCAGGGGATGATGGCATGCAACAATATAATAACATGCGTAACCCCATTATTCAAATGTAGAGAGGGGGTACTATTGTTGCACGACATAATCCCCTGCTTTGCTGCAGAGATGCTTCCTTGTTTCTATACATTTTGGCACCTTCATCTGTACATGCTTCATTATTTATACGAAAATTGTTTTTACACTTGTTCCATTGTTTTTTATCATTGTGCAAATGTGTAGGCACGAGCTCCACCCATTCTTACTCTCATATGCTTGAGCCCCACCCCTTATAAGCATGTGTCATGTTTATAAATTTTTAGGTTGTGCATGTGGATATGTTAGTCAAGGATCATGCAAAGGATTGGATTCATGTAAAAAATTAGGGTGAGTACTTGTGCCAAACTTGTGTAGGTCGTTTGAACTGATGAAGAAGAAGATGAACAATTGGTGGTTTGACAGACCAGTTTCAGTATGTCATTCGACAGCCTACCGACTCTCTGATAATACATTGTTTAACTGACAAATTTTACTGCCCACACCACTTTAGATTCAACTTACTTCACATCTGAGAGGTTTGGTAAAGGATCTGGTCCTATACTCATAGACTATGTTAATTGTACTGGATCGGAATCAAGGTTATGGAGATCATCACAGAGGTTACATATAGATTGTTTCTCTTATACTCACTACTATGGATGCTTTCACAGTGATGATGTGGGAGTCTGCTGTCAACCAGGTATATACACTGAGATTTTTCTGTGGTTTATGAGACTTAATTTGCTGCAACCTGTCACTTTTAAGTGTCTGTTGAAACAAAAGATCTTTGAAAGGTAGTTGCTAGTTATTTGCCTCCAGAAAAATGCTTAATCCCTGGAAATCCCTGTGATTTGAAGTGAGATAGAGTAAAAGTGATATATTGATTACATTGATATCTATTTTAATGTGGATTAAGTGATGTAGCCAGGAGAGCTCACAGCGCTTGAACCCCCACTTTTCAACTCTTCCTAAAGTATTTAGTCCCACTACTAGAACTCGCAGTTATGATTATGACTCGTGCCTTAGACCTACATTTTGATAGCACACAATCACTACACGCACAAAATTTCACTGCACATGTGGGGACTCTTAGCAATGACTACCCCCTTGTGCAAAATCCTGGCTATGTCACTGGTATATGTTAGTTGTTCCCATCTTCCTAAGCTCATTATAATGCGAACTTTCAATAGTATTTTGTATAATTCTCTAACTCTGCTAAGCTAGGTGATGAAATGAGAACAGATTCTTTGTTATATTAATGAGCTTTAAATTCTACAGGTACACTTTTACGTTAGCATAATTGCTACTCTGTGTGTCCATGCATATCATTGTTGTTATCATCAGTTAATTGGATTCCTTATTATAGCAATTTACATCATTAATTTCATGTCCTATAAATGTATTCATTTCCCTTTGGTTACTATGTAAAATTTCATCTTGCCATTTCTTCCTACATGTGTAGCGTCCTGTTCTGATGGACAAATTAAACTCATTGAAGTTTTCTCAGACAGTTATTATACATATGGTCGTGTTGAGATCTGTTCCAATCAGAGATGGGAAACTATGTCAAGAAACTATTGGCAATCTCAAGAAACAAGGGTTGCTTGTAATGCACTTGGATATACTGGTGTGTATACATTATGTAATATAAGGTAATACTGATTAGAGATATACAGTGCAACCTCCCATGTATACAGTGGAACCTCCCATAATGGACCCTCCCACGAGCGGACAACCTCTCTATAACGGACACTGGCTATGGTACGGATTGAAAATACAATACAACTAGTGTTAAGCCAACCTCCCATGAGTGGACGCCTCTTGATTCCGGACAGCGGACAAGCCACGTGCTCCCCGCTGATTAAAAGTGCCTCTTATGGCGGACAAACAGGAAACCACACCCATCCTTCATGCGTGATTTAATTGGCGAGCGTTGCAAGCCCTCCTAGTGATGTGAACGGGCGATTTTCTCATAATATGTAATCCGCACTGTTCATACCGTACTTCTAATTCGGCAGTACTGTGTTTGTACATTGCCACTGAAGATGGTCACAGAAAGCAACTGAAACGTGGCTATTTTCAATTGTGTTGACTAGTGTTTCCAAATAAGTTTAAATATACTTTTATGACTTCCTCAGCTTTTATCAAAGTCAGTACACTCTATATGTAAGGAAGGCGCAGGCAGTTCCTTAGCCTTAACAAATGTAAGCAGCTCATAATTCCCAAACGAGGAATGTTGTAAACCTTTTCAGACACACAACCTGCTCTACCAGTGGTTCTATACACTATAATACTCTCAAGTACATAAAATACACAGGTACAGTGATACTCGGAAAATTATAAAACCGCTGTGTGAGAAATGTTTTTATACACTCTTGTCTAATTTTGGGATGGTGCCAACATAATAACCATTAGCCTTAATGTACAAAATTGCTTGGAAGTATGGCATGCTAAAACATTGGATAGAATATTATTTGTGTGTGTGTGTGTGTGTGTGTGTGTGTGTGTGTGTGTGTGTGTGTGTGTGTGTGTGTGTGTGTGTGTGTGTGCGCGTGTGCGCGTGTGCGTGTGCGTGTGCGTGTGCGTGTGTGTGTGTGTGTGTGTGTGTGTGTGTGTGTGTGTGTGTGTGTGTGTGTGTGTGTGTGTGTGTGTGTTGTCTTCCTCTTTATTATGGAAACTATAGAATATTCTTACAGTACTTACCATTATGGAAGAGGTGGAGGTCCAACTCATCAAAAGTATTTTGCTTGTGGAGGAGCAGAGCGGGATCTTTCACAGTGTGACAGCTACAACATTACAACTCCACAATTACATAATTATGATGTATGGATTAGATGTTCTGGTAGGTACAATTAATATATACATATATTAGACATGTTTTGGATCCAACTTGCATTCAAACCTAGGACTTACTACTGTCATCTGATCTGTGCAATTGATTATCACAAATATTTGACCTTTGCAATGTTATATCAGAGAGTCAGTAGAGGGATGGCACCGAAATACCCATAAGCCTTAACAAATGCAACGGCTCAGAACTCCCGAACATGGCAGCTATGAGCTCTTTTAGACACATAGCATGGCCTATGAGTGTTTCTATACACGATAAGACTCTCAAAGTTGGTAAAATACACTGCTACAATGAAATTGCAAAAACCTGATTCCTCCATCTTCTTCTTCTTCTTCTCCTTCTTCTTCTTCTTCAAACGGCCTAGCACAAAATTGGTATAAGTTTTTACCTGATTTTTGTACCAAAAGGCTTCTTATTTCTGTGCGCAGTGCCTTTTAGTAATGGAATCTTTGTAGGACTCCTCTTCTCTTCGACGAATAAGGCTACAATATACTATCACTTCCGTGTAGTTGAACGCCATTTCCTCATTATTATTCACCTGCGTTTCACATGACCACAACCAGCAAAATGGGTGGGGCTCACATATTGTATTTGCAAGCAACTATACAACAAAAAAAACAGTGAAACAAGGGAGTAAAACATTTCCATTAAAAAGTTGAAGGATGTAGGGATGATAGTGCCAAAAAGTAGAGAAACAAGTGCAGTGTATACATATTGCAGCAAAACAGGGGATGAGGGTAATGCAGCAAGACAGGGGATGAGGGCATGCAACAATACTAACATGTGTAATCCCTCCCTACATCTCTTTTATTATGGGGTTACGCATGTTATTATTGTTGCATGCCCTCATCCCTGCATATATACTGCCCTCATACCCTGTGTTGCTGCATATATATACTATCTACTTTTTGGCACTATCATCCCTACATCCTTCAACATTTTAATGGAAATGTTTTACTCCCTTATAAGATGTTGTCTTAGACAGGCCTTGTAATTACAGGTAGCTGCACTGATGAATATATGAGACTGATGGACGGAGAGTCACAATTTGAAGGGAGATTAGAAATATGTTTCAATAGAAGGTGGGGTACTTTCGGTAGTGATGGATGGACACAAATAAACACACAAGTTTTTTGTAATAGTCTTGGATATGATTTCTCTGGTAAGTACGTACTATACTTTGTCAATTCTTGTTACGTAATGTACACATGAGAATTGTGTCACATGTATACATGTTCATTTAAAATAATGTAGGGATAGGAGTGCCAAAAATTGTAGAAACAAGGAAGCATTCATGCAGCAAAACATGGGATGATAGCATGCAACAATAATAACATGTCATAACTCCATAAAATAAAAGATGTAGGGAGGGGGTTACGCATGTTGCATGCCAGTTTTGGTTTATGCGATCTCCATGTTTACATGAGGCTATGTCTGGGAGGTGAAAAAACTGTAGATCTACAGTGGTGACCCATGCCCTAGTCAACACCTTCAGCAGCTGCCTGAGGTTGGAGTGGACAGATGTTAAGGATTTATACATGCATGTGTACCTCTGCCCATGGTGTATAGGAAAAACAAGTGAAAAAAAATAATAAGTTGTAGTGATTACAGTTGAATACATTATACAAATGTATATGCAACAATAATGACTTGTGTTACCCCTTCCTACATCATTTTTAGATTATACATGTCATTATTGTTCCCCTGTCTTGTTTCATATACACATCACTTGTTCATCCCTACATCTTTAATGAACTCTTATATAGCAAGTTAGGTGCTTTATCTAACATGCTAGGAGAATTTATGTGTATTGATCATTGTTCCCACAGATAATGAGACAGTGAAGCAGTCTATACCTCAGGCCCTCTCAAAGCCAGTCCACCTACACAATATTGTCTGCTCTAGTACAGAACTCCACCTGCTGGAATGTAGCTTCAGCAAATATACAGGAAATATATATGATGTTCAAGATGTAATCATCACTTGTCAACAGCGTAAGTAGAGCAAACTGATGAGATGGAATCATACATCAATTTGTATCCCTACACTAACATTCACTCATGAGCATTCAATAATGTATTCACATAGCTTCATGTAAAGATGGAGATCTAAAACTTGTGGGTGGCATATCAGAGAATGAAGGTAGACTGGAAGTGTGTTTTGATCAAAGATGGGGCACTATCAATGGAGATGGATGGACACATACTGATACTCAAGTGGCCTGCAGACAACTTGGATACTCTACTTCAGGTAAGCAAAAGGGATATATACAGCAGTGCCAAAAATCATAAAAATAATGTGCTATGTAGACAAGTTAGGGATAAGGATATAATACAGTACTGTCTCTTTTTACATGAAACAAGTTATAGTTGTTGCATTAGAACATGCACTGCAACATATATGCTACATTTATAGTTGCACATGTTAATGTATGCCATCACATCTACTTCACCTGCACATGCTGTTCAATGAGGTGAGTGATTCCTGTGGTTAGGCACCCTCTCAGCAAGTAATTTCCAGAAGGTACATGTATAATCAAGGTACATGTGGCAGTTTGAGGAAGAAGAATAAATGGAAATTAATTATGCTGATGTATAAATCGACCCAGTTGTGGACTCAACCACTAGCTAAGTTGACAACACTGGAATTCACACTCACAGTCATTCACGTCCTCTTTTCCAGATGTTTCCTACTCCAAAACTCAGAGAACTCAGTCATCTATATCTCTTCCTGTCCACCTCACCACAGTGGGCTGCTATGGCTCTGAAGAAAAGCTCAATGACTGTGCCCATCACAAATATACCAGTTCAGATCCTTCTATGGACATTAGCATCAGCTGTATTAGTAGTGAAGACGGCAACAGCAGCAGTAGCAGTAGTAGTAGTAGTGACAGTGTATCCTCAGCAGCTCTAGCAATAGCAGTTGTGTGCACTCTTGCTGTTATTGTTTTGATTGCAGTGCAGATCTTTGTTCTATTTAAACAAAGAAAGCTAAGGTGAATAAAAAAATAGGTTATACTCGTGCTATATGATATTCCAACTACCTTCCAACAGTAATCAGCTTGATACAAGACTGGAAGCCCACAACAAACACCCACCCACTGATGATACTAATATTGAAACTGTCTTACAAGGCGATCACTATGAAGATGTTGAAGGCGAGCCTCAAGCAACAGCTGCCAATCCAAGTTATGGCAACAGTGGACATCAGGGTTCCCGGAAACTAGTACCTGCAAAGAAGTCTTCATCAGCACATATGAAACGTTTGAAGGTCAAGCTCCATTTATAAATGCCCCAATTGAGCAGTCATTGAATACACAATTAGTTTTGGCACCCAAGAATTAACTTTGTAAAGTGTGTGCCTGTATAAAGCTAAGTGTGTATGTACTATTTAGGCTGTAGCTATAGACACTTGCATGATTATGTTTTAGCAGGCTATAATTCATATGTGAATTGCAGAAGAATCATTGTATGTCGATTTCTAGCTATTATTGCGCATGCGCACAAAGCCTTTCGCTGAACTTTGTGTACTGTAATTTCCCTGCGCATGCGTAGCTACTCCAGTTGAATTCGTTCGCCATGTCATCCTGTGAGTCTGAGAGGACTGACTTCAGCTTGCGAAGATATGAAAAAACAAACTGTGCATGAGCTAAGATCATTGCAGTAAGAAATTTTGGTAAAAATTGCAGTAGCGATGCAAGGAAATTAAACAACATTTAACTCACCTCATCCATTGCATGGGAGTTTATATTTTATTGCCTCCACATAATAGAGATGATTCACGTGATGAGTTAATAAATGAAGATGAAACCGGGTTGGCTATTAAATATAAAAGAACACCAGGAATTGATGGAATACCGCCAGAAAAATTTAGGTTATTTGATAAACAATTGTTATTGACCTTATTAAATCGTATTTTAACAGATCAGCTATTTCCAGAAAGTTGGAGCGTGGGCATTATTAAACCAATTTATAAAAGTGGCAACAGGCAAGATCCAAGCATTACAGAGGGATAACTCTATTACCAATAATGGGTAAGGTTTTTACCAAAACTATGAGATCATATATCATTATATCATGCTCAGTATAACAATCCAGTGGGGACCCAAAATATAGATGCAAGTCGTGAGATGATCAATCCTCTGTTACACAATGACCAGATGCAGACTATGAAGATGATACATAACCCATTCCACGAAAAACGAAAGAGAGAATATTACTTTGCTTGTACATGTTGACTATCCAATGCAGCTTAAGCCGAGCACGTGATACGCCGCTAGGGCCAATTTTTGCAGCTGTATATATAGCTCGATGCAGAGCGGGAGATATAGCCGCACACGCATAGGAAATGGTACGCGCGCGCAGGCCCTAAACGTATCCTGACGTCACAAACTCATTACTCACGAGGCTGCTTAATCACGTTTCCGGAACCGTTCTGCCTAGTACTAAGTGCGTAAGCCTCCGTACGTCGCGCATACGCTTATGCGGTCGTTCTCTCAGCTGCAGTTAATGTTTATCAGAAAAACCTGTATACAGCAAGGCTTATAGCTGGGTAAGTGTAGATTTGTTTTACATGTACCTATTTACAGCAATTTATATGCTCTGCACTTTTTTCTGCAGCACAAGGAATCTGACAATATGCAGTGTGTTCATGGACTGATTGGAGTGTTTAATATCCTCCTGGTAGTTATTGTACCAATATGTAAGTCAAATTGTCATACAAAGTGAGATATGTTACAATACATTATTGTCCTGCAGATGCTCAGTATCGATATGGTGATATTCGTCTGGTAGGAGGTTCCTACCAGTGGGAAGGTCGAGTGGAAATCTTCATCTCTGGAACATGGGGCACTATTACTGACTCTGAGTGGACCAACAATGATGCACAAGTTGTCTGCCGCAAGCTGGGACACTTCAAGCCAGGTAGACTCCATTTGTAAATTAATCAACGCAGCTCGTAGTCATCAATAAAAAATATGTAAGGGAATTAAACCACATTTTATAAGCCCCACCACTACAATATGAATGAATGCACTGAAGTGCAGAACCCTCGGCGCCAGGCATGCGCGAATCCTTGAAAACAGACGCGCTACATTGAAACGGCGCCAGTTTTCAAAATGGCCGACTGAACGGATAGCCATAAAAGGCAGGAAGCGGTGCATCTCTGCAAAGGACCAGTTTCAAAGAAATCCACACAATTTGTTTGACCTTCTTCTTTGCCCGTTGAGTACGTGATATCGTTTTCAGGACAAATGGGTGAGATGTTGATTAAAGAACACACAGACACAGCGACACCCAGATAACCCTCGCTGCGCATGCGTGCCGAGGGTAAAGCACTCGCGCAATAAAGCACATTCCAGTTCCGTTCGTATTGCGTGAGTGCAGCGTGACTGTAGCGTGACTGCAACTTCTCGTACGGGCTCTTCACGGAAATTTTTGTGGGCCTCATAAGTACTGTTTCCGTGGAGTTCCGTGTACAAGAAGTTTCTAACGCTACAGTCACGCAGCATTCACGGAATACGCAAGCAATGTTCAAACGGAAGTGAAATATGCAGTATGTACACATACTGAAGGATGCTTGTTATTTGCTCTATTGAGAACCATCATCTAGAGACAAACAGAGATTTGTTTGATGTTTTAGCTACATGATAAATTCTCATAGAAATTATATGAGTTGTTATGACAACCTCTATCAAAATAATGCACGAAAAGCTCTTCAGAGGGGGGGGGGGTAGGTTATTAACATAACCTAAAATGCTAACACAGTAACCTGTCTCCCCTGCATTGCTGTTTTAAGCATAGGTTTTAGCAAGCATCTCTGAAATGTAGTTCTGCTATAAGTATTATGTACGTACGTAAACTACCAGATAACAGCTATGTATATTAATGTAACCCCACCTCTTTATAGCGTGCCAGTATAGCGTGGCAAATTGCGTAACGCGCGCGAGCACGTAGCTTAATTAATCTCGCCCCCCCTCCCCCAACTCCAAACTGCTGCCGCTGCCTCTGCCCTGCCATTATTATTGATTGTTACCTGATTACTATAATAACAATCCCCTGCCATTTTGTTATTGTAGCATGAAATAGTAACATGTTACAATAACAAAGTTTGTATGTGAAAATCTGCAACTGAACCAGGCAAAAACTGTTGCTATTTTTGCGTTGGTAGTTAAATGTTGCCTATTTAACACTAGATAAATGTTTGAATAGAGCACTCCTTGTGGGATGAATATACAGTGTGGGTATAGAGAAGTAGAAAAATTGCAAACCCTGCAGGGGCTGATCCATGGGGGGTATAGCTGTGGGGTCTGCAGTTGTGATAGTGCAAACACTCTCCGCAGTACTGCAAATATATATTACTCACAGTTTTTTAAACAGTACATGGGTTCTTGGTATTTAACTATGACATAGCATCTGACATGTTATTCTGTGATAAAAGCAACTTCCTTTACCACAGGTGCTACAGCTCATAGTGATGCCTATTTTGGTGAAGGTAGTGGTCCAATACATTTAGACTTTGTGAAGTGTTCAGGTTCAGAGTACAACCTGACTGAGTGTGAGATACGAAATGACAGAGATAGTACCAGTCACTCCTTTGATGTGGGAGTAAAGTGCCAGCCAGGTAGGGTTTATAAAGCTTGGGATAAAATTTAGTAGTAAAAACAATAAAACTGATTGTAGGACTTCATTGACTCTCCTGTAAACTTAAGTTGTACCTACACGTGGTGTCATAGTCTGTTCTCTTTTCAGCTGATGAGGCATATAGAGAGGGAGACATTCGTCTGGTAGGAGGATCCTATAACTGGGAGGGTCGTGTGGAGATATACTGGACTGGGACATGGGGGACTATTAGTGACACTTCATGGAGTAATAGTGATGCTAAAGTTGTCTGCAGACAGTTGGGACACTCCACAAATGGTATGTAGCTACATGACTTTGTGGTATGTTCATTATTTGTGATACTTTAGGAGTCATTGCTATGATTTGAGATATGTGTATTAGTTTTCTGGTACTTTAGGAACAGTTGGTCTCTGCTGTGGTAACTACAGAGAGGGCAGTGGAGCAATACACATTCGGAAAGTGATCTGCTCTGGCTCAGAAAGAACTATTACCAGCTGTAACTACTTCAATAACACACTCTTTACTGTAGACAGTCATGAACAGGATGTGGAAGTCAAATGTCAGCAAGGTTAGTAGTAGTATTAGTCCATGCACATGACTGCATACTATTGCCATTGAATATGCACATTATTTTTTGAAAATAGATGTTACAGTCATGTTGATACTTGTATTAAAAGTGAAACACATATATTTTTATTATGTTTCATGAGAATACCAGCTTTAACCACAAGGTTATGCACCAGTCTGCTCTTGCATGTTTGCTCACATTGCTCAACTGGTTATAGAGTACATTAATCTGTTGGGATAAAGCAGAAATTCCATCTTATTAATTATTCATAAGCAAAATGTACTATAAGTCACACAGAAAATTGTAAAGAAATGATCTTTTCCCACCTCTCTTGTCCCTCCCCCCCTCCCAACTCTCATTTAGGTAATAATATTAAGGAAGGAGACATCCGTCTGGTTGCAGGCAGCTACTTATGGCAGGGACTTGTGGAGATATTCTTAGATGGTGTCTGGGATACTATTAATTATTATAGTGCAGGCTCCACAAATGCTAGAGTTGTCTGTCGACAGCTTGGATACAACACATATAGTAAGATATTGACTTTAGACATAGACTCTCTTATGTACATGTGTGAGCTTTTGTTACATGGTGGGTTATGTGAAATGAAGAGGTCATGGGAATGGTGTCCAACTAGAAGAAATGAAAGTACATAGGAATGGCATAGACCTGTCTATTAATCTTACAAAAGGGCACAAATAAAGCATTTATAAGAATTTTAGACACAGGGTGATTCCATTTCCAAGCATAGTATCCCTCAAAGTAAGTAAATACACCACTATAGTGACACAGAAAGTTGCTAGTGTAGATTTAGCCAGTTACACAAACCTAACACAAAATCGAAAAACTTACACCGTAGGGTGTTTATTGACTCATGGCACCCTACATTAGTAGCATATTGCTTATAGTGTGTTGCATGCTGTGATTTACTCATATATTTTAACAGATGTTGACTATAACGGATATAAAATTATCTTTGATGAAACGGAATATCCGGTTCTCATTACAAGTCTCAGTTGTCGTGGATCAGAAAACAGAGTAACTGATTGTCCATATAGTAATAACACTCTGCTCTACTCCCTCAATTATTTGGATTGGATTGTGTACTGCTATGTAGGTTAGTAACTTATCTAGATGTACATATAGTAGAGAGTGGAGTGATAGTATTCATTTCTATCTCAGATATACATACAAGCAAGTAGAGACCATCACTGATTACACCATATGAAGGGTTGAGAATCAAATTAGTCTATCTACAAATAGCACAATTACTTGCTGAGTTATTTTTGGTATACAGAATTTATCCCCTCACACTGAAATACATTTAAACGGACTTTGAGTTTTGGAAGGGGTACTTTACAATTTTATGTGTTAGATCACTCTGGTCCTAATCCCTTCAATTATGAACATATAGACACAGTGCATGACATAAGCGTGTCCAATTATACATACACATAATATTCAGCATCTAATGAATAGCTATACAACCAAATGCACATATTGAGAAAAATCTTTAGGGATATTATGCATGTGCTAGTTGAATGTTGCACACTGATGGCAAGCGGAAGAGGCAAGGCTGGTTACATTTGCACCTAGCGCGTGGGCAGCCCAGGGGGCTAAAATGCATTGTCTGACACATCAATATATACATATAGAAAGCCCGTCTGTACGACTAGGTGGGCTCACTTTGCTCACTAATTATGATGATGAAGTTATGTAAATGTACATGCAGATGGGCCTGAAACTGGAGACGTTCGTCTCACATCATTGACTAATGGACGTGTGGATACATTCCTATCAGGGATCTGGGTACCAGTTACTGATAGCTCAAGGAGCTGGACACTACAAAATTCCAAAATTGTATGCAGAGAGCTTGGGTATAATGGTTAGTAATGTTTAACTATGCTTCCCTCATATGTATAAAATAGAGTCAATGATATAACACTTAAGGCAAGTGTATAGCATCATCTGGTAGCAAATGATTCATGCATGCTCAGGCATTTGAAAACATCATTCAAATCTTTAGTTGAGAATACATTTACCATGCACATATACATGTGATTGGTGGCTCCCATCTAAGTTTGTTTGCCTTGATTGAATGTGTGATTTGGCCCAGCCAGCTGAGGCAGCTCAGTTTGTCAGAACATTGCCTAGAATGCAAGTATCGTGGGTTCAAATCTCACCCGAGGTAGCTAATTTTTCTTTGAAAGATGACTGTTTTGGGCAAATTATGTTATGTTTTTTGTCTTTTTGCTGTGTTATGTTGTCTTGCTTTGTCCTTCTAAGTATCTTACAGAGTGATTAGTTATGTAGCTATCACAGCCCCGGCCCACACACTCACCCACACCCTATTTATATGTGTTTTCTTTTCTTTTAGGAACTAAGGCATCTTATGCATTGAATGATTATAGAGGGAGTTGGAGTACTATGACAGAGATGATAGACAATGTGGATTGCACTGGCACTGAATCTAAACTGATGGCTTGTTCTCACAATATCAACTACCTGGATTCCTACAATTCACCTAGAGTTAGGTGTCAATACTGTAAGCATAGGATATGGTATAACTACCTATACATGCATTATACAGTACATCTATGGTTTAAATCATATATACCTGCAGATGACTGTGGTGATGGAGATATTAGACTAGTTAATGGTAAATCTGAGATGGAGGGAAGAGTAGAGATATGTAAAAATAGAAGGTGGGGGACAGTGTGTGACAAACAGTGGACAGACAACCACACAGCAGTAGTCTGTAGGTATCTTGGATTCAGTGACATTATTGGAGGTAGGTTTGAAAGACTCTATAGTAGACAATACACAAGTGACAAGCTTTATTGCCTACTCCACTTTAGAGTCAACCAAGGAATTTGGTGAAGGATCTGGTCCTATACTCATAGACTATGTCAATTGTACTGGGTCAGAATCTAGATTTTGGGGACATTCAAGATCACTGAAAAAATGTCTCTCTTTCACTCATTACTATGGATGCTCCCATAGTAGTGATGTGGGAGTCCGCTGTCAGCCAGGTAATATGTAATTGTTTGCTGTATATCTACATATATTCACACTTCTCACCATTCATTATTTCTATATGTATAGCTTCTTGTTCTGATGGACAAATCAAACTCATTGAAGGTTCCTTAGAATCTACTGGTCGTGTTGAGATCTGTTCCAATCAGAGATGGGAAAGTGTACCAGATGACTGTTTCGCATATGATGAAGCAACAGTTGCTTGCATATCACTTGGTTTTGATTTTGGTATGCATTTTGCAAGTAAACATAGAAAGTAATAATGGTATGACTTAACCAATGGATTAAAACCTGACTTAAAGCCTGCAACAGTAAAGATATAGTACTAGAAGTATGATGGATGATTTTTGGAAAAAATAGTATATAGCTAATTGAAACTACTTTCTCACACATATATTCTGGAATGATAGGTCATTATTGCTGCTGTGCTCATTATGGAAGAGGTGGAGGTCCAATTCATCAAAAGCACTTCCAGTGTGCCGGAACAGAGCAAGACCTTTCACAGTGTGATAGCTTCAATGACACAACACCAAGAACACACGATGAGGATGTAGGAATTGAATGCTATGGTATGTACATACATCACTTATATGTGAATATGGAACTCAGCTTGCTTCTATAGCTATGTCTTTTAGCTATTGCATTTCACTACAAAACATTGTAATTGCAGCTACCTGCATTGATGGAACTATAAGGCTGATGGAGGGAGAATCAGAGTTTGAGGGGAGATTGGAAGTATGTATCAATGATAGGTGGGGTACAGTTGGTAGTAATGGATGGACCAAAATAGATGAACAAGTTATTTGTAATGATTTTGGATATGATCTCGCTGGTAAGTGTCCATAGATCCACACATGTAGCATCAATTGCATGTGATATGAGATATCTTTCTGTTACTTGCACAATTCATACATCATGTTAGCTATATATCAACCAATCTGAAGAAATTTAGTATAGGCAAACTTACAGGGATGCATAGCTAGAAATCTTTTGTCAGTGACTGAATGATCCTTGTTCCCACAGATAATGAGACAGTGAAGCAGTCCATACCTCAGGCCCTCTCAAAGCCAGTCCACCTACACAATATTGTCTGCTCTAGTACAGATCTACATCTGCTGGAATGTAGCTTCAGCAAATATACAGGAAATATAAATGATGTTCAAGATGTAATCATCACTTGTCAACAGCGTAAGTAGAGGAAACAGATCATACATCAATTTGCATACACTATCCCAATAATATTCACACTCACGAACATCCACTAATGTATTCACATAGCCTCATGTCAAGATGGAGATCTAAAACTTGTGGGTGGCATATCAGAGAATGAAGGTAGACTAGAAGTGTGTTTTGATCAAAGATGGGGCACTATCAATGGAGATGGATGGACACATGCTGACACTCAAGTGGCCTGCAGACAACTTGGATATTCTACTTCAGGTATACTAGAGAGAATGTAGAGCATTGTTGGTGAGCTGTGGACAGGCCTAGGCTGTAATAAGGTTGCTTTACTTTTTTACTTCAATAGCAATATAGGCATCCACTGTGCAAACAGGTTTAGAAGTGAATTTGACAATGGAGGATACTACATTCACCCTACAAGAAGACATATTCTTTATAGCGGAGGCTTTGATCCTCTTTTTAAATACATACTTGTGTAAAAAACATTTCTCCCTTTCTTTCCTCAGATGTTTCGTATGCCAAAACAAAGAGGACTCCGTCATCTATAATATCTCTCCCTGTCCACCTCAGCTTAGTGGGCTGCTATGGCTCTGAAGAGAAGCTCATTGACTGTGCCCACCATGAATATGCTACTTTGTACTCTACGGACATTAGCATCAGTTGTGGCAGCAGTAGTAGTGGGAACAGTGTTGAGTCAAACATGTCTGCAGCATCTCTGTCTATAGCCATCATCTGTGCCTTTGCCATGATTGTCTTGGTTACAGTGTTGATCATCATTTTCTTCAGAAGAAAGCGTTTGCATGCAAAAAGGTGAATGAAACACGCAACGATTGCCTCTCACTTCTTGTATGTCATATTGATTCCATAATGCTGACGGTTATATGTAGTTCTGGATGTTTGGAGGTGCCCAAACACCATTGCCTATGCCATTGGGATGTGAACGAACCTAAGAGTTTCTGCCCTCAAACACTGAGCCACTGAAAGCGAAGATTTTATTCTAGTTCTTATCTTTAATGGCTTTTCTCTCACACCACTTTTCTTAACTAATACATATTAATCATGCTGTGTGTTATTATTCTTTTATTTTTACAGCAGTAATCAGCTTAGTGCTGGACAGATGACTGAATATGCAGATACAATCACAAACGGTGGTATTAGCAATATATCAACTGATACTATGAAGATCGATCTGGCGTTGCATGATGATCCGATGCAATACTATGAAGATGTTGAATTTGGCGTTTCAGAAAATCCATTACCAGTTCCACCCAAACCACAACCAAAACGACCTCTCAAGAAGCCCGCTGTTACATCAACTGCACGTCCAGGGTTCAGTACCAACAACGAGGCATTCCCAAGCAACGAGAATGATTACCTCCATCAATTTGTGAAATCCCTTGATTGAAAGGACATTACTTGCACAATTGGATGTTAAGAGATGTTCACGTATTTAACTGTGCACAAGAGATTTAACTTACAGTATGTAAAAATTGAAATGTCACGTAGCTATTTTTAGAACTCCTTGTAGACTATTGACTGTTGTCTCTTGCTGTAAATTGTAGAGCAAATAATGATGTTTTTTCATCTCGTACTTCTACATATGCACACTCATCCAGCAGTTATATATTAGGGAATACGATTATGGGCATGCCTACTGCATGAGCAGTCCCCAATGGCTTGCCAAACTATGCTGGATCTAAGATCTTTACTGTGGCTCTGGTTTTGCCTGGGTTGATCCATGAGCGACATTGCTAGGCCCAGTATAGCTAGATAGTCCGTCAGTTGCTGATACTTTATATACCTCCAGTCCGGATCTCACGTTCAGATTTGGTAAATCTAGTGCGCATGCGCGTGTCGCTTTACAAAATCACTGTTGTAGTGATTCATGTGATGTGTTGTGACGTCTATACTATATCAATTGCCCAAATATTTTTCTCCGCAGTTATTACATGCGAGTAGCGAAGGTAGGCAGCTAGTTTTAGCCTTGGTATTTGAGGATTTAATATCAAGAACCTAGACAGCTCGCTACAGCCGTTACCATGTTAGTGCAAATAGATGATTTATGTACTGTACGTAGCTATATATTTGTTGTACAGAGTCATGTATATACAAGGCTGTAGAGTTATATACACATTAATTGCTAATAATGGGTAATATATAGGTACAATAACATATGTAGCGCATCAGTTGCTCTATATACTGGTCCTGCAGCACAAGATAGTTTCTGACGTGATGGCGTTTGTTGATAGAGTGCTGATTAGTCTGCTTCCTACCTTTCTTTTCATCATAACACCAATATGTAAGTCAAATTGATTTCATTTTTCTAAGCAAGTAAGTCTAACAAGTAATTCACTATGCAGATGGTCAGTATCGATATGGTGATATTCGTCTGGTAGGAGGTTCCTACCAGTGGGAAGGTCGAGTGGAAATCTTCATCTCTGGAACATGGGGCACTATTACTGACTCTGAGTGGACCAACAATGATGCACAAGTTGTCTGCCGCAAGCTGGGACATTTCAAGCCAGGTACTAAGTCAACACAATTGTATAGACTGTCATCTATATATGCTTACAAAAGTCATTGAATACATAGATGTTGACTTGATTAACACTTGTAAGTATATTTATATAGGCTACCTCTTAGGTATACAATCACAATGTTTTAAGGATATTATGTTACTTGAGTACACATTTCACTGTTTGGTTGTATGTGGGAGGCAGTACTATAGTCTGTTAGTACAGATTATGAGCAACTGTATACATACAATGAAGGTGTGTAGGTGGTATAGTGAGTGGAATGTTGCATGCTATTAGCACTTGGCAACAGTCAAAATTGAATAATGTACCTACCTTGGTACTCAAGTTGCAAAAATGGACCTGCTAGCATTTAATTTCAGACATTTTCATTATCAATATATCCTTTATTCTCGATCAGTAAGCTCTATACTACACAGTGGATGTGTGTCCCACTTCATGAACAATCACACGTATAGCATACGCCAATATAGGACTTACTAAATAGGGCTGCCAACACACCTCACGTCAAGTACCACCACTGGCAAGGAAAAAGCACATAAACACATAACATAACACTAACATATATAATAGTGATAGGATATATAAAATGATATGGTTTCTTTATGAGTAAGTCGGTCCATATGAGCAATTATCCTTTCCCCTCTTGCTTACTCTCACTCCTTGTGGGCCTTGTAACAGTATACTCTGGATGGGTGCCTTGGGAATGAATATGTTTGTGAATTACTATAGTAAGCCACCTGTTGTAGGCTAACCACTACAATAACGTGTAACTATAGATAGGAGTGTGCTTACATTGCAGGATGTTTGTCCATGATACACTTCTAGAAAACCTTTCTGTCTATTATCATGATATTTCTCTCTCTCTACATATAGTTATGGTAGAGAGTGCTTGTCATCCCTGCCAATGTATCTTTAGAGCAAAATGAACCTCTGCAAAAGATGAGCAGTTGCCAATGAGAAGTTGTTAACAATAGACCATACATTGCAGTACTATCTCATGTAACTCTTCCACGAGGTTATGGTGGAGTGTGTTACTGAATATATTGGTGAATGCCCAATTCCTTATAAGAATTCAGTCTCAAGAAGCAACTGCAGCATAGAGGCAAAAACACAAGCCCTGTTTTTGCACTTGTAGTTAGCCTTTGCTGTTTACATAGACACCTTAATGTTTAGATAGAGTCTACCGTGTGGAAAGAATACAAATGCAATGCAAATAGAAATGGGTAGAATATACGCACACTTCCTTTTCACTGTCAGAAATACAATTACTATATGAATGGACAATAGAGCACTGCTATAAGTTAACTTTGTTGTTTACATAGATACCTAAATGTTTCGATAGAGTATTCCTTGTGGGAAGAATGGAAATACAATGCAGATGTTAAGGGGTAGAATAAACACATGTACACCCTTCCTATTGTGTTTACTATGGACAATACATAGAGGCAGAGACAGCATGTCAAAAGTGGGGGGGCTCGGCGTTCATGAATTGGGGGGTAATTACTACATAATTATGTTCATTCTGAATAGGGTATTATAACTATCTAGCATATTTAATAATACATTCTTCATTTGACACATTGACAGCCTCCAATTTTGGGGGGGCTCAGCCCCCCCTTATCAAAAAGTGGGGGGGCTCAAGCCTCCCCCTGCCCCCCAGGTTCTCTGCCTCTGATACAATATTGACGTGTTTGTAATCACACAGTATTTTGCTTTTTGATATTTTACTATAGCACATGAATTCAATACTCACAGTAGGTAATAAAACCAACTTTCTTTTGCCACAGGTGCTATAGCTCACACTGATGCCTATTTTGGTGAAGGTAGTGGTCCAATACATTTAGACTTTGTGCAGTGTTCTGGTTCAGAGTACAACCTGACTGAGTGTGAGATAGGAAATGACAGAGATAGGACCAGTCACTCCTTTGATGTGGGAGTAAAGTGCCAGTCAGGTAGGGCTCATATCAGCTTTGAGACATGTTACATCAAATTTGTGGTTGTTATGGATCGTATATAATCTGTTCCCCTTTTCAGCCATTGAGGCATATAGAGAGGGTGATATTCGTCTGGTAAAAGGATCCTATAACTGGGAGGGTCGTGTGGAGATATACTGGACTGGGACATGGGGGACTATTAGTGACACTCCATGGAGTAATAGTGATGCTGAAGTTGTCTGCAGACAGTTGGGACACTCTACAAATGGTATGTAGTTATGTGACTTTGTGATATGTTAATTAATTTTCTGGTACTTTAGGAGTTATTGGTCGTTGCTGTGGTTACTATGGAGAGGGCAGTGGAGCAATACACATTCGGCAAGTGACCTGCTCTGGCTCAGAGAGAAACATTACTAGCTGTCGCTACATCAATAACACTGTCATAACTAATCATGCACAGGATGTGGGAGTTGAATGTCAGCAAGGTCAGTCCTCTTTGAACATAGACATATTATTGCCTTTTTACTGTACAGGTCATTTTTCTTTTGCACATACACAATCAAGCATTCCCTATGTTTGTGTGTCTATGTTTATTGTAAACACCAACAAAAGAATACTCACAATAAAAGTTGGCGATATGATCTCGCTCAGTTATAACTATAGTGTATTTATTAGGAGATGCCATAAAGGAAGGAGATATCCGTCTGGTTGGTGGCAGCTACTTATGGCAGGGTCGTGTGGAGATATATTTAGATGGAATCTGGGGTACAATATATTATTATCGTGCATACAATGATGAGGCTAGAGTTGTCTGTCGACAGCTTGGATACAACACATATAGTAAGTTATTGACTTAACACTATTAGAGATTTCAATATAGGGATGGTGCCAACATGCCAATGATATAGCTCAAAACTCCTGAATGTAGCCTTTTTGATACATTAACCCATGATCTTGGCCAACAGAAATTTGTACTATAAAAACAACAGACTTATCTGCCATTTTTAGTGGTGCAGGGCCAGCGGAGACGGTGAGGCAGGTAGGGCATTTGCCCTACCACTTTTTGGTGGTCCATACAGGAAATGACGTGTGCTATGATTTGTATCCGAGATAGTGAAGTAGTCACGCGAATTAAAAGCCTGCCAATGTGGTATAGCCTAGTGGAGTCGTCCGATTTGACTTCGTACGCCGCGGCTGTGTAATGCGTGCGCGCGCATGTACGTCCTTTGGCCTGCACTGCAGTTGCCCTACCACCATTTGTGGAGCTGCTCTGGCCCTGTGGTGCACATGCATTACATGCACAGTGAAAGGGGTGGAGCTCCAATGCATGAGTAGAAAGACGGTGGAGCTTGATAGCCAAAAATGCATATGTATGCAGCTTGCACAATGTATATAACAAAATTTAGTGGGATGTAGGGATGAGAGTGCCAAAAATCAAGCAAACAAGGTATAGTAGATCTATGCATTACGGGAGCCCAGAAGGATCATCCATTGCAGATTCCTCCATTTTACCCTTACTTCCACTCTATTCTTCCATTCTGTCTGAGTGAAGGTATATGCATGCGTGATATTTTCTACAGCATGCCGGTATGTATTGTCTTGTGTATACGTACATGTACGTTGTGTATACATACGTTGCCCTTCCACACACCTTTTTATCCATTGTATATACATGTCTATGCTATGCATACGTGCCTCTTGTGTTGGAGTGGCTCTTCTACACGATGGTGTGTACATATCACTCATTATGTTGAAGCGTTTGCTGAAGCGATTAAATCTGCGACGGAGAGGGCCATACACAGAGTTGTAGATCTACCGTACGTGTGGTAATTTTAGTAGGTTATGAAAAACAACCTGCCCTGAGTGGTTAGGACTGGGTAAATGTACTCAGTACGGAAGCCCAGAAGGGTCATTCATTGCCGTCTTCAAAAGACACCACTTCCATTCTATTCTTCCATTCTACTCCCACTTCAATTTATTCTAGTGGGCACTTTTCATACGCATGAGTAGTTTTTATATCTCTTGGCTGTGAACCGCCAGGAGTCACATGCATGACATAATACAACAAAGCTTTCTACTGAGGTGGCATTACAACACATTCCTGTGGGTAACAAGTAGATCTACCGCTCAAGCGGACTCAAAGAACATACGTAGTACAGGAATAGCTCAAGAGCGCTTAGTTTAAGGCGATCTGCCTTGATTCAATCACAATCTGATCTAACTACATGGGGTAAGGCCCCCCTTCCCCCACAAAAAAACTGTGAAAGGCAGAGCTCCCCAATATTCATGGGGTTGCAAGCAAGCCATTTTTGATACTGTGCATGCCTATGGAGACATGGTCCTAAACTCCCTGCTGCTCCAAACACTTTAGGCGGTGATACTACTAGTAGTCTCCATGCAGCTAACTCTTCCACATAGCTACACCAAATCCGTATTTTGGTTGGTAGAGAAACTGCTTGCATTTACAATCTCTTGCCCAAGAGTAGGACAGTGAATGGAGTCAGTCTGGGAACCGCCGGCCTGCAGTTAGAAGATAAATCACGTTAGTCTATGTTTTCAGGGGTGGATCGGATTTGCTGTCGTCTATGGTTTTCAATACTTCGGGATTCGCGGAAGCAGATCCGCTGGTTCATGGCAGA
This sequence comes from Theonella swinhoei, assembly GCA_963970385.1. Classification (NCBI taxonomy): domain Eukaryota; kingdom Metazoa; phylum Porifera; class Demospongiae; order Tetractinellida; family Theonellidae; genus Theonella; species Theonella swinhoei. Next base: position 6,964,976 of record OZ019949.1, on the reverse strand, counting down.
TGTAAGGGAAGCGCCCATGTGCATAGACATGGTGGATCCATGGGCGCTTACGGAACTAGCCAAGGCGGGGAGGGCCTGGGGGGGTTTGGGGAGTACCCCCATCTAGCCTCTCGGTGCCTTGGTTTGTGATGGGGACATTACCGGCTGGCTAGGGGATGGCTTATAACGCATGCGCGATTGCGGATCCGCGGCGTGACAATTAGCGCATGCGTTAACGCACGCCAGATTGAAGTAGAATGGAAGAATGGAAGAATAGAATGGAAGTAAAAATAGAATGGAAGAATAGAATGGAAATAAGAGTAGAAAGAATGGAAGTAACAGTAGAATGGGAAAATAGAATGGAAATGGTCTCATTTGAAGACTGCAATGGATGACCCTTCTGTACGGAAGTATGGTGGCCGAGAAGGGCCATCCCATCCTTCAGTTCCACGCGCACTTTCATTCTTCTATCCTTCTATTCTGCTATCCTTCCATGCTTGCAAACTGCCATCCTTCCATTTCAGTGTACTGTGCATGAACGCTACCGTTGCTCCTCCCGCACTTTCCCGGGTGTTTGTCCCGATGATCTCATTAAGTGGTATTTTTTTGAAGGATCCAAATAGGGTGTCTTTACTTCGTCCACCGGATAAGTCTGTCAGTTCGTGCTCAGTAGGAGAATTGGACCAAGCACTGGCCTTTGAAGGAGAGTTACTGGCATAGTGCACGAACATCTACATTTGTGTGTTACCGTACTCTGTTTACTGATCAGCTGAATATGTGAGTAGGAGTTGAGGAGCTCTAGTAGCTTATTACGATATTGAATGATGATATCAGTTGAACAGCAGAAGGTGGCACTTCAAAATTTCTCTCTGTGGTTGCATATCACTTTCTGTTGTGGAAGAACCCGGAGGTTGGATATCATATACTTCATGAGTGGTACACACATACAATTTGAACAAGCAAGAATTGCTTTGTTTCTGCTGGAATCCCAGATCAAGGGCGTCGCCCACTTTTTGATCAGACCAAAATTTATTTCCATCTATCTCAGCTGTAGGCGCAGCATGTTCAACTGTCAACAGTAGACTCTTGACAGATCGGGACCCTTGACGATCGGTCTCGGACGTGCAACATTGTGAGTGGCCGCACCGCGCTGTGCAAGTCTGCATACACTGCGCATGAACAGAAAATCTAGCGGGATTGTACTGTTATCACTCGATGGTGCCTTCTATACCTACCTGGGCCCTCTACCACTGTTACAAAGCCTGAGCTCTCACGCTTCACGCGAGGAACCACCTTCCGCAGAAGCTGATAAGCGCGGTGCAGGCTTATACCACCACCATTGGCCGCTACGCTTCAAATTGTCTTCCGACGCCCTTGCAGATGCATTGCTCTTCCTTCCGGAAGTGCAATGTTACATTTATGAGACTTTGTACTGATTAAGAATAAGAGCTGGGAGTTACCATGTCCAGTTAACTCTAGGGACCTTCAAGAACCAGACCCTCCAGCACCACTCTCATTTTTGCAAGCAGTACATGATGCAACATGTACTATCCTTTCCAGAGACCATAGAATATGTGATGTCCTAGCTTTCTTGAGCGAGAACTGCCTGCATGGATCTTTTATTAAATACCCATGCTGATATATCACATACCATGTTCCTTGAGTCCACTTGAACAGTAGATCTATTTGTTACCCATAGGAATGTCACCTCAGTGGAAAGCTTTGTTGTATAGCTATGCCATGCGTGTGACTGCTGGTGGCTCTATGCAGGCCAGGACTACGTATGCATTATGCACATGCATGCGGCATCAAAAACAACGCATGCGTATACAAAGTGCCACCAGAACGAATAGAAGTAGGAGTAGAATGGAAGAATAGTCTTTGGACTGCAATGGATGTCCCTTCTGGGTTCCCATAGTGCCTTTTATGCCATTAAAATGAGATTGTGCAATCAATGCTTGCCACTCCTGATTCTGTTGGAATGAATTTAAGGTCGAGATGAGAAGATATGGATTAAGAGTGAGTTGCACATTATAACATCAATCTTCTGTAGGGACCAAACTACTGCTGGCACATATATAGATGATTAGACAATATTAAACCTACTATTCATGGCTGCATTGATGTGTATAATTATATAATTGCACATATGACCTGCATGTGTAGAAACACGTCCTTAACTATGTGTTGTGTTGCATAGACTTTGGTTAGAGGTGCATGGCAGATATACTAACAATGATCCATCAGTTATTGCTGGATACTATCTTTATACTGTCCAGAAATTTGGAATTTTGCAAGATGTAGGGATGGAATAAGTATAGGAACAAAGTGCAGTATATGTACCTGAAGACAGAGGATGATGGCAAACAATATGCGTAATCCTTTTTTATTATGGGTTTATGCATTATTGCATCATCTCCTTTAGTCATGTATACCGCACCTTATTCCTACATATTGAACAGTTACATTTTAATGATGAAAATGTTTTATTCCTGCATGTAGAGAGAGCTATGAGACTACGAGGATATATATTGCTATTAACAATACTTAGTTCTAAGGAATGTTACTACTCATTTCTTCACAGGTGTTAGTTATTATTGGGACAGTGATATAAATGATCCAATTCACCTTGCTGGTCTGAGTTGTTCTGGATCAGAATACAGAGTAACTGATTGTCAGTATAACAATAACACTGTGGGCTACTCTCACATTTATGATTGGGGTGTCACCTGCTATGTAGGTTAGTATATATTGAGTTTCGATGTGCAACTATAATGTGAGAGGATTGTTGCAATTTCATGATACATGAATGACGATTTCATAAACAATTAGACATTTTGCATAAAGTAGGTTGATACTACAATTATTCTGACAGATGTACAACCAAGAGTGCATATAGGATTAAGGGTCATATGCATGACAATACACTATAGTTTTTCAAATGCACAGATGGTCTTGAAACTGGAGATGTTCGCTGGAGTTGGTTTGTGCAGGTATTCCTGTCAGGGATCTGGGAACCAGTTACTGATAGCTCAAGTACCTGGACACTTCAAAATTCAGAAGTTATGTGCAGAGAGCTTGGATTTAATGGTTAGTAGCCTTCAACTATAAATGTTTAAATTACCTCAATGCATAAGTGCTTTTTGTTCATGATTTTGTGCATAAGAGCATACTATATACTCCCTTGCAAATGCATACTCCTGTGTGTGTGCATTAGCTCCCCCCACCCCCTCTCCCCAACCTTGTTGCTCATGGTCACATGAAATCACATGTGAATAATAACAGTGGCACAGTTTACTTATCGAAGAAAGGTACACTAGGATGTGGGGTTGAAGTGCCAAAAGCATAGAAACAAGGTGCAAAAGCAGAGGATGATAGCTTGTAATAATAATAACTTGTGTAACCCCATATCCTTACATCTGTGAAATGAATAGGCTGGGCCTAGGGGTTACGCATGTTATTATTGTTGCATGCTATCATCCCCTGCCTTTGCCTGAATGCTACACCTTGTATCTATGCTTTTTGGTACTTCCATCCCTACATCCTTCAACATTTATTGAAAATGTTATTACTCTTGTGAAAATGTGCATGACAGGTAATGAATGTAGTTCAACCTTTTTAGGAACTGTGGAATACATTCTAAACTACTATACTGGTAGTTGGAGTACTGCGAGAGAGCTGATAGACAATGTGGCCTGCACTGGCACTGAATCTAAACTGATTGATTGCCATCACAATATCAACCTCCATAATTCCTATACGTCACCTAGAGTGGTGTGTCGATACTGTAAGCATTGAACAGATGGCACATGCCATAAAATTACATACTCAGTACATGCATGGTCTCACTATTTGCAGATGACTGTGGTCATGGAGATATTAGACTAGTTAATGGTAAATCTGAGATGGAGGGAAGAGTAGAGATATGTAGAAATAGTAGGTGGGGGACAGTGTGTGACTCTCAGTGGACAGACAACCACACAGCAGTAGTCTGTAGATATCTTGGATTCAGTGACATTATTGGAGGTAAGTTGAAAGCTATAACACATTGGTGACAAACCTTACTGCCCACACCACTTTAGATTCAACCTATTTTACATCTGAGAGGTTTGGTAAAGGATCTGGTCCTGTATTCATAGACTATGTTAATTGTACTGGATCAGAATCAAGGTTATGGAGATCATCACAGAGGTTACATAGAGACTGTCTCTCTTATACTCATTACTATGGATGCTCTCATAGTGGTGATGTGGGAGTCCGCTGTCAGCCAGGTAGACTGAGATTTAATATCTGTGGTTTGTCGGACTTGAATTAGTGTTATTTACCCTGTCACTTTTAAGTGTCTGTTCAAATAATGCAAAGAAAAGATCCTTGAAGGTTACTAGTTTTATGTACCTCCAGAAGGCAATCCCTGTGATTTAAAGTAGGAAATAGTATGTAAAAGTGATGTATTGGTTGCTTCATTGATATCTATTTTAAAGTGGATTAAGTGACATAGCCAGGGAGGCTTTAGAGGGCTCAAGCCCTTTTCAAAAGTATTTAGTTCCACTACTAGAGCCTAAGCATATTAACATTATGATTCTAAGTCATGTTTTGCTAGCATGCAATATTATACATGTATATACGTTTTCTTCAAATTAATGTCAAATATCACAACACAATTGTGGAACTAGGTGGAAATCTTAGCCACCCCCTTGTGCAAAATCCTGGTCACTGGGATTTGTTAGTTGTTCCCATCTTTTGCCTATGCTCTATCACTGCTAAGTTTTAATAGTACTACAACCCTGCTAGGTGATTAAGAGAAGTTAACAAGCTTTTAAAGCTACGGGTACACTTTTTATGTTAGCATAATTACTATTCTGTGTGTCCATGCTATAAAAATGTTGTGGTCATTTTCATCAGTTAATTGGATTATAGCAATACAATACATTATTAACTTTATGTCTTATTCATTTTGCTTTGGTAGCTAACTGTAAAATTTCATCTTGTCATTTCTTCCTAAATGTGTAGCATCCTGTTCTAATGGACAAATTAAACACATTGAAGTCACCTCTACAAATTATTATGCATATGGTCGTGTTGAGATCTGTTCCAATCAGAGATGGGAAACTCTATCAAGTAACTATTGGCAATCTCAAGAAAACAGGGTTGCTTGTAATGCACTTGGATATACTGGTGTGTATACATTACGTAATGTAAAGTAATGCTGAGGTATAATTGCAATAACTAGAGAAATGGCAATGCCACAGAGTCAATAGACTATAGGAACATGCCTTATGTTTTAAAATGCAATGCAGTTTTGGACATCGTAATCTGACATTAGACAGAATATTATAATTGTGTGTGTGTGTGTGTGTGTGTGTGTGTGTGTGTGCGTTGTTTTCCTCTTTACTGTGGAAACTACAGGATATTATTCTGGAGTTTATAATTATGGAAGAGGTGGAGGTCCAATTCATCAAAAGTACTTTGATTGCATTGGAACAGAGCGGGACCTTTCACTGTGTAACAGCTACAACATTACAACTCCACAATCACATGCTTATGATGTAGGGATTAGATGTTCTAGTAGGTACAATTAATGTATGTATTAGACATGTTATGGATCCAACTTGCATTTAAAACATACTATTGTTATCTGGTCGTTCTAATTGATTATGACAAATATTTGATGTTGCTTTAGACAGACTCCACAATCACAGGTAGCTGCACTGATGGATATATGAGGCTGATGGAAGGAGAGTCACAATTTGAAGGGAGATTGGAAGTATGTTTCAATGGGAGGTGGGGTACTTTCAGAAGTGATGGATGGACACAAATAAACACACAAGTTTTTTGTAACAGTCTTGGATATGATTTCTCTGGTTAGTGTGTACCATATATACTTGTTAGAAAATGTACACAAGGATTAGGCTCCAATTCGTTGATTATTAGTTTCTCATCAGGTAGTTTCCCAACACACAATGCGGGCGAGCGAGTATTACCATTACTTTATGAAACACGGTGCTATGCATGCGAATATTACAAACATTATATATCTGGGAAAACATGTAGGCATACGAATCAAAGAGCATATATTCGGGAACAGGACAATGCTGTGGTATTTTTACTAGTCCAGATCTTGGTCTCAGAAGCTGGTGGAATGCATAACAATTAAGACACGTCCCCTGAAATGCAGTAATTCATACTCAAAAAATACGTGCAGGTAGCTGATGAGAAACTAATAATCAACGAATTGGGGCCTTATATACATGTACTTACATAAGATCCCTCCATACAATGTAATGCACCACAATTTTATATTTAATATTTTATATGGTGATGAGGGCATGCAACAATAATAACATACGTAACCCCATAATAAAAGAGATGTAGGGAGGGGTTACGCATGTTATTATTGTTGCATGCCCTCATCCCCTGTCTTGCTGCATATATACTGCACTTGTTTCTCTACTTTTTGGCACTGTCATCCCTATATACATCCTTCAACATTTTAATGGAAATGTTTTTACTCTCTTGTTTCACTTTTGTTATAATTGTATGCCATATTATGTGTCTCTAAAGGCTTATAACAGCACCATTCTGCACTGTTCAATATGTTATGGCTTTATGGGTGTATCAGCACCATCCCTACATAGAGCATGTACAGGATGGAGGAGAAGAATTGAGAGGAGAGGGAAGTGCGGGGAGGGAATGATTACGACACTTCCAAAGAAAACTTAGCAAGTATGGGCGATGGAGAGTGGGGATACTGAGAAAAAACCTAATAGAACAGAGTCAATCCACACCATAACGCAAAACGCAGTTACACTAACAGATTTGCTGCACACATAGATCTGGATTCTATATTGTGAGCGCTCGAATACATGCACAAAATAAAAATGGCATACAACAGGGAAGAAGTACGGTGGGTGTGGCTCTTAGTTGTACTTTCTAAAGATTTTTTGGTGAAAGGCACTGCGCCCGCCAAAAAGACGTTTATTTGTGCAGAAATGAAGATAAATACTTAAGCCGATTTTGAGTTATACCTGTCTACTGAAGAAGAAGGAGAAGAAGAAGAACAAGCGGTGAATTTTACCACTTTTGAGAGTGTTATCATGTCTAGAAACACTTGTAGGCCATGTTACATTTCTAAAAGGGCCCGTTCAAGAGTTCTGAGCCATTACAGTGGTTAAGGCTTAATGGGCGTGTCGGTGCCATCCATACATAGAGAGTCTACCAACTCTCTGATTATACTATATGAGATCTTGGAATTTATACTAAGCATATTGGTCATTGTTCCCACAGATGATGAGACAGTGAAGCAGTCCATACCTCAGGCCCTCTCAAAGCCAGTCCACCTACACAATATTTTCTGCTCTAGTACAGATCTTCACCTGCTGGAATGTAGCTTCAGCAAATATACAGGAAATATAAATGATGTTCAAGATGTAATCATCACTTGTCAACAGTGTAAGTTGAGCAAACTGCATGAGCACAATTATATATGTAATCATTTGATATACATCAATTGCATATTAAACATGTATTTACATAGCCTCATGTAAAGATGGAGATCTAAAACTTTCTGGTGGCAGATCAGAGAATGAAGGTAGACTGGAGGTGTGTTTTGATCAAAGATGGGGCACTATCAATGGAGATGGATGGACACATACTGATACTGAAGTAGCCTGCAGACAACTTGGACTCTCTACTTCAGGTAGCCCTGTGGACAGATTCCATCAAGCTGGCTTTACAGTTTGCTTTAGTAGCACTTAGGTCCTACTGGACAAACACAAACGTAAACGTAATTGGTTTTACCAATGCATTTGACAATTGAGACTGCATGCTGCATTCACCTAACAAGAAGACATACATACATTAGTGGAGGATTTGATCTACTGTTTATATAATTATGTACAGAAACATTTGTTTCTTCGTTTTCTTAGATGTTTCATATACCAAAACCCAGAGGGTTCAGTCATCTTCAATATTTCTCCCTGCCCGCCTCAATTTAGTGGGCTGCTATGGCTCTGAAGAGAAGCTCACTGACTGTGCCCACCATGATTATACCAGTTCCACCTCTATGGACATTAGCATCAGTTGTGGCCGCAGTAATAATAGGAACATAAGTACTACTACTACCCCCATTGGTACTGCTGTTCCCACTATTAGTAGTAGTAGTAGTGCTGATGAGTTTAACAGTCTGTCTGCAGCATCTCTATCTATAGCCATCATCTGCGTCTTTGCCGTCATCATTTTGGCTGTAGTGCTGATCATCTTCTTAAGAAGAAGTAGGAAACATGCACCAAGGTAAATTATACATTGTCTCTCACTTCTTTTCACTGTGGGAATATGTCCTATTGTTGGTAGCTATACACATCTTAAAAAACTTGGGGATTCATCTGGGATGTGAACCCAGTGTCTTTTGAATCCCTCTACCACTAAGTCACTGAAAGTAAAGGTTTAGTTCTCGTGTAAAAATTATGTATTTATCCCTCACAGAACAGGTCTTAACAGTAACCTATATAATTATGCTCTGTGTTGATGTTAATGTTAATGTTTCCCTTGCAACAGTAACGAGCCTGGTGCAGAAATGATGACCACAAATGCAGATACAATCAGATATGCAACAAGTGGTGGTGTAAGCAATATATCAACCGACACTAAGAAAATTGACCATGTGTTGCATGATGATCCGATGCAAGAGTATGAAGATGTTGCTTTCGAGGTTCCAGTAAACCCATTACCAATTCCACCCAAACCACAAACAAAAAGCAAGAAACCAGCTATCAAATCAGCTACAAACCCAAGTCATGCCAGGAGTGGACGTCAGGGTCCCCAGCAACCAGCAATGAGGCCTTCACCACATTACCAGTTTCAAGGCCATGTCCAGCAACCAGAGCGATCACCTTCGCCGATTTATGAAAGTCCAGATTGAAATACCATACACGTACAATTGGATGAGACGTACCTGTAGGTGTGGACAACAGATTTAGTTTGCCGTATTGCAATAATTATTTAGAACTTGTTGCACATTGTTGACTAAAGTCTCTTGAATAATAAAACTGTAACTTTTGTGCAGCTACATAGATGATATACTATAATATGCATAACACACTTTTGCTCATCTCAGTGATTGTACATGTGCGTACCTGTCACGTCATGCACATTGGTAGATACACCCTTTGTGTTGGGGGGGGGGGGGGGGGGGGCACTAAGCCGCATACCGGCGCTCTTACACCTCAAGCGAGCACACTTGCACGCATGCGCAGGAGAAAGCGCGCGATCCGGGCCAGACGCGTCTAGGGCAGTGGTCTCTCGTTTAACCTCCCATCCTCCCCACTTTCGGACGTCAGGATCCCCAACAACCAGCAATGAGGCCTTCACCACATTACCAGTTTCAAGGCCATGTCCAGCAACCAAAGCGATCACCTTCACCGATTTATGAAACCCCAGATTGATTACATGTACAATTGGATGAGACGTACATGTAGGTGTAGACAACAGATTTAGCTTGTTGTGTGTAAAAGTTATTTAGAACTCATTGACCAAAGTCTCGTATAATATTTTGTGTAGCTAGTTAGTCATATATCATTATACAAGTGTAAAAACATTTTTATTTGAAATGTTGAAGGATGTAGAGATGGCAGTGTCAAAAAGTGTAGAAAAAAGAAATAACAATGCAGCAAATAAAACAGGGGATGATGGCATGCAACAATGAATGCACTGAAGTGCAGAACCCTCGGCGTATATAACGCGCGTGCGCGAATGCTGGAAAGGCACGTGCTCAAGGTTGGCTCTAAGCGCTATAGCTTTGATCAGAGCAGTACGCATGCTTGTACTCCCTCATGCTGTAACCGCTGGTGCTTCGATGTACATCGAACAGGAATACCTGATCGCCGGTAAGCCAGAGTAGGCTAGATCTAGTATATTGGCTCTTTTGCTTGCGTTTCACGCCATAACTCTTGAAAGGAGCGGTTTCAAAGAAAACCCCACAAATTTCTATCCTGCCGCTTATAAGTTATCGACTTGTTTCAATCACCACAGCATACTGTATAGGATTTGAACTGTAAATCCCTCAGGCCTCCCCCTTGGCAGAATGGTAATGCGTTCCGTTCGGTCTACTGTTGAACGTACGTAGGTTCGAATCCTACAGTGGGAGCCGTTTTTTCGGCGATGATATAAAATGTGTAGGAAGGGGCTTACGCATGTTATTGTTGTTGCATGCCATCATTCCCTGCTTTGTTGCATGGATGATTTAGCAAAATATAACAAGTGGAGGATGTAGGGATGGCAGTGCCAAAAAGTGTAGAGATAAGAAAGCATCCAGTGTTCGCCGCGCGAGCCCCACCCCCTTCTACATCTGGCGCTTGAGCCCCACCTCCTATGAAATGTGGAATGCACGTGCACAAATGGTTCCAACAAATAAGGAAGTTCTCCATTTATACTGAAGTTACGAAGATTCTTTTGGTTATGGATCCAACTTGCATTCAAAGCTAGGACTTACTACTGTTATCTGATGTGTGCCACAGATATCTGAATGATTAGGTCCCCTTAGACAAGCCCTGGTCGCGGCTGATGGAAGGAGAGTCACAATTTGAAGGGAGATTGGAAGTATGTTTCAATGAGAGGTGGGGTACATTGCCAGTCTACGGCTAGTCTGTCAGCTCTGCTGAATCAACACACTTCATATAGTGACTGTAATCGAAAATATATTCACTTGGTTATGTATACCACTTCAAGTACATAGGCTACCTTCTAAGGATATGACCACAATGTTATAAGGATACATGTTACTTGAGTACACACTTCACTGTTTGGCAGTATGTGGGAGGCAGTGTAGTAGTGTGTCAGTACAGATAATGTAAGCAACTACATCGATGCAATGAACATACATGAGTAGTCTAGTGAATGGACTGTTGCTATTAGCTCTTGGCAACAGAATAATGTACCTACCTTGGTATCCAAGTTACAAAACTAGACCTTCTATCATTTAATTTCAGACATTTTCATTATATCAGTGTAGTACGGAGTGGTGGATGTGTACCCTGATATTTTTCTTTATAAGTAAGTAGGTCTCTAGTATTCCCCCTCCCCCTCTTGCTTACTCTCACCCCTTGTGGGCCTTCTCTCTTTAAGTAACTGGATAGGTGCCTTGGGAATGAGTATTTAGTAGTAAGCCACCTGTTAGGTAGGCTAACCACTACAATAACATGTAACTATACATAGATATTGCAGGATGTTTGTCCATGATAACCTTTCTAGGGAACTTTTAGGTAAAGAGCAAATAACACTGCTTGTCATCTCTAGGTGAGCAGTTGCTAAGACTGAGCAATGAGCAGCTTTTCATTGCACTTTACATAGACAACCTTAATGTTTATAAAATAGGCCGATAATACGGTATTATTAGATAACCTTTGTTGTTTATATAGATATAAATGTTTCGAGTATTCCTTGTGGGAAGAATGGAAATACAATGTAGATGAAGGGGTAGAATACACACACACTTCCTTTTCACTGTCATAAATAATTGTCGGTGTTAGTTATCACACAGTATATGGTTATTGATGTATATAAAATGAAGCATTTATAATTTTGTACTCACAGTATGTGATAAAGCAACATTCTCTCCGTGCAGGTGCTACAGCTCACACTGATGCCTATTTTGGTGAAGGTAGTGGTCCAATACATTTAGACTTTGTGCAGTGTTCTGGTTCAGAGTACAACCTGACTGAGTGTGAGATTGAAGAGGACAGATTTGGGACCAGTCATGTGTTTGATGTGGGAGTAAAGTGTCAGCCAGGTAGGGTTCATACAGTTACTTGAAAGAAATTTTGCCATATGATGGCAAAAATTTCCTTTCTGGTTAATGTAAAATTTATCCAGTCCCACATTCAAATGCGCGCATACGCAACACTAGACCTGTAGCGCTTCATGTGATGTGTGTGACGTCATAATATCAATTGACCGAATTGTTTTCTCTCCGCAGTTATTACGCGCGCAAGTAGCGAGGGTATATACGTGGCTAGTTTTGGCCTTGGTATAGACTATCAAGAACGTAGACAGCTTGATACAGCCGTTACCAAGTGAGTGCTGTTTTACTGTACTGTAGTTATTTATTTGTTTCACCGAGTCGTGTACATACGTACAAGGCTGTAGAGTTATACATTGCCTAATAATGGGTGGTATGTTAGTGCCTTATTTGCTGTATATACTGGTCCTGCAGCACAAGGTATACGTAGTCTATGACATGATGGCGTTTGGTGATAGACTGACTAGACTGCTTCCTATCTTCCTTGTCATCATTGCACCAATATGTAAGTCAATGTTTTTTTCCATTTTAAGTGTAGTAAGTCTAACGAGTAATCACTATACAGATGCTCAATATCGATATGGTGATATTCGTCTGGTAGGAGGTTCCTACCAGTGGGAAGGTCGAGTGGAAATCTTCATCTCCGGAACATGGGGCACAATTACTGACTCTGAGTGGACCAACAATGATGCACAAGTTGTCTGCCGCAAGCTGGGACATTTCAAGCCAGGTACTGAGTCAACACAATTGTATAGACTGTCATCAGTATATGCTTACAAAAGTCATTGAGTACATAGATGTTGACTTGATTAACACTTGTAAGTATATTTATATAGGCTACCTCTTAGGTATACAATCACAATGTTGTAAGGTACTTGAGTACACATTTCACTGTTTGGTTGTATGTGGGAGGCAGTACCATAGTCTGTCAGTAGCTACAGATTATGAGCAACTCTATCATAGAGTCGGTAGACTCTATATGTAGGGATGGAGCAGACACGCCCATTAGCCCCATACAAAAGTAACGCTGAGAACTCTCGAACGCGGAAGTTATAGGCCTTTTCACACAAACAACGTGCTCTGCGAGTGCCTCAATACACAATAATACTCTCAAACTCCGTAAAATATACATCTACGGTGATTCTCGGAAAATTGTAAAAACGCCGATTGTTCATCTTCCTTCTTCTTCAGTTCAAACGGCCTACCGCGAAACTGGGGTTAGTAATCGCTCTATTTCTTTCACGAAAATCATTTATACTGGAGCGTACATGATCCTTGATGCACAAAATCTTCATACCTTCTCCCAAAGCCCGTCAAACTCCAGTTTGGCAACCTTAGAAGCGTTAGTTTAGACGCCATTTTCTTGTTTGCTCACGTGCCGAAGAGGTGAAGTTCGAAGTTTTGTCGTGGTTGTGGTTTGTCGCGCTGTTTGGCTACCAGCGTTGCTCCTTTGTATCCGTTTCTTTGAGCGACTAACAGTTGCCATAACTGGACCCGCTGTTGTACTCAGTGTGCAATATTCGTACAAGACAGGATGTAGCCAATTGCTGGCTATCCTCATAGGTATGCAAGGGAGGTAGAACGAAAGCCAGTAGGTCTATACACGTTGCTACACACAGTAAAAACCAGTGAAACAAGTGTAAAAGCACTTTCAGGCCGATCGTCAAGAGTCCGAATCTGTCAACAGACAGATCGGGACTCTTGACGATCCTGAACTGAACTGAACTGAACTGAATATTTATTGAACGCGCGCGCAACAGCGTACGAATAACTGTCCGGCAGCCATACCTGGGCCCTCTGCCACTGTTACAAAGCCTGAGCTCTCGCCAGTGGCGTAGGTACGGTAGGGCCTGGTAGGTGCCATACCAAACGTCCTTGCCCAATGAGCCGCCGCGCACGCGTGGTATGCCTATGTATAAGCACGCGGTGCTCGTAATCCGCTGCCGCGAGCTAGCAGGAACAAAAGCGTTGTTTACTGCCTAGAATGCACCAAAAACCATCTCAGAAGGCCTGAAATTCAAAATTTTCCTGGGGTAACATGCCCCCACACCCCCCTAGCCCTAGGCCTAACGTTTGCGCGCGCCCGCACAAAGTTTTCTATGGTGTATATACGCCCTTACTATTAACTGCTTACGCCATTGCTCTCGCGCCTCGCGGCTGATAAGCGCCTACACCGCTTATAATAGCGTTATTGGCCGCTACACTTTAAATTACCTTCCGACGCCCTTGGGAATGAATATGTTTGTGAATTACTATAGTAAGCCACCTGTTGTACACTAACCACTACAATAACATGTAACTATATATAGATAGGAATGTGCTTATATTGCAGGATGTTTGTCCATGATACACTTCTAGAAACCTTTTGTCTATTGTTATGATATTTCTCTACATAGATATTGTTTGTTATGGTAGAGAGCAAATGACACTGCTTGTCATCCCTACCATTTAGACAATTGTAAGCAAAATGAACCTGCTGTATTATACTGCAAAAGATGCAATGAGCAGTTGTTAATAATAGACCATCCATTCCATGATCTCAAGTGACTCTTCCATGAGGTCATGGTGGAGTGTGTTACTGAACATTTTGGTGAATGCCCAATTCCTTATAAGTATTCAGTCTCAAGAAGCAACTGCAGCATACAGGAAAAACACAGGCCCTGTTTTTGCACCTGTAGTTAGCCTTTGCTGTTTACATAGACACCTTAATGTTTAGATAGAGTCTACCGTGTGGAAAGAATACAAATGCAATGCAAATAGAAAGGGGTAGAATATATGCACACTTCTTTTTCACTGTCCGAAATATATATGATTACTACATGAATGGACAATAGAGTACTGTTATAAGCTGTTTACATAGATGCCTAAATGTTTCAATAGAATATTCCTTGTGGGAAGAATGGAAATACAATGAAGATGTTAAGGGGTAGAATAAACACACCCTTCCTTTTCAGTGAGAAATAATGTATTGTGTTTACTATATGGACAATACAATATTGATGTGTTTGTAATCACACAGTATTTTGCTTTTTGATATTTTACTATAGCACATGCAATACTCACAGTAGGTAATAAAACCAACTTTCTTTTGCCACAGGTGCTACAGCTCATACTGGTGCCTATTTTGGTGAAGGTAGTGGTCCAATACATTTAGACTTTGTGCAGTGTTCTGGTTCAGAGTACAACCTGACTGAGTGTGAGATACGAAATGACAAAGTTAGGACCAGTCACTCCTTTGATGTGGGAGTAAAGTGTCAGCCAGGTAGGGTTCATATTCATGTTAAGTCAAATTTAAAATATAGGTAGAATGATGATAGTCTTTCCTGTTTTTCAGCTGAAGAGGCATATAGAGAGGGAGATATTCGTCTGGTAGGAGGATCCTATAACTGGCAGGGTCATGTGGAGATATACTGGACTGGGACATGGGGGACTATTAGTGACACTTCATGGAGTGAGAGTGAAGCTGAAGTTGTCTGCAGACAGTTGGGACACTCAACTAGTGGTATACAGCTATGTAGATAAGTGATATGTTTATTAATTTTCTGGTACTTTAGGAGTTGTTGGTCGTTGCTGTGGTTACTATGGAGAGGGCAGTGGAGCAATACACATTCAGGAAGTGACCTGCACTGGCTCAGAGAGAAGCATTACTAACTGTACCTACATCAATAACACTGTCATAACTAGTCATACACAGGATGTGGGAGTTGAATGTCAGCAAGGTCAGTCCTATTTGAGTATGCGTATGGACATATATAATCATGCCTTTTGACCATACAAAAGTCTTTTGCACACATAAAGTATTCCCTATGTTTATTGCAAGCACAAACAAAAGATAATGATTTTCATGTACCAGCCTGCTCTTACTCAGTTATTATAGTGTATTTATTAGGAGATGCCATAAAGGAAGGAGATATCCGTCTGGTTGGTGGCAGCTACTTATGGCAGGGTCGTGTGGAGATATATTTAGATGGAATCTGGGGTACAATTTATTATTATCCTGCATGGGATGCTGAGGCTAGAGCTGTCTGTCGACAGCTTGGATACAACACATATTGTAAGTTATTGACTTTCATAATACTATCAGAGAGTCGGTAGACTCTCTATCAAACAGTATGGTAGTACTGTGTATATAAGGATTGCTATGGTCTATCCCCATTGAAGCCATATATAAGGATTTTGTTCATTTTCACTTTCAATTTGAAGTTGATTTTACTTTTAATAATATCAAGGTGAAGAATGTGCTAAAAATAATCAGTATACAAAAAATCGTTGTGTTGTGATGTAAGATGTACACAATATCTGAAAAAAATGATTTCCACATTTTGTCCATGTTTTCCATCTTCTTCTTTTTCTTCTTTTTCTTCTTCTCCTTGAAGAAGCGTAACTCAATAAACATAAATTCAATGAACTTGAATCTTTGCATGTGGAATTGTATCATTATGTACTGGGGAATATATAGGTATAATTTTTTTGTTAACCCTTGTAGTTCATGTGCTGCTGATCGTTATCTCTCCCAGCAATGTATTATGAATGAGGATAACTAATGAGCAAAACGCAGCAACCATGGTAACCATCAACCTGAAAATCAGAGATATCATCGCTAATAGCAACATAACAAAAGTATTTGTTGTTAACCCTTGTGATTCTTGTAACACTGATGTTACACTCCTCTCAATGCAATACATGTACAGTACAGTAGTACTGTGTGTATAGGGATTGCTATGGTCTATCCCCATTAAAAACCATGTATAAGGTTTTTCATCACTTTCACTTTCAGTTTGCTGCTTACTGGATTTCTGTTAACATAAATATGTAACTATACTCAGAAACTGTGATTAATTGTGATTATAAAATGGTATATAAAGGGGTTAAATTAACAAAAGTCTATTTTGTAAATTGTTCATTTTCTGACACTACTTCACTTGAAAAGCGCAACTCACTAATGGTAACACATTAAACATGAAACTTGGTGTAGTAGTGATGTAGTTCCACTGTGGACATAGTGCATCGTAATGTTTAAAACAATGTACTTCTTGTAAAATAAACAAAAATTAATGGGGGCCACACAATCCTATATCTGACTAATGAAAGCCCTGCTAAATGGGAAATTTTGTATGATAGTATAGTTTAATACCCCAATGATTAACATTGTGATAAAATCTCTGTAAACTAGAGTATTCGAAGAATACGTACCCGTGGCGAGTTCGGTCGCTCAGAGAGGGCTTCTTTCTGCACAAATAAACTACCACGTTATACTGACTGTATAAGGTACCCCGTGCATGCTCTCCGTAATTTTAAAGACATCCGTGGATTCCATCCATAATTTGCAATTATGGTAGGCGGGGCGAACTTCGCTAATTTTTGGAACGGCTAGCACTCCCGAGAAAGAGCCATGTGGACGAAACCGGCGCCCAGGAAAGGGAAGTAAATACGTTTTTCTCTTATTCCAATGTTTTAAAGCCGTATATTGTGCGCAGAGGACGGATTTCAATTTTTTTTGACGACAGACAGACAGACAGACAGAACCGATTGCTCCCGCTCTGCGCATGCATAGCCGTGGGGTAACAATGTAAATCTTGTAATTAAACAACAAATAGCCTCAGGCAAGCATTTCTGTATCTCACTAACAATAGCTCCCTTAAAAGTGGAAATTGGTGTGATGTTAAAGCTTAATACCCCAATGATCAACGTTGTGATAAAATATAATTGTACAAAATAGCCTCAAGCAAGCATTAGTGTCTCAATAACAAAAGCTCCACTAAATGTTGAAATTGGTGTGATACGAAAGCTTAAAACCCCAATGATCAACATTGTGATAAAATCTTTGTAAGACATGTAAATCTTGTACAAAATAGCCTCAGGCAAGCATTACTGTATCTTACTAACAAAAAACGCAAATGTGTGGAAATTGGTGTGATGGTAAAGCTTAATACCTCAATGATCAACATTGCCATGTAAATCTTGTACAAAATAGCCTCAGGCAAGCATTACTGTATGTCACTAACAAAAGCTTCACTAAATGTGGAAATTGGTATGATGGTAAAGCTTATTACCCCAATGATCAACATTGTGATAAAATCTCTGTAAACAATGTAAATCTTGTACAAAATAGCCTCAAGTAAGCATTACTGTATCTCACTAACAAAAGCTCCACTAAATATGAATATTTGTATGATGGTAAACCTACGTAAGTACTGGCAGTTACATAGAGCCTATAACTTCTCATGCACATTCTATTTTCTGTTCTACTAATTCAGTTTAACTAATGTACAATACATTAATCAATACGTTTGTTACCAAGTAAACTGCAAAATTGTATGTACCTAGGTCCAGGAAAAGAATGACAGGAGATAAGTAAATAAAAATTTAGGAAATTTGAAAGAAAGTATAGGGATTGCGTAAAAAGGAAAGCAGACAAGATTGGGACACAGCCATGTTATGATATATTGACACACCCATAATGTTACGTTGATATATCATAGCAAGTCTGTGTCCCAATCTTGTCTCCTTTCCTTTTCATGTAATCCCTATATTTTCTTTCAAATTTCCTAAATTTTTTATTTACCTGAAAACATGTTGGAGGACCTATTGCTACTACATTACTTGGTTCTTTTGCAGTATGAGTGATGTTACTACTCATTTTTTCCACAGATGTTAATTATTACAGACACTATTGGGACAGTGATATAAACTACCCAATTCACTTTTCTCGTCTGAGTTGTTTTGGATCAGAGTATAGAGTAACTGATTGTCAATATAACAATAACACTGTGGGCTACTCTCACGTTAATGATTGGGGTGTCACCTGCTCTGTAGGTGAGCATTATTTGAGTTTAGATGTGCAACTGTAATGTGAGAGGAGAAATTAAACAGTGCACAGTGTTGTTGCACTTCTATGATATGTGAGTAACGTTTGCATCTAAAGATATGAAGAGATGAAGAGAGTAAAAACAGTAGGGATGACAGTGCCAAAAAGTAGAGAAACAAGTGCAGTATATATGCAGCAAGACAGGGAATGAGGGCAGTATATATGCAGATGAGGGCATGCAATGGGTAACACCATAATAAAAGCAATGTAGGGAGGGGTTACGCATGTTATTATTGTTGCATGCCCTCATTCCCAGTCTTGCTGCATATATACTGCCCTCATGCCCTGTCTTGCTGCATGTATACTGCCCTCATCCCACTGTCTTGCAGCATATACTGTCCTCATCCCCTGTGTTGCTGCATATATACTGCACTTCTTTCTCTATTTTTGGCACTATCATCCCTACATCCGGCCAAAAAAAAAACAATTTGTGCAGAAATGAAGATCAATACCTAAGCCAATTTTGAGTTATGCCTGTCTTCTTCTTCTTCTTCTTCTTCTTCTTCTTCTTCTTCTTCTTCTTCTTCTTCTTCTTCTTCTTCTTCTTCTTCTTCTTCTTCTTCTTCTTCTTCTTCTTCTTCTTCTTCTTCTTCTTCTTCTTCTTCTTCTTCTTCTTCTTCTTCTTCTTCTTCTTCTTCTTCTTCTTCTTCTTCTTCTTCTTCTTCTTCTTGTTAAGAAGAAGCAGAAGAAGAACATGAAGAAATCGGGGTTTTAGCAATTTCACGTAACGGTGCATTTTACCACTTTTGAGAGTGTTATCGTGTCTAGAAACACTTGTAAGACATGTTATGTTTCTAAAAGGGCTTATAGCTGCCGCATTTGGGAGTTCTGAGCCATTACATTTGTTACGGCTTAATGGGCATGCGGCGCCATCCACAGATAAATGCATGACAAAACACTATTATAATACGCAGATGGTCCTGAAACTGGAGATGTTATTCATCGATTTGTGCGGGTGTTCCTATCAGGGATTTGGGAACCAGTTACTGATAGCTTAAGTAGCTGGACACAAGAAAATTCCGACGTTGTGTGTAGAGAACATGGATATAATGGTTAGTAACCTTCAACTATCCCTTTCCATGCATTATTTAGTACTTCAATACTTAATTATATGTCATTGAATTCTATTTGTTCATGATTTTACGTGTATTCTTATTGCACAGTCCTGAGTAATGCAGGTAAAGGCAGGGGAGGAGAACAATAATAACATGTGTAACCCCATATCCCTGCATATGTAAATACTAAAGGGGTTACCCAGGTTATTATTGTTGCATGCTATCATCCCCTGCCTTTGCCTACATGCTGCACTTTGTTTCTATGCTTTTTAGCACTTCAATCCCTACATCCTTCAACATTTTACTGAAAATATTTTTACTCTTGTCTAAAAGGGCTTATAACTTCAGCATGCATACCATTTCATTTGTTAATGGGTGTGTTGGTGCCATCCCTACATAGAGAGTCTACTGATATTGATGATGCATTATGTCAGGAATTACATACCTTAATGCGTGACAGCTCAGCACGGGTAACTATTGCTATTTAACCTTTTCAGAAACTTCAAGATATTATGTAAACCGTTATACTGGGAGTTGGAGCACTGCGAGAGAGTTGATAGACAATGTGGCCTGCACTGGCACTGAATCTAAACTGATTGATTGCCCTCACAATATCAACCGCCATACTTCCTACACATCACCTTATGTGAGGTGTCGGTCCTGTAAGCATCAAACAGATGTCATATGCCATAAAACTACATATGCAGTACATGCATAGTCTCATTATTTGCAGATCGGTGTGCTTATGATATTAGACTAGTTAATGGTGAATCTAAGATGGAGGGAAGAGTGGAGATATGTAATGGTGGAAGGTGGGGAACAGTGTGTGACTCTCAGTGGACAGACAACCACACAGCAGTAGTCTGTAGGTATCTTGGATTCAGTGACATTATTGGAGGTAGGTTTGAAAGACATGTATACAATACATACTTTAAGTGACAAACTCCCCACTTTAGATTCAACCCATTTTACGTCTGAAAAATTTGGTGAAGGATCTGGTCCTGTATTGATTGACTATGTTAATTGTACTGGATCAGAGTCAAGGTTATGGAGATCACCACAGAGGTTACATATAGATTGTCTCTCTTACACTCACTACTATGGATGTTCTCATAGTGGTGATGTGGGAGTCCGCTGTCAGCCAGGTACACTGATATTTTTTGGTGGTTTTTTGGACTTGAATTAGTGTAATTTACCCTGTCACTTTAAGTGTCTCTTCAAATAATGCAAAGAAAAGATCCTTGAAGGTTGCTAGTTTTATGTACCTCCAGAAGGCAATCCTTGTGATTTAAAGTAGGAAATAGTATGTAAAAGTGATGCATTGGTTGCTTGTAATAGTACTACAACCCTGCTAGGTGATTAAGAGTAGTTAACAAGCTTTTAAAGCTACGGGTACACTTTTTATGTTAGCATAATTACTATTCTGTGTGTCCATGCTATAAAATGGTTGTGGTCATTGTCATCAGTTAATAGGATTATAGCAATACAATACATCAATTAACTTTATGTCTTATTCATTTTGCTTTGGTACTGTAAAATTTCATCTTGTCATTTCTTCCTACATGTGTAGCGTCCTGTTCCAATGGACAAATTAAACTCATTGAAGGTTCCTCAGACAGTTATTATACATATGGCCGTGTTGAGATCTGTTCCAATCAGAGATGGGAAACCTTATCAAGCAACTATTGGCAATATCAAGAAAACAGGGTTGCTTGTAATGCACTTGGCCTATATACTGGTGTGTATACATTATGTAATGTAAGGTATAATTGTAGTAATTAGAGAAATCGCAATGCCACAGAGTCAGGAACATGCCTTATGTTTTAAAATTCAATGCAGTTTTGGACATTTGTAACCTGCTTTATGAGTGGTTCTACACAATACTACTGCACTTCATGTATAGTACTCCACTGCAATAACACATTAACATAAATTTCTCCAGCATTTTTATTTTTCTTCTTTACAAAAACCTGAATAGCTACCCACTTTCATTCGCCATTAGCCTGCATATACCTATGGCATGCTAAAGACATTAGACAGAATATTATAATTGTGTGTGTGTGTGTATGTGTGTGTATGTGTGTGTGTGTGTGTGTGTGTGTGTGTGTGTGTGTGTGTGTGTGTGTGTGTGTGTGTGTGTGTGTGTGTGTGTGTGTGTGTGTGTGTGTGTGTGTGTGTGTGTGTGTGTGTGTGTGTGTGTGTGTGTGTGTGTGTGTGTGTGTGTGTGTGTGTGTGTGTTGTCTTCCTCTTTATTGTGGAAACTACAGGATATTATTATTATTACAATACTTATCATTATGGAAGAGGTGGAGGTCCAATTCATCAAAAGTATTTTGCTTGTGGAGGAGCAGAGCAGGACCTTTCACAGTGTGTCAGCTACAACATTACAACTCTACAATCACATGATGATGATGTAGGGATTGAGTGTTATGGTAGGTACAATTAATGTATGTATTAAACATTTTATGGATCCAACGTGCATTCAAATGTAGGACGTACTACTGTCGTCTGATCTGTGCAATTGATTATCACAAATATTTGACCTTTAATGTTATATATAGGATGTTGTCTTAGACAGGCCTTGTAATTACAGGTAGGTGCACTGATGGACATATGAGACTGATGGAAGGACAGTCACAATTTGAAGGGAGATTGGAAGTATGTTTGAATAGGAGGTGGGGTACTTTCAGTAGTGATGGATGGACACAAATAAACACACAAGTATTTTGTAATAGTCTTGGATATGATTTCTCTGGTAAGTATGCATATTTTATGTACATTTCTTATTAGTAAATGTACACATGGGAATATTGTGTCTGAGTTTACCTGTTTATCAGGTTGAGATACTTTCTGATTTGTATGCACCAGGCAGCTGAGCTGCCTCGGTAGCTTAGTTGGTGAGAGCGTCGCCTGAAAAGCTGATAGTTGTGGGTTTGATTCCCACCCGAGGCAGCCAATTCTTCTTTGAAAAATGACTGTTTCGGGCGAGCTGTGTTCTGTTGCTTTGCCTTTCTGTTGTGTCGTTGTTGTTGCCTTGCCTTTCTCAGCATCTCTGGAGTGATTGTTCATGTATACAAGTGTAAAAAATCATTAAATGTTGAAGGATGTAGGGATGGGGTGCCAAAGTTCAGATGTCGCCAAGGAAGCATGCAAAATAGGGGATGATGGCATGCAACAATTATAACCCCACAAAGTAAAGATGTAGGGATCCGGAGGGGGTTACACATGTCATTATTGTTGAATGCCAGCTTTTGTTTATGCCATCTCCATGTTTATATGAGGCTACATATACAGATGTAGATCATAGATATCTGGGAGGAGCATAAAAAACCATATGGTGCACGTGATGACTCATGCCCTAGTCAACTTCACATCATTTTATGAGATTATGCATGTTATTAATGTTCCATTGTGTCATCCCCTGTCTTGCTGGATATACACTGCACTTGCTCATCCCAACAGTCTTTAATGTTTTTCTTATATAGTAAGTTTTATCTAACATGCTAGGAGAATTTACATGTATTGATCCTTGTTCCCACAGATAATGAGACAGTGAAGCAGTCCATACCTCAGGCCCTCTCAAAGCCAGTCCACCTACACAATATTGTCTGCTCTAGTACAGATCTACATCTGCTGGAATGTAGCTTCAGCAAATATTCGGGAAATATAAATGATGTTCAAGATGTAATCATCACTTGTCAACAGCGTAAGTAGAGCACAATTATGTATACAAAATCATTAGATATACATCAATTGCACACCTAATATTACACCATGTATTCACATAATATTATAGCCTCATGTCAAGATGGAGATCTAAAACTTGTGGGTGGCATATCAGAGAATGAAGGTAGACTGGAGGTGTGTTTTGATCAAAGATGGGGCACTATCAATGGAGATGGATGGACACATACTGACACTCAAGTGGCCTGCAGACAACTTGGACTCCCTACTTCAGGTATACATGTATTAGAGCATTGTGGAGTGAGCTGTGGACAGATGCCATCAAGCTGACTTTACATTTCTGGGTTATTAGCACATAGTTCCCAACTGTACAAAACCAAATTGAAAAATAGTTTTAGCAATGCATTTATGCAGACTGCATCAGGGCCAGAGCAGCTTCACATAGGGTGGTAGGGCAACGGTAGTGCGGGCTAAAGGATGTGCATGCGTGCGCACGTGTCCGCATTACGCGGCCGCAGCGTATGAAGCGAAATTGGACGACTCCGGACTAGGCTATACCGTGTACCAGTACATTGGCGGGCTTAATTTGTGTGACAGCGAACGCAGCCAGCCTACTTCACTATCTTGTATAAAAATCATAGGACACGTCATTTCCTGTATGGACCAGGGCAAATGCCCTACCTGCCCCACCGTCTCCGCCGGCCGTGCATGCTACAGTCACCTAACAAGAAAACATACACTAGTGAAGGCTTTGATATACTGTTTGTGTATAGAGAAACATTTCTTTCTTCATTTTCTTAGATGTTTCATATACCAAAACCCAGAGGGTTCAGTCATCTTCAATATTTCTCCCTGCCCACCTGACTTTAGTGGGCTGCTATGGCTCAGAAGAGAAGCTCATTGACTGTGGTCACCATGATTATACCAGTTCCACCTCTATGGACATTAGCATCAGTTGTATCAGCAGTAATAATGAAAGCAAAAGTGATTATTGGAACTGCAGTATCAGTGGGAAGAACAATAACAATGGGGATAGTAGTAGTAGTAGTAGTGCTGATGAGTTTAACAGTGTGTCTGCAGCATCTCTATTTATAGCCATCATCTGCATCTTTTTTGTCATTATTTTGGTTGTAGTGCTGATCATCATCTTCTTAAGAAGAAGTAGGAAGCATGCACAAAGGTAAATGAAATATGCAGTGCATTGCCTCTCACTTCTTTTCACGCTGGGACTATGTCCTATTCATTGGTAGCTACATACATCAAACTTGGGGATGTGAACCCAGTGTCTTTTGAATCCCTCTACCACTAAGTCACTAAAAGTAAAGGTTTATTTTATAGTTCTCATTTGAAAAAGTATGTACTTATCCCTCACAGAACAGGTCTTAACATTTAATGTAACCTATATAATTATGCTCTGTGTTGATGTTAATGTTAATGTTTCCCTTTACAACAGCAATGAGCTTGGTGCAGAAATGATGACCACAAATGCAGATACAATTAGATATGCAACAAGTGGTGGTGTAAGTAATGTATCTACCGATACTAAGAGAACCGACCTTGTGTTGCATGGTGATCCGATGCAAGACTATGAAGATGTCGAGGTTCCAGTAAATCCATTACCAATTCCACCCAAACCACAAGCAAAAAGCAAGAAACCAGCTATCAAATCAGCTACAAACCCAAGTCATGCCAGGAGCAGACGTCAGGGTCCCCAACAACCAGCAATGAGGCCTTCACCACATTACCAGTTTCAAGACCATGTCCAGCAACCAGAGCGATCACCTTCACCGATTTATGAAAGTCCAGATTGAAATACCATACACGTACAATTGGATGAGACGTACCTGTAGGTGTGGACAACAGATTTAGTTTGCTGTATTGCAATAATTATTTAGAACTTGTTGCACATTGTTGACTAAAGTCTCTTGAATAATAAAACTGTAACTTTTGTGCAGCTACATAGATGATATACTGTGTTTCTATAATAATACACTTTTGCTCATCTCAGTGATTGTACATGTGCGTACCTGTCACGTCATGCACATAGATACATGTATATATACTCTTTGTGTTGGGAGGGGGGGGGGGGCACTAAGCCGCATACCGGAGCGCGCGTGCGCCCTTACCTCAAGCGAGCACACTTTAAGCACGCATGCGCAAGAGAAAGCGCGCGATTCGGGCCAGTCAGCCAGAAAAACGCGTCCAGGGCACAGGGCAGGTGGCCTCTCGTTTAACCTCCCATCCTCCCCACTTTCGGACGTCAGGGTCCCCAACAACCAGCAATGAGGCTTTCACCACATTACCAGTTTCAAGGCCATGTCCAGCAGCCAGAGCGATCACCTTCACAGATTTATGAAACCCCAGATTGATTACACGTACAATTGTATGAGACGTACATGTAGGTGTAGACAACAGATTTAGCTTGTTGTATTGTAATACTGTGTAACAGTTATTTAGAACTCATTGACCAAAGTCTCGCATAATATTTTGTGTAGCTAGTTAGTCATATATCATTATAGCTACAAGTTTAAAAACATTTTTATTTAAAATATTGAAGGATGTAGAGATGGCAGTGTCAAAAAGTGTAGAAACAAGAAAATAACAATGCAGCAAAATAAAACAGGGGATGATGGCATGCAACAATGAATGCACTGAAGTGCAGAACCCTCGGCGTATATAACGCGCGTGCGCGAATGCTGGAAAGGCACGTGCTCAAGGTTGGCTCTGTACACTGCTGGAAGTGCTATAGCTTTGACCAGAGCAGTACGTATGCTTGTACTCCCTCATGCAGTAACCGCTGGTGCTTCGCTGTACATCGAACAGGAATACCTAATCGCGGGTAAGCCAGAGTAGGCTAGATCTTACGTTTCACGCCATAACTCTTTAACGGAGCGGTTTCAAAGAAAACTCCACAAATTTCTATCCTGCCGCTTATAAGTTATCGACTTGTTTCGATCACCACAGAGGATTTGAACCGCAAATCCCTCAGGCCTCCCCCTTGGTAGAGTGGTAATGCGTTCCGTCCAGTCTACGGTTGAACGTAGGTTCAAGTCCTACAGTGGGATCCGCTTTTTCGGCGATGAAAACTGAGTATGTTGTGGTTGCGGAGCAGGCTCATCCCTTAGGACCAGCCTATTCAATCCATAATATAAAATGTGTAGGAAGCAGGAAGTGGCTTACGCATGTTATTTTTGTTGCATGCCATCATCCCCTGTTTTGTTGCATGGATGATTTGGCAAAATATAACAAGTGAAGGATGTAGGGATGGCAGTGCCAAAAGCGTAGAAACAAGGAAGCATCCAGTGTTCGCCGCGCGAGCCCCACCCCCTCCTACATCTGGCGCTTGAGCCCCACCTTTCTATGAAATGTGGAATGCACGTGCACAAATGGCTTCCTGGACCAACTCTCGATTTTTATACTTTTGCGCGTGAAGATTCTTCTGGTTATGGATCCAACTTGCATTCAAAGCTAGGACTTACTACTGTTATCTGATCTGTGCCACAAATACCTGAATGATTCCCCTTAGACAAGCCCTGGTCGCGGCTGATGGAAGGAGAGTCACAATTTGAAGGGAGATTGTAAGTATGCTTCAATAGGAGGTGGGGTACATTGCCAGTCTACGGCTAGTCTGTCAGCTCTGCTGCTGAACTGGATATCCAGTCCCACATTCAAATGCGCGCGCGCAAACGCAACACTATATATAGCAGACATGTGATGTGTGTGACGTCATAATATCAATTGACCGAATTTTTTTCTCTCCGCAGTTATTACGCGCGCAAGTAGCGAGGGTATATACGTGGCTAGTTTTGGCCTTGGTATAGACTATCAAGAACGTAGACAGCTTGATACAGCCGTTACCAAGTGAGTACTGTTTTACTGTACTGTAGTTATTTATTTGTTTCACCGAGTCGTGTACATACGTACAAGGCTGTAGAGTTATACATTGCCTAATAATGGGTAGTATGTTAGTGCCTTATTTGCTGTATATACTGGTCCTGCAGCACAAGGTATACGTAGTCTATGACATGATGGCGTTTGGTGATACACTGACTAGACTGCTTCCTATCTTCCTTGTCATCATTGCACCAATAGGTAAGTCATTTTTTCCATTTTAAGTGTGGTAAGTCTAACGAGTAATCACTATACAGATGCTCAATATCGATATGGTGATATTCGTCTGGTAGGAGGTTCCTACCAGTGGGAAGGTCGAGTGGAAATCTTCATCTCTGGAACATGGGGCACTATTACTGACTCTGAGTGGACCGACAATGATGCACAAGTTGTCTGCCGCAAGCTGGGGCATTTCAAGCCGGGTACTAAATCAACACCATGCATATAGTAACTGTAATTGAAAGTATATTGTAAATATTCACTTGGTTATGTATACCACTTTAAGTACATATATAGGCTACCTCCTAAGGATATGACCACAATGTTATAAGGATACATGTGACTTGAGTACACACTTCACTGTTTGGCAGTATGTGGGAGGCAGTGTAGTAGTGTGTCAGTACAGATAATGTAAGCAACTACATCGATGCAATGAACATGCATGAATAGTCTAGTGAATGGACTGTTGCTATTAGCTCTTGGCAACAGAATAATGCACCTACCTTGGTATCCAAGTTACAAAACTAGACCTCCTAACATTTAATTTCAACTTTTCATTATATCAGTGTAGTACGGAGTGGTGGATGTGTACCCTGATATTTTTCTTTATGAGTAAGTAGGTCATCTGATCATCTGCAATTACCCCTCCCCCTCTTGCCTACTCTCACCCCTTGTGGGCCTTCTCTCTTTAATTAACTGGATGGGTGCCTTGGGAATGAGTATTTAGTAGTAAACCACCTGTTAAATTTAGGTAGGCTAACCACTACAATAACATGTAACTATACATAGATATTGCAGGATGTTTGTCCATGATAACCTTTCTAGGGAACTTTTTAGGTAAGAGCAAATAACACTGCTTGTCATCATTAGGTGAGCAGTCGCTAAGACTTAGCAATGAGCAGCTTTTCATTGCACTTGTAATTATTAGCCTTTGCTGTTTACATAGACAACCTTAATGTTTATATAATATACCCACAATACGGTATTATTAGATAACCTTTGTTGTTTACATAGATACCTAAATGTTTCTGTAGAGTATTCCTTGTGGGAGGAATGGAAATACAATGCAAATGGATACACACACACTTCCTTTTCACTGTCATAAATAATTTACTGTGTTAGTTATCACACAGTATATGCTTGTTGATGTTTATTTTGTACAAACAGTAGGTGATAAAGCAACTTTCTCTTGCCACAGGTGCTACAGCTCATACTGATGCCTATTTTGGTGAAGGTAGTGGTCCAATACATTTAGACTTTGTGCAGTGTTCTGGTTCAGAGTACAACCTGACTGAGTGTGAGATTGAAGAGGACAGAGTTAGGACCAGTCATGTGTTTGATGTGGGAGTAAAGTGTCAACCAGGTAGGGTTTATATTATTACTTGAAAGACATTTTGCCATATGATGGCAAAAATTTCCTTTCTGGTTAAAGTAAAATTTCCTTCCTGGTTAAAGTAATCCCTCACAAATGATTTTTCAGCTGATGGTTCTTATAGAGAAGGAGATATTCGTCTGGTAGGAGGATCCTATAACTGGAGGGGTCGTGTGGAGATATACTGGACTGGGACATGGGGGACTATTAGTGACACTTCATGGAGTCATAATGATGCTCAAGTTACATGCAGACAGTTGAAACACTCGGCAAATGGTATGCAGCTGTGCATATGGTATGTTCAGTGAATTCTTGCTCTTCAGGTGTCATTGGCCGTGGTTATGGAGAGGGAAGTGGAGCAATACACATTCGTGATGTGATCTGCTCTGGTTCAGAGAGAAGCATTACTAGTTGTAACTACATCACTAACACTGTCCTGACTAGTCATGCACAAGATGTGGGAGTTGAATGTCAGCAAGGTCAGTGCTTAAATGCACATATTGCATGTTTTGATTTTTGGATGACTGTGCAAGGCCATGTTGATATAGGCTGTTGTGGGAACAGAAAGGACACTCTGGGTATCAACTATTTTTGCATGCATGTAAATATCTGGGAAAATGTCCCGTAACAGAGGCAGGGACGGCATGTCAAAAGTGGGGGGGCTCAGTGTTCATGAAGTAGGTATATAGTTTATCTTAAACACACATTCATCCTGAATACATCCTGAATAGTCTACTAGAGTATATAATACATTTGACCCATTGACACCCTCCAATTTTGCGGGAACTCAGCCCCCCTGTTCAAAAAGTGGGGGGCTCAAGCCCCCCCTGCCCCCTCCCCCCAGATTCTCTGCCTCTGAATAATTTAAGCTGATGGATGTGTACATGCTGCTCAATCTAGCCCTGTCTGGCTCTGAAAAGTGAATGATACCCCACTTGGGATTACATGGTAGTATAGCTGTGTATAGTGTGCAGTGTTATCCAGATTACTAGAAAATCTGGTAAAGGCCCACACAATGTATGGAGAGTCAATACTAGACCATCTTTTTTGTCCCTTCAACAGCTTGGGTACGAGGCTATGTTGATGCCTACACTATACAAGTGAAATTACATTCCTTGCCTGTTTCATAGGTACATAGATTCCAAAGACTGCTTCCTCAAACATGTACTGATTTACAGTATGTATTTGGGCCTATGTATATAGGTGATGATGTTAAGGAGGGAGATATTCGTCTCATTCCTGGAAGCTACTTATGGCAAGGACTTGTGGAGATATTCCTAGATGGTATCTGGGGTACAATTAATTATGTTGGTACAGACTCTAGTGATGCTACAGTTGTCTGTCGACAGCTTGGATATCACACATATAGTAAGAATATTATGAATAAGCACTGAGAGGTGGTATTATCATGAGTATCAGTGAGTCAGTATATCGAATCTCAATGTAGGCATAGTGAGTAATGTATATATAAAGGCTCAAAACTTTCAGTTACAAGCCCCTTTTAAACACCCAACACAGTCTACAAGTGTTCTATATATGTGATGTATACAGGACTCTCAATGTAGGTACAAGCCCCTTTTAAACACCCAACACAGTCTACAAGTGTTCTATATATGTGATGTATACAGGACTCTCAATGTAGGTACAAACTGGCAGTTTAGCCATACATATATGTCATTGTATATATAGCTTAAAGTCTTATCAGGTATAGAAACACTCACAGTCTGTGTCTAAAAGAGCTTATAACTGCCATCTTCTGAGTCTTCTAATGGGTTTATCACTGCAGTATTGCAGTAACTTTTGAATTCACCTGTTTATCAGGTTGTGTGATGCTTTGGTTGATTACTTTCGACCCAGCCAGCTGATCTGCCTTGGTAGCTCAGTTGGTAAGAGCATCGCCCTGGTCATGAGTTTGAGTCCCACCTGAGACAGCTAATTTTTCTTTGTGTTCACAGTTGTGTTGCTTTGTCTTTCTGTTGTGATGCATTGTCTTGCTTTAATTGCCTACTAAGCATCTTATGGATGATTATTAAGTCATACATGTGTGATTGATGTTCTCATATTTTTATCCACAGGTGCTACTTCTGGAAATATACATTATGGTGATATAACTGATCCAATTCACCTTACTGCTCTGGGTTGTTATAGATCACAGTACAGAATAACAGATTGTCGGTATAACAATAACACTGTAGGCTACTCTCACATTGAAGATTGGAGTGTCTACTGTTTTGTTGGTTAGTGCTTTCAGCTATATCCAAACAATGGCATGTTATATAATTAACTTTTAGCAAAGCATAAATATGTAAACATTCCTAAATTGCACAGATGGACCTAACACTGGAGATATTCGTCTCAGGTATGATAGGTATTATGGAGAGCTTGAGGTGTTTCTTTCAGGAATCTGGAAAGCAGTATACGATGATTCAAGGAGCTGGACACTACAGAATACAGAAGTTGTGTGCAGAGAGCTTGGGTATAAAGGTCAGCCATTATCTACTTTTCTGCATTTGACAAAAATAAGCCCCACCCTTACATGTTTCAATTAATGTGCTCCCTCTCTTCTACTGATGTACCTCCAACAGCCTGTTGGAAGTTAGGCATATGTACAGTTTCTCACATTTGCTGTAGATAATGTAGTAAATGAGAGAGGTATCTACACATGTGAAAGTTTCATGGAAAGTGTATGGTGTTTTGGACACCGCTGAAAATAGGACGTCAGAAAGGGGTTCTTTCTTCAGTTTCTTCAGCTATGGTTGATGTAGTCCTGTAGCATTTTGTTCCTGAAGTGGTATGCTATGTGTAGGCATCTAGCTAGGGCCAGCAAGTCCTCACTAAGATTAGACCTGTGAGGTGATGCAGGGACTGGTGCATAGCCTAAGCCTTTAGAAAGTAAATTAACTGTGTCCCATGATAGAGGTATAGATGAGAGACTAACATTATTGTTACCTGACTTGCATTGCCATCTTTGATGTATGATGTACATATTGTGGAATGCCATTTCTTCATTATTAAGTATGCATGTGTAGTTTCATGTGACTGGTGATTGGCCTCCCCCTTGGCAGATTGTATACGTTCCATCCGGTCAATGGTTGAATGTAGGTTTGAGTCCTACAGTAGAAGCCGTTTTTGGTGATGAAAACTGAGTATGTTGTGATTGTGGAGCAGGCTCACCCCTTAGGCCCAGTGTATTCCAAGTCCATTCCAATCGCATAAAATAAAAGATGTACATAACACTGGGGAGGGGTTATGCATGTTATTATTGTTGCAGGACATTATCTCCTGCCTTGTTGCATATATGCTTACTTGTTTCTACACTTTTTAGCACTTCCATTATTCTACATAGATCTTAGCTGTCTATACCTTTACGGAACTGCAAATATGATAAAAGTACAGGACAAATACCCAAGTGAATACATTGAAACATTCTCCACTCCCTGAAACACATGTACTAGCTCAGGTGTACAGGTGTGTTTGTCTCATTTAGTGTTCCATTACAATAATTGCATCAGTGCACCATTTGCATGGTTTTAGCCCCTATAGGTCAAAGGTGAAAACTGTTTGTTGAGTGCTCCTCCTATTGTAGCAATCTTCCACAACCTATGTGCACATAATGGCATATACTTTAAGGGTTTTAAAGAGTACTAACACTTGTACAAAATGTGCAAGTGTCTAAAGGGCTTATAGAATGTTACTACCTTGTTTATGAGTTCTGAGCCATTTTATGCATAAAAGCTAATGGGTATGTTGATGCCATCACTACATAGAGAGAGTCTACCGACCCCCTGATAGGTAGATACGGCTGTTAGAGTGTATGTTGCCATGTCTCCTTTTTTTAACCAGTCATAAGGCTGTTAAAATGTATGTAGCCCTGCCTCCTTTTTTCACTGGTCATATCCTCCTGATGAAGTTGATCTATTGCTTATACCTGTTTTCTATTCTTTTCAGGATTTCAGGAATATTTTGGATATGATCGTGGATATTATGCTGGAAGCACGATGACTAATGTGAATTGTACTGGTAATGAATCAAAACTGATTGATTGCTCTCACAATATCAGCTACTCGTATTCCTACTACTATTCACCAAGAGTGTATTGTCAATATGGTGAGCATGAAATCGCCAAAAAAAAAGTTGCACAACACTTTATTTAATTACTGTTACACATATTAAGTACATGTATGTAGCACATATCCTACCTGCAGAGAATTGTGATGATGGAGAGGTTAGATTAGTTAATGGAAAATCTGAGATGGACGGAAGAGTAGAGATATGTCTTAATCAAAGGTGGGGGACAGTGTGTGACTCTCAGTGGACAGACAACCACACAGCAGTAGTCTGTAGGCATCTTGGATTCAGTGACATTATTGGAGGTAGGTTGAACCATCCTATTCCGTTAAGTATCCAACTTTACTTCCCATCCCACATTAGATTCAACCTATTTTACATCTGAGAAATTTGGTCAAGGGTCTGGTCCTATATTCATGGACTATGTTAATTGTAATGGATCAGAATCAAGGTTATTGAGAGCAAGGTACAGGAATTATCAGAGGCATTGTTCCTCTTTCTCTCACTACTATGGATGCTCTCATAGTGGGGATGTGGGAGTCCGCTGTCAGCCAGGTATTTATTGTTTAAACATAGCTGTTGTTACATAAGGAGAATTGTCCCACTATATCTTATGTATATTTAGCATCCTGTTCTGATGGACAAATCAAGCTCATTGATGGTCGTACCGAAACTAATACTAATGGTCGTATCGAAATCTGTTTCAATGAGAGATGGGAAACTATATCAACACGCTATTGGGGACAAGAGGAAGCAAGGGTTGCTTGCAATGTCCTTGGTTACAGTAATGGTATGAATTATGTAATGCAATTAACACAATTACACAACTAAAACTGAACTGTAATAATGAAAAAGCACTGAAGTGCTAAACCATTGGCCTGTATCAGAGAGGTGGTAGACTCTATTTAGGGATGGCACCGACACGCCTAATATGCCTTAACAACTGTAACGGCTCAGAACTCTCGAATGTGGGAGCTATAAGCTTTTAGACACATAATATGGGCTACGAGTGTTTCAAATAGTGATTACATGATTTTATTTTAAGTGTATGTGCATAGTACATACATTGTACGTATATAGAAACATGCAATTACACTTACAATTTAGCATAATAGAAGCATGCAATTACATTTCAAATTTCCTAAATTTTTTATTGGTGAACTACAATAATGATGATAAGATTTATAATTATACACAAATGCAAATTTACACACACTTTCTTCTCTCCTATGGTAAAACCGCAACAGGTTATTATACTTCTTCTTATGGAAGTAGTGGAAGTGTAGTACACCAAAAGCACTTTCATTGTAGAGGAACTGAGGAGGACCTTTTACAGTGTGATATCTATAACATATCATCCGGATTACATATTCAAGATGCAGGGATTTCATGTTATGGTATATGTTTATGTAAATTAGACTTGTAATTTAGTCAATTACTGGGGATCTAGCTTGTATTCATTCATACACACAGACATGTAATTTGTGATTGTTGTCATAATACCATTTAGACAAACACTGCATGTAATTGCAGGTGATTGCACTGATGGAGAGGTGAGACTGGCAGGGGGAGAGTCAGAGTTTGAGGGAAGAGTGGAGGTGTGTCTCAATAGGAGATGGGGCACTGTTACTAGTGATGGATGGACACAAACCAACACTGAAGTGGTCTGTAATAACCTTGGATATGATTTTTCTCGTAAGTAGTGTACACTTACAGGGATTCAGATAATGGGGGGCTCAGTGAAAATTTTGTTTAGCCACACCCTCATTTTGAACTCACTCTCTTGTAGTGCTGCCCACGATCATGTGTTTCTGAATTTGCGTAGCTACCAGCAGTAGCTACACACGTACTGTAGTGCTGTAGTGAGGAGTGTGTGAGTTACATTAGCTACTTACTGGAGGGCTCATCTAGAGCTAGATCTAGAAGGGGGTTCTAACAATTTGAACTTTTTATGTCGGCATCTCTGGTAGATATATATACAGAGGCAGAGACAGCATGTCAAAAGTGGGGGGGCTCGGCATTCATAAAGTGGGAGGTTATTCACATTCATTCTGAATAGGCTAT
This sequence comes from Theonella swinhoei, assembly GCA_963970385.1. Taxonomy (NCBI): domain Eukaryota; kingdom Metazoa; phylum Porifera; class Demospongiae; order Tetractinellida; family Theonellidae; genus Theonella; species Theonella swinhoei. The sequence continues at coordinate 6,929,985 of OZ019949.1, read as the reverse complement.
TAGTATTTAATATGTTCTTTGTGACAACCTCCAATTTTGGGGGGGCTCAGCCCCCCCTTATCGAAAAGTGGGGGGGCTCAAGCCCCCCCTGCCCCCCCAGGTTCTCTGCCTCTGATATATATATGCAGTTGCAATGAAATGAGCATGTAAAGTAAGTATTTTACAGTTCTCACTGTTTATGTTTGTCATGCTTGTCAGGCCAAGCGATGAATATACTGAAGTGCAGAACCCTCGGTGCATGCATCACAGAATGCGCATGCGCTTATCTGTGGAGAGGAAAATGGCCGACTCGTGTACAGCCGTACAATGCTGGACTCTGGCTGTGTAACGAAGCAGTTTCAGAGGAAATCCCACAAAATTTCACCCCTTTATTGTTTGTTATGTACGTTGTTTCGTTTGTAGAAGGAATAAACCTACTACAAGCGAGTTTAAGTACGGACAAATAAAAACCCAACTCCTGTACCCTCGCTGTGCATGTGCGCCGAGGGTAAAAAATTAATAGAGTCACTGGGCCCAATTTGGAATACAAAGGGGGGCTCGAACCCCCTGAGCCCAATGCTAGCTACGCCCCTGACTTCAGATATACATAAAATTAGTAAATATCTACTGTCATGTGAATAGGCAGTTTACACTACAGATAGGAATGTGCTTTTATAGATGTATTTCCTTCTCTGATGAAAGCAGGAAATTCCAAATCATGTTCTATGTCAATTCAAAAGCATGTTATATGCTCGTTGATGTTTGCCTGGAAATCTATTGTCATATATTTGTCTTCAAATACTCCTTCCAACAGATGATGCAGTAGTGAACCCATCCATACCTCGAGCTCTCTCAAAGCCAGTTTACCTACACGATGTTGTCTGTTCAAGTTCAGACCTGAACCTGCTGGGATGTAGCTTCAGCAAATATTCAGGACCTGTAAATGATGATCAATATGCAATTGGCACCTGTCAACAGCGTAAGATTACTGACAGTAAACTTGATTTGCAATTATGTACATTTATAGCGGAAATTGATTGGTCAATATGAGATTGCTTATTACAATGGATACTTGAAAACCATACTACCTCGAAGTATACAACTTCAAAAAGTCATCTAGCTCTATACACTTACAGTATTAACCTACCAACATACAAATTAAACAAAAAGAATATCTTGTAGATCTAGTCATGCAGCTACTTGTATCTGACTCTGCCCATCCCTGCACCCAGCATCATCTAGCTGTGAAACTTGAACATTTCATTATGAAGAAGCATGCATATTACAATATACGTAGATACTAGGTCCGTTGGTTGTGAGATCAGGCCACCTCACTGTACTTAGACACTACATGTACATCTGGTTTGAATCACACAGTTGCCTCAGACGCTGTGACTAACCTATATTATGTGTCATATCCACATACCAATTACACTCACACCGACTCATAAATGTATATATCTCACAGCTTCATGTAAAGATGGAGATTTAAAACTTGTGGGTGCAAATTCAGAGAATGAAGGTAGACTGGAGGTGTGTTTTGATCAAAGATGGGGCACTATCAATGGAGATGGATGGACACATACTGACACTCAAGTGGCCTGCAGACAACTTGGATACTCTACTTCAGGTATATAAATAGGAAATATTTATAAAGATGTATGAAAAAATGTAGGGATGACAGTGCAAAAAACAAATGCAGCATGCAGCAAGACAGGGAATGAGAGGATGCAAAAATAATAACATGTGCAACCCCATGATGGGGGAGGAGCATGTTCCCCGCAATGGGAGAACCCCTGGAGGGCACTCCCACTAGCTCCCTCAATACCTCTTGCATGTCTGACCCCTGCCCGTATTGTGCATGCTGCTCATGGTGATGTGAAACCACATGTGTAATAATGGTGTAAACTACAATGAAGTGCTAGCAGTAGAGTAGGAAGATAATGAATAATGGGAGGCCCAAACCGACAAATTAGTCTATTGACCAGTAACTCTCACTGTCTACTGGATCGCATATGCTTGACTCAAATGTTATTATTGGGTGGGCCAGCCCCCCCTCCTAAAATATTAGGGGGGCACAGGCCCCCCTGGTCCCCCTGTTTCTACTACTCCTATGGCTAGTATCTCTTAATTCAATTAACTCGTCCAAATGTAATCATTCCATTAGTGAAAGCCACTGCACACCAGAATAAGAAGCTGTTTGGTGTAAAATCCAGGGCATATACATTTACCAATTTCGTGCTAGGCCGTTAGAGATAAAAGAAGATGTACCTCATTGTATTACCAACTTTGAGAGTCTGTCATGTGTAGAGACACACATAGGTGTTCATGAGTTCTGAGCAGTTTTATATATTTATTAGGCTATTAGGTGTGTTAGCACCATCTTTACGTAGAGAGTCTACTAATTCTCGGATACCGCAGAAATACATTATAGTAGAAAAGTTAACCCAGCAAAATCAGCACAATAGAAAGTGTCAAAAATATGATAGTAGTAAAGAGCTTTATACTATGTAAAAACCTACATGTCAGTCATTATCTTTTTTTAGATGGTACATTCACCAAAACTCAGAGAACTCGGTCATCTGCATCTCTTCCTGTCTACCTCACCTCGGTGGGCTGCTATGGCTATGAAGAGAAGCTTATAAACTGTACTCACCATGAATATACCAGTTCAACTTCTATGGACATTAGCATCAGTTGTATCAACAGTGGAGACAGTGTGGACAGCAGCAGTGATAAGATGTCTGCAGCATCTCTATCAATAGCTGTCATCTTTGCTTTTGCCGTTATTATTTTGGTTGCAGTGCTTATTATTATTGGTATATTCAGACGAAGAACTAAGAGGTGAGTAATATATCCTTTAATTTTAGATGATTCTGCTAGTGGTCTATATTTTTTACACAAAATTCTTGATCATGCACAAAATGCTGTTACCTTAAGGTGACTATTTTTTGTGGGTACTAAAGTATTTCTGTGGATTTAATACTCGTAAAGATTTAAACAAACCCTCATGAATATGATTAATTGGCTAGCAATAGCAAAATTTGATACCAGTAAAACCTTAATCCACAAAATAATTGTCACCTTAACTTTGTAGGCATTATATATAATACATACATTTCTCACTTTTCTTACGGCAGTATTAAGCTTGGTACAGGACAACATCAAAACACAGATACAATCAGATATGCAACAAGTGGTGGTATCAGCAATGTATCTACGGATACTAAGAAATTTGGCCCCGATGATCCGATGCAAGACTATGAAGATGTTGCTGTCGAGGTTCCAGTAAACCCATTACCAATTCCACCCAAACCACAAGCAAAAGGACGTTTCAAGAAACCAGCCATCACAGGAACTGCAAATGCAACACGTCATGCTGGCAGTGGACATCAGGGGTCCCGCAAACCTGTACCAGCAAAGAAGCCTCAACCATATTTCCAGTTTCAAAGCCAAGTCCAACAACCAGAGCGATCGCCTTCACCAATTTATGAAAGCCCTGATTAAGAAGAACTCAATTGCTTGCCAAATTGGATGATATGCATGCATAAACAAGTAGTGTGTAAGAGTTGATTATCTTGTTGGGTAGCTATAATTTTGAGCTTCTTGTACAAAAACGAGTAGAGAGGTTATTTAGTGTAAGACTCAATAGACTTACTCGACGTACATTGTAACTTACTATGTCTGACGCAGAGTGACGCATAAGAAAACATATTCTGGCGTACTTGCGTCTTGGTGACGACGCATGCGAAAATTTTTCACGCCGCCGCGCCGCGATCAGCGAGCGACTTCAGAATTGTCAAGAACCTAGGCAGCTAGTCTACAGCCGTTACCATGTGAGTGGAAATTGTTTTACCTTCTATTTGTATTGGCGGTCTACAATCACTGGACTGGACCAGTGGACTGGACTGGTGGACTGGACTGGTGGACTCATTGAAATCGTCTGTAAACTCGTTACCAGGCATGAATTCCAATAGTGTGGTTAATTTTGAGTACTCATAGGACCAACTTTTTTTAAGTGTTACTATGTTGTGCGTCTTGCACCAGTTGTGTTGTGCTATAGTCTTGCGTTGTGCTATAGTCTTGTGTCAGACCCTCTAAGTGGGTCTGGCATGCAAGACTAGTAGTGCTATAGGTAAGCTTGTGCTGACGTTATGTAGGACTGTGTGATGACCTTGCAGGAGTTGGGGTATCAGAGCTACACGTAGCACGTTGAGTTGTGTTGGTACAGTGGCTGTAGACACAGGCCTTAGTACACATGTAACTGTAAGTATTAAAACGAGAGTGTGCCTCATGCAAAGAACATACTTCACAGAAAAGTCACTGTCTTCTTGCATTTATAAATCCCTCTAACTATTAGAATTCATGCATGGGAACAAGTTTGCAAACGGTTTTAATGAGTCCACCAGTCCAGTCCACTAGTCCAGTCCACTGGTCCAGTCCAGTGATTGTAGACGCCATTTACGCTAGAGGTGTACACACAAACACTAGTGGTAGAGTTGTTGTATGTAATTGCTGTATTGGTTCTGCAGTAGAAGGTAGTCTCTGTCATCATGTGGTTGGTTGATAGACTGCTTCCTATCGCCCTTGTCGTGATTACACCAATATGTAAGTCAAATGATTAGGTGATGTTTCTTAGTCCAATATGTGATTCATTATGTATAGATGCTCAGTATGGATATGGTGATATTCGTCTGGTAGGAGGTTCCTACCAGTGGGAAGGTCGAGTGGAAATCTTCATCTCTGAAAGATGGGGCACTATTACTGACTCTGAGTGGACCAACAATGATGCACAAGTTGTCTGCCGCAAGCTGGGACATTTCAAACCAGGTACTGAATCAACACACATTATAGTTTATAGCTATATAAACAAATTATGTGCTTTCTATTCTAATACAAAAGTACACAGAAGTTTATTTATGAACGTTGTTTCACTTCTCATAAGCAAGCATTGAGAGTAGCTGGTGCCTACACTCTCTGGTTTCAGTGACTCCCCCACAGTGTGTGTGCATCACTATTATCAAAACACATCCACTACAAAAGTGGGCGGTTGTGAATCCTCAAAACAGATAGGATGTAATATTAGTGATGCAGACTGTGGGGAATTACAGATGTGCAAGTGATAGCTTTTTATAAGGCTGTAATCACAATATATACATGCAGTTTCACTTGTTTGAGCAGTATATGTATATATCTCCAATTGGTAAAGTGAATACCATATTATAAGCACCACTGTATATACATGTCAAATAAACTGTTGCTATGTTTATCTCACCAATGAGCATATTTACCGTGCACCTCATGTACAAGTATTGTGTGTAGTAAGTTCTTGTTTCCCCAAACTACACTATGCATCGTTAACTTGGAATTCCACCTCAAGTTTTTAAAGACAAACAGATTGGTCAATGAGCTACTGACTACACATGAAAGTCTTAAATGGCCTTTGATACTATAAGCAAAGTGGGGGTCTCTGTCCATGATATGGATACTCTATGAGTAAGTATGTGTGTAAAATGACCTCTTCCCTTTACCTCACTCTTACCCTATAGTACTCCCTTATCTCTGTGGGAATATGTAGTGAATGAAAGTAGTAGTAAGCCACCTGTTAGAATAACCAATATAACAACTGAGATAACAATATGCTAATACTGCACAATGTCAGTTGTGGCAACATGTATAAAGAACAATGCTCTCTATAGAAACAAAAAGGTTTGCAGATGTACTATGATAAACTCTCATAGCGGTATGTTGTTTGTTATGGTAACATATAGAGAGCAAATGGCATGAAAAGTATTCCCAGAGGGGCATGAAATCAATGACATAACCTAAAATGTAACCTGTACTGACCTGCTGCCATTGAATTGTTGTTTTCTAATGTTGGTTTAAGCAATGCCAGGTAAAGAGTCCACAAATCTAGTGGCTTGTCATTATACATACCTTACCTAATAGCTTAGGGTAATTCCCAGGGGATCTCCTCATCGGCTAATTGGATTATAGCAATTCATGACATCATTGGTTTTCATGCACTAATTCATCTACTAGTCCATGGTAAATTATGAATCTGAAAAATTGTTAGTTGTACGCTGAGAATGAACTTGCATTTTACACTGTCAAAGTTGTTGAGTTGTAGATCTTGTTAGAATGCAGAGAGCCCACTGCAGTACTATCTCAAGTGAATCATACCCATAACTAGTAGTGTATATGCCTTATACATTCAATATTTATGAACAAAAACCTGCAACTGCTGCATAGGGGCAATAATAATTGGGTTTTGCAGCGTTAGTTAACTTCTGTTGCAGATGCGGTGGCAACAGTTCGGAGTTGGGGGGGCGAGATTCAAGTCATACATATGCACGCGTTACGCAATTTGCCAGACACTCAATAAAGAGGTTGGGCTACTATATTAGTATAGCCGTTATCTGCACGCATGTATATGCGTTTTGAAACGCATCAAGTGCATGCATGCAACAGCACCATGAATATCAATGTGCTGTTGCTAATGTCAGTTAGGAATTATAGAGAGGAACTGAAGGGAACTGAAATTCTCTATAGAGACAAGTATGATAACCTTCTATACATGTTGTGATGTTTATAGTCACCTCCACAGAGAGCAAATGACACTGCTATTCATGCCATAAAGACTGTTTAAAATCCCCCACATCATGCTAGTCTGAAGTATTTGCGTATTATTTTCGATATTTAGTGTCCACTAATATTATGTTACCAAAATGGCTATAAATGCTAAGAGCCACAGAGACAAAACAGACAGGAAAGAACTATATTTTTTAACCCACTATTAGACTAAATTCTAGAGAGTATTTCAATATTTTTTGATACATATACTTACAAACAAATACACTGACAGACAGAACTGATTGCTTAACCCCACACACTAAAATGGTTATGGTCACTTTAGCTCTTCCATGGTTGTCTTAGTTGCATCAACAACTTGTCATATATAGGCTATACTGAAATAACAAAAGGTAAAACTACTATTTTACAGTCTGCATGTGCATGCATCCACTGTGCACATGTGCACCACATATAAATATTTCCCTAAGGCCATGGAGAATTTTGTCTATGTTGTATGTATGTAGCGTATACTGCAGGGGCACTGGAAGCTCTAAAGCATTGGTCCTGCGAAAAGTACGAGTGTTAGGGTAGTAATTATTACTTTTCTGCGCATGCGCAAGCTCCCAGACGCACACACATGGGTAGCTGAGCACGTGTAAGCACTTTAGGTCTTAGCCACAGAATGATATTCATAAAACTAATGCCACAAGTGCACATGCGCATTGACATCGAGCAAATAATGTTGTGAATATATAATGAGCAGCGTCAACATTGGTCCCGCAGTCGTGGGACCTGCGGTACCGGCTCTGGCACCCCTGTACTGCAAAGGTGAGCAGTTGCTACAATAAACAATCTATTGCCATACGTTTCTCTTTCATAACATAGGTTATGGTGAAATGTAGCCCAGGAAGTGAATGATGCCAATGCATGTACATATATAACCCAACCCAAGCCTGTGTACGCAACTTTCTGAGAAGTATGTATATTCTACAGGGTGTTATGTAACTTCTTGTGCAGTATGCACATTCCCCATGGAGAAACCACCACAGAGAAGGCAAAAATAAAGGGCTCTTGCATGTAACAGGAATGCCAGCTTACTCAGTAGAAAGGCTATGAAGCTGTCTTGTTACCACCGTTGCAAGCGCAAGCTATACTAAGGCACATACATGTGTTAGCTACTCACTTCACACCCTCATTTTTCGCAGTGCTTTGTAATCATGGCATTCAAACCCTACAGAAGTGCAATTATTAAGGTCTATTCTCAATCTTGTCTCTTTCCTCTTTATGCAATCCCAATATTATACTTTGAATTTCCTAAATATACTTGTAAATATTTTGTTACAAAGTATTGTCTCTGAGATGATCCTTTTACCACAGGTGCTACAGCTCATACTGATGCCTATTTTGGTGAAGGTAGTGGTCCAATACATTTAGACTTTGTGCAGTGCTCTGGTTCAGAGTACAACCTGACTGAGTGTGAGATAGGAAATGACAGAGTTAAGACCAGTCACTCCTTTGATGTGGGCGTAAAGTGTCAGCCAGGTAGAGTTCATATGGTAGCTTTGATCAAGTTGGATGGATCATGATCTGTTCTCTTTTTCAGCTGATGAGGCTTACAGAGAAGGAGATATTCGTCTGGTCGGAGGATCCTATAACTGGGAGGGTCGTGTGGAGATATACTGGACTGGGACATGGGGGACTATTAGTGACGCTTCATGGAGTAATAGTGAAGCTGAAGTTGTCTGCAGACAGTTGAGACACTCCACAAATGGTATGTAGCTACGTGACTTTGTGAAGTGTTCATTGGTGAGCGGGAGCGAGCTAACCTAGTGGTCTGAATGGACGAATTTTCTGTTTATCATAGAGTCGGTAGACTCTATATGTAGGGATGGCGCAGACATGCCCATTAGCCCCATACAAAAGTAACGGCTGAGAACTCCCGAACGCGGATGTTATAAGCCTTTTCAGACAAACAACCTGCTCTGCGAGTGCTTCTATACGCTATAATACTCTCAAACTCCATAAAATATACAGCTACAGTGATTCTCGGAAAATTGTAAAAACCTCGATTGTTCATCATCTTCTTCTTCTTCTTCTTCTTCTTCTTCTTTCTTCTTCAGTTCAAATGGCCTACCGCGAAACTGGGGTTAGTAATCGCTCTATTTCTTTCACGAAAATCATTTATACTGGAGCGTACATGATCCTTGATGCACAAAATCTTCATACCTTCTCCCAAAGCCCGTCAAACTCCAGTTTTGCAAGCTTAGAAGCATTAGTTTAGACGCCATTTGCTTGTTAGCTCACGTGCCGAAGACGTGAAGTTAGAAGTTTTGTCGTGTGTGGCGGTGTCGGAGTGAATACTGTCCCCCCGTGAATAATGTCCCCCCGGACATTATTCACTAGTGAATATTGTCCCCCCTCAGTGAATAATGTCCCCCATCGTAGAAAGCTCTGAAAGCCTTCCAAGATATCAAATGTGGTAATTTTATGGTGGGGGGACAGTATTCACTAGCGAACTTACTGTCCCCTCCCGGAAGTATTCACAGCAATCACACGAATTGGCAAGCGAATCGGCAGTAACAGCGCATTATTTTATTCTCTCTCTTGGTATGTATAACAACACAAAAGCACAGCTAAGGCACTTAGAAATCCATCTGCTACCTCGTACCCAGGCCGCGTGGGTAGGAGACGGGGCCAAGTAGCTGACCGAGGTATGTAAACTCTAACCACTAGCCCTAAAAAGCACAGCTATGATCATTTTAGGGCTAGTGGTTAGAGTATACATACCTCTGTGAGCTACAGCCTCGTCCCCTCCCCAACGCGGCCTGAGTACGAGGCTATCGGTCAGCCAGCTGCATTTTAGGGGGGACATTATTCACCGGTGAATAATGTCCCCCCTATCAGAAATGCCGTAGGAGATAAACTACGGTTGCCTTAACAAAGAATCTTATGGGGGACATTATTCACCAAGGGGGACAATATTCACCAGTGAATATTGTCCTAGGGGGACATTATTCACTAGTGAATAATGTCCGGGGGGACAGTATTCACTAGTGAATAATGTCCGGGGGGACAACTTTTGGGGGGGACAATATTCACTATTACAGCGGTTTGTCGCGTGGTTTGGCTACCAGCGTTGCTCCTTTGTGTCCGTTTCTTTGAACGACTAACTGTTGCCATAACTGGACCCGCTGTTGTACTCAGTGTGCAAAATTCGTACAGGATGTAGGACTGAGTCACTGCCCACTTGATTGCTGGCTATCCTCATAGGTATGCAAGGGAGGTAGAACGAAAGCCAGTAGACGTTGCTACACACAGTAAAAACCAGTGAAACAAGTGTAAAAACATTTTCACTAAAATTTTGAAAGATGTAGGGATTGAAGTGCCAGAAAGTATAGAAACAAGGTCAAAGTTCAGCATGCATGCAGACAAAGGCAGGGGATGATAGCATGCAACAATCATAACATGCGTAACCCCATATCCCTACATCTGTAAATATGGGGTTACGCATGTTATGATTGTTGCATGCTATCATCCCCTGCCTTTGTCTGCATGCATGCTGAACTTTGACCTTGTTTCTATACTTTCTGGCACTTCAATCCCTACATCCTTCAACATTTTAGTGAAAATGTTTTTACACTTGTATATATACGTTTGTGTGCCGTGCTAGTGTGCATGCATCAATATTACGTACTTCTTTTTATGCAAAACAATGTTTGAAATATTTCTACTACGCTGGTCTTGGTTGTTGAAGACCAGAAAGGGAGAAAGAACATTGTGCCTGTGAAACTGCTGAGGAGAGGCTCATCTGAAGGGCACAATTTTAAATGTATTTCTCGATGTATGTACGTTCATAGGATTAGCAAATTATTTTCATTACTTGTTTCCATTGGCTAAAGAATGCTGTGCATTTATCTACTAGTTTTTTTGCATTAAAGGAGTTGTTGGTCGTTGCTGTGGTAACTATGGAGAGGGCAGTGGAGCAATACACATTCGGGAAGTGACATGCTCTGGCTCAGAGAAAAGCATTACTAACTGTACCTACATCAATAATACTTTCTTGACTGGTCATGAACAGGATGTCGAAGTTAAATGTCAACAAGGTCAGTGCCAATTATACATGCACATGTAATTGTGCCTTAGAACTGCAGTTTATAATGTACAAGGGAGTAAAAACGATGTTGAAGGATGTAGGGATAACAGTGCCAAAGAGTAGAGAAACAAGTGCAGTATATGCAGCAAGACAGAGGATGAGGGCATGCAAAAATACTAATATGCGTAACCCCATAATAAAAGAGATGTAGGCATGTTAGTATTGTTGCATGCCCTCATCCTCTGTCTTGCTGCATATATACTGCACCTGTTTTTCTACTTTTTGGCACTGTCATCCCTACATCCTTTATTTTAATGGAAATGTTTTACTCCCTTGTTTCACTGGTTTTTCATTGTATACTCGCTTGCAAATACAATGCTCTTTGCGTGCGTGCGAGCCCATCCATTTTGCTGCTCGTGGTCATGTGAAGTACATGTGAGTAATAACGAAAAATGGCGTTTGACTACATGGAAGTGCTAGTATATCGTAGCTTTACTTGTCGAAGAGGGGTGCTACAAAGATTCCGTTAGTAAAGGCATTGCCCACAGGAATAAGAAGCCTTTTGGTACAAAAATGAAGGCAAATACTTGTACCAATTTTGTGCTAGGCTGTTTGAAGAAGAAGAAGATGGAGAAATCGGGTTTTTGCCATTTCACGTATGTCATTGTAGCGGTGTATTTTACCACTTTGAGAGTCTTATCATGTACACCCGTAGGCCATGCTATGTGTCTAAAAGAGCTCATAGCTGCCATATTTAAGAGTTCTGAGCCATTCTGTTTGTTAAGGTGTGAGTTCTGAGCCATTATGTTTGGTAAGGTGGTGGTACTAGTCTACTGACTCTCTGATGAGTCCCATGAATATACACTAAGTTAAATTATTTTCTTATGTTGACAGAGAATACTTTTTCCGAGAAACAGAGAAAGATGGTTACCTGCTTTAATCATATAATAAAACAAGATTTTAGTGCACCAAACTATTCTTGCATGTTTGGTACTATACTCACTTTTGATAGGTGATGATGATATTAAGGAAGGAGATATTCGTCTGGTTGTAGGCAGTTACTTATGGCAGGGTCTTGTGGAGATATTCTTAGATGGTGTCTGGGGTACAATTAATTACCGTAGTGCAAGCTCCACAGATGCTAGAGTTGTCTGCCGACAGCTTGGATACAACACATATAGTAAGATATTTACCATTTAAGTATTTGTCAGCGTTTATTTCAGGGGATAGGGCAAGGAGAGGCTTTTCCCACCATTGGAATTGTCTTCTCCTCTTAAATTTATAGTCCTTTCCCTTGTGTGCATTATCCTTGAACTGAGTAAATTGAGAAATTTGTTGGAAGCTCTTTTAGGTTTAATTTGTGCACATGCACTGCATGTTGTCATGTACAGCAGACCAGCAAGGGGGTGGAGTTCAAGCATATGTGAATAGAGGAGCGAGGCTCCAGTGTGCATAAAAGTTTTAAATTATACTTATTTCACTGGTTTTTGTTGTGCAAACAGACAATGAAAAACATTAAAACAAACAAAATAAAAATGTTAGAGATAGAGGTGCAAAAACAAGAAGTATCTAGTACAAGGCAGAGAATGGTAGCAGGCACCAATAATAACATAGCCCCTCCCTACATCTTTCATGTATTTGTAATATGATATTTAGTGCACTGTTATTTTTGCTGTTGCTCATCATTATTCACAGGCATTGGTTCTAATTACAATCGTAGACTCTTAGGTGAAATGAACAATCCAATTCACCTTACCAGTCTGGGTTGTTATGGATCAGAGTACAGAATAACTGATTGTCAATATAGTAATAACACTGTAGGCTACTCTCATTCTGAGGATTGGATTGTCTACTGCTATGTAGGTTAGTGACTTATCAGGGTGATGGTACATATGTATTCCTTTTTGGGTCTTTTAAGTATACCCAGTGTCTAATGAACAGACAACCAACAACATGGATGTGTATTGCCAATGTGTACACTTGGTTACACATGCATCTGACGTAATCAAAAGCTTGCACTAATATATAGTTCCTATACATTACACATTATGCATATATGGATTTCATACACATGCAGATGGGCCTGAAACTGGAGATGTTCGTCTCATATATGGGAGTGAGGGACGTGTGGAGTCATTTATATCGGGGAGCTGGTTACCAATTACTGATACCTCTCTAAGCTGGACTCAAGAAAATTCCGAGGTTGTTTGCAGAGAGCTTGGGTATAATGGTTAGTGATATCCAACAATAGTCCCATACACTAAGTGTCAATAAGCTGACATAATGGAAGTATAACCTTTTTTGTATCATGGTATATGAAATATCATACAAGTCTTTATTGATAATTACACATTATCATACACATATACATGACCCTACATGCACATTTAATAAATAATGATGTAGGGAGGGGCTATGCATGTTATTGTTGCCTGGTAGAGTAACAGATCAAGGGCTAGTGTGCCGGCATAACATATGTGGCACACTTATTACATCACTAGTTACATAACTACATAATATACTACATACTATACTATACTACATACTATACTACTTACATAACTGTGCCAACATATCCTGTGTGGCACTCGGCCCATGCAACAACTGGTATTCGAGGACATGTAAATGGGAAGCGAGCATTCTAGCGGGGTATGTCATTTCCCCTCAGAGATTCAAAAAGAGCTTGATTGAAAAATGCATACGCAGTCGTATTCCACTTGCTGATACAGCAAAACTATTGGATATTTTCCTACAAGATTTATGTTGAACAGTTGATATGTTGGGCCGTCTTTTTTGCCCCTGGGTATGACGCTAGTATTATGCATGCACAATTATTAACCCTCAGAACGCATGCGCAGTGAGGGTTACTGTAGTCGGTCGTGTTTGTGTCTGTTATCCAACATCTCACTTCTCGAATGAGTGATTGTTCTATAAAAGAAGTACATAGTCAGTGGCATACGATTGTCAAAAATTTTCTGAAACGTCTGCATTCAAGAGTTATGGTGTGAAACACAAGTAAAAGAGCCAATATGCTGGTTAAATTTAGCCTACTTGGTCCTACCCGCGATCAGTTTTCCTGTTCGATGTACAGTGAAGCACCAGCGGTTACTGCATGAGGGAGTACAAGCATGCGTACTGCTCTGGTCAAAGCTATAGTGCTTCCAGCAGTGTAGTCAGTAGTTTGTCACTTGCTAGTTCTTACATACACGCACGTAGGCCTATGTGAGGTAGAGTTTATGTTTTATGCATGTGGACCATCTCCGTTTTTTATAACGCACCGAGGGTTCTGCACTTTAGTGCATTCATTATATCTGTTTTCTCTTCTTTTTAGATACTGAGGCATATTTTGCATTAGCTGATTATTCTGGGAGTTTGGGTACTATGAGAGAACTGATAGACAATGTGAATTGTATTGGGACTGAATCTAAACTGATTGATTGCCCTCACAATATCAACCTCTATAGTTCCTACACTTCAGCTGGAGTGCAATGTCCATACTGTAAGCATTGAATAGATGAAATATGTCATAAACCAAACATGTATGCAGTACCATGTACAGTCAAATTATACTGGCAGATGACTGTACTGATGGAGATACCAGACTAGTGAATGGTCAATCTGAGATGGAGGGAAGAGTAGAGATATGTAGTAGTCGGAGGTGGGGGACCGTATGTGACACTCAATGGACAGACAATCATACAGCAGTTGTTTGCAGACATCTTGGATTCAGTGCTGTAATAGGTGGTAAGTTGATAACAGATATTAAACTTAGTCATGAATAATTTCTTTTGATGGTGAGGTGTTAATGACGTATCTAAATCCAGTGGCAGATTTGGGGGGGGTCAGTGGGATCCGTGGACCCCAGCTCACACATACATGCTTGATGCAGCTACAGCATCATAACCTCCCTGGCATATAAAAATAGCGTGCGTGTGTTCTACACACTCACCTTGACAGAGTAAAAGTTGCTAAACAGATCACTAAAGGTTGCCACGAAGGTAGCTACGTAGTGCTAGCCAAAAAGTGAGCATGGCACGTCAAAATTTCCAGCCTTTTCTAGATCTGCCACTGAAATCTACCAATAGATACCTCCCACATGACAGATACGTAGGCCCGCCTTTTGTGAAGGTAACAGTTACTGCTATGGTAACAGTGACGTCAAAATTCTGTAGTTATATCCTTGCATTAAGTCTAAATCGCTCGTTGTGGTATTGCAGGAAATAAGATACCTCATTACACTCAGTATCTATTTTCCTGCGATACCTCCACCTCGTGATCTAACATATATAGGGACCACTACCTAAATCACACAAATTGTTTGTAGTTTTTCATATAACACGTTTTACTTACCTATCCCACATTAGATTCAACCTATTTTACATCTGAGAGATTTGGAAAAGGATCTGGTCCTGTATTGATTGACTATGTTAATTGTACTGGATCAGAATCAAGGTTATGGAGATCATCACAGAGGTTACATATAGATTGTCTCTCTTACACTCACTACTATGGATGCTCTCATAGTAATGATGTTGGAGTCCGCTGTCAGCCAGGTATAATATTTTGTTGTCACTGTGAGAATATCATCTCACTGTTTCTTCTGTGTGTATAGCTCCTTGTTCTGACGGACAAATTAAACTCATTGAAGGTTCCCCAGACAATTATGGTCGTGTTGAGATCTGTTCCAATCAGAGATGGGAAACTCTATCAAGCAACTATTGGCAATATGAAGAAACGAGGGTTGCTTGTAATGCACTTGGCTATACTGGTGTGTACATATTATGTAATGAAAACATGTGTAAGGTAATACTGAGATTTGATTCTAAAGTAATGTCACAGACCTGTCGACTATGTAGAAATTTCAGTAAACATGCCCATTTTCAAAATTGAAGCTCTGAGCTTTCTGGGATACATAACCTACTCCAATCTATAATTCACCACTGCAATAACATGTGAAAACTTGCTAGCACATATTTACAGCATAATATTTTACAAAAACATTTAAGTACTCACCTTGATTTTCTCTTGTAGTTGAGCACTGTAGTGCTGATAGTGACTTCTTTCTGTATCTTTAACACTATATCACTATCATATAATTATATAAACTGCCTTTCTTTTTGTTGTGGAAACTACAGGATATTCATACAGTACTTACAATTATGGAAGAGGTGGAGGTCCAATTCATCAAAAGAACTTTGTTTGTGGAGGAGCAGAGCAGGATCTTTCACAGTGTGACAGCTACAACATTACAACTCCACAATCACATGCTTATGATGTAGGGATTAGATGTTATGGTACGTACATGATAATAATTTCATGTAATGTAGCAAGTGAGCAACGGAATCAAATCCAGGACTTCTGATATCTGAACTGTGCAATTGATTACCACTGATATCTGATTGTATAATGGTTGTTCATTGTACACTGTTGTTTTACACAGACTTTGTATTAATTTCAGGTAGCTGCACTGATGGAACTTTAAGATTGATGGAAGGCGGGTCAGAATATGAGGGGAGATTGGAAGTGTGTTTCAGTGATAGGTGGGGCACTTTCGGTAGTGATGGATGGACCCAAATAAACACACAGGTGGTTTGCAATGACCTTGGATATGACCTCTCTGGTAATTGACTACATTGAACATGCATTAAATCTGCAGTTAAAATTACATGAAGTTTCTGTTATGAGATCTTATGACCTGATTATCAGTAGACTCCTTATGCAGGGGATGATACTGACATATCCATTAGCCAAAATGGCTTCAAATTACATAACAGCAGTTACAAGAGTAAAACCATTCCTGTTAAAATATCAGAGAGTGGATAGACTCTATGTAGGGATGGCGCAGAGATGCCCATCAGCGGTAACAAAAGTAATGGCTCAGAACTCCCGAACGCAGGTGTTTTAAGCCTTTTCAGACAAACAACCTGCTCTGGGAGTGCTTCTATACACTATAATACCCTCAAAGTACATAAAATATATAGAGCTACATTGATTCTCAGCAAATTGTAAAACTGTAGATTGTTCATCTTCATCTTCTTCTTTCCGTTTAAACAGCCTACTGCGAAACTGGGGTTAGTAATCGCTCTAATTCTTACACGAAAATCATTTATACTGGAGCGTGCATGATCCTTGATGCACAAAATTTTCATACCTTCTCCCAATGCTGTCACACTCCAGGTCTGCAACTTACTACTTACTTACTAGTGTTAGCTTTAGACGCCATTTTCTTGTTTGCTTACGTGAAGTTAGTTGATGATGCAGTAGTGTTCGTTGTGCTGCTGTTTCATCCTTCTTTGGCTATGTTGTTACTTCGTAGGCCTACTTTATATTCGTTCCTCTAAATGACAGGACCTGCTGCTGTACTCAGTAGGCAATACTCGTACAAGAAAGACTGGATGGTAGAGGTCGCAGACAACTCAGTGTTATTGTTGCATGCTATCATCCCCTGATTTGCCTGCATTCTGCACCTTGTTTCTATACTTTGTGGCACTTCAATCCCTACATCCTTCAACATTTTACTGAAAATGTTTTAATCTTTAAATTATCAAAACATGGTGAATTCGAAGTATGCAGAGAAAAGCAGTTAACGTAAGAAACAAGATGGCGTGGACAGTGATGTTGTGGTTACCCCACAAAGAGACGTAGGGAAAAGCTCCTTCATATAAAAGAATGTCTATAAATGTGCCAATTTATGTTATCAGAGAGTCGGTAGACTCTCTATGTAGGGATGGCGCCGACAGGACACGCCCATTTTCCAAAATAGAATGGCTCATAACTCCCAAACGTGGCAGTTACAAGCCCTTTTAGAAACATACACGTACTCTATGAGTGATTCTGTACCCGCTAAGACCCTCAAAGTACGTAAAATACACAGCTACAATGACTTACGGAATTTGCCACACCCCCCTTTTTGGATATTTTTGTTCATCATCTTCTTCTTCTTCTTCTTCTTCAGTTGAACTGGCCTACTGCAAAAGTGGCACAAGTACTGTCCTTGGTTTTTACATGAAACGACTCCTTTCCCTTGCGTGCGTGATCCTCGACCAAGAGAATCTTCATAACTTTACTCACAACTGCATAATCGCAAATTTTCCTTATTTGTCGGAAGCCATTTTCTATGTGGTCACGTGCATTTCACGTTTCATAGAAAGGTGGGGCTCAAGCGCGCACAGGCCCGCAGGAATAGAAGCGGGTGGGGCTCATGCGAACACAAGCAAGTAGGGATCACTCCACGTACAGAAATGGACACTGTAGGTACCCAAGAAAAACTAGTGAAACAAGTGTAAAAAACATTTCATTAAAATGTTAAAGGATGTAGGGATGGTAGTGCCAAAAATTAAAGAAACAAGATTGTAATAACTCGTGTGGTGCACAGTGAACAACTGATTATGATATGACCATAGACGTATATAGTTTGGAGTTCAGAGTTCACGCTACCACAAAGATGAATTACAATTCATGTATGCAGACAAGGGATAATTGCATGCAACAATAACAACATGCGTAACCCCACGAATAAAATGTAGGGAGGGGTTACGCATGTTGTTATTGTTGCATGCAATTATCCCTTGTCTGCATACATGAATTGTAATTCATCTTTGTGGTAGCGTGAACTCTGAACTCCAAACTATATACGTCTATGGTCATATCATAATCAGTTGTTCACTGTGCACCACACGAGTTATTACAATCTTGTTTCTTTAATTTTTGGCACTACCATCCCTACATCCTTTAACATTTTAATGAAATGTTTTTTACACTTTGCCATTTAAACTGAAGGAGAAGAGAAAGAATGAGAATTAATTCGAAGAATTGCGAAGAACCCCATTCCTATATTCCTTTTATTATGGAGTTAAGATTGTTGCATACCATTATACTACACATACATAATCTTAATGCACCTTGTTCTCATATAGGTTTTGGCACTTGTAAACCTCCTTTCAGTTCAAATGATGTCCACCTTTTCACAATTACTTATCAATATTATATGTTAAATGAATTTTTGCAGTAAAACTATGTTTAGTGCATATATCTAGAAACTGTTTTTCAGTGACTGAGTATTTTCCCACAGATAATGAGACAGTGAAGCAGTCCATACCTCAGGCCCTCTCAAAGCCAGTCCACCTACACAATATTGTCTGCTCTAATACAGAGCTTCACCTGCTGGAATGTGCCTTCA
Source organism: Theonella swinhoei (assembly GCA_963970385.1). Classification (NCBI taxonomy): domain Eukaryota; kingdom Metazoa; phylum Porifera; class Demospongiae; order Tetractinellida; family Theonellidae; genus Theonella; species Theonella swinhoei. Next base: position 6,911,161 of record OZ019949.1, on the reverse strand, counting down.
GCAAATATACAGGAAATATAAATGATGTTCAAGATGTAATCATCACTTGTCAACAGCGTAAGTAGAGCAAACAGATGAGATGGATCATACATCAATTTGCATACAATATCCCAACTCTAACAATCATACTCATGAATGCATACATATGTATTTACACAGCCTCATGTGAAGATGGAGATCTAAAACTTGTGGGTGGCATATCAGAGGATGAAGGTAGACTGGAGGTGTGTTTTGATCAAAGATGGGGCACTATCAATGGAGATGGATGGACACATACTGACACTCAAGTGGCCTGCAGACAACTTGGACTCTCTACTTCAGGTATACTTAACAAATGTAGAGCCTTATGTAGTGAGTTTGAAAGCAGATTTAATAAAGCTGGCTTTATGCTTGTGTAGCATAGGGACCAAAATGCATATGCTGAAGATATCTCCATTCCTCATAAAATATACATTATTTTTTGCATTTTCCAGATGTGTCTTACACCAAAACTCAGAGGACACAGTCCTCTATATCTCTCTCTGCTCACCTCACCTTAGTGGGCTGCTATGGCTCTGAGGAGAAACTCATTGACTGTGCCCACCATGAATATACCAGTTCAACTTCTATGGACGTTAGCATCAGTTGTGACCGCAGTGGGGACAGTAATGCCGAATTACGCAGAATGTCTGCAGCATCTCTTTCAATAGCTGTCATCTTTGCTGTTGCTGTTATTGTTTTGGTTGCAGTCCTGATTGTTGTCGTTGTACTATGGCGGAGAAAGAAACGTGCACAAAGGTTAATATTATGTATAGACATTGCTGTACTTCCCCATACTCTGAACATCCTGTAGCTAGCTGTCTTGTTGTTTGCATAATATACTGATAAACAAACAGAGGCCGTTGGTAGCTGCATCCTGAAAAACTTGGGATCCAGTTGAGCTGTACTTTCTGAATACTTGTCAGACTCCTTTATCACAGAACCACTACACTAAGTTTTATCTCAGAGAATGACTTAACTTTCCTCCCTCATGTAATCCCCATTCCAACAGTTATGAATCTGGTGTCGAAGTGATAACCAAAAATACAGATTCCATAAGATACACTACTGGTGGCGTAAGTAATGTATCAATTGATACTAAGCAGATTGACCCAATGATGAATGATGATCCAATGCAAGACTATGAAGAAGTAGAAGCTGATATTGAAGTAAATCCTCTACCAATTCCTCCTAAACCGAAAGCCAAAACAGCTCCCAAGAAATCAGCCGTCCCAGCGGCCGCATATCCCAAAAAGTATACTAGCAGTGGGTACAGCCAGCCAGTACAAGCAAAGAAACCTCCACCAGTACAAGCAAGGAAAGCTCCACCACATGCCCAGTATCATGGCCATTATGAAGAACCAATAGATCAACCTATATATGAAAGCCCTGATGATTGATAATTGTTACAAATACAATTGGATTCTTTAATGACCATATATACATGTACCGATAGGGAAATGTCATGCTGTGTGTAGCTATTTTGGATATTGTTGATTGTAGACTTTTGCTATAGTTAATTATGATACCCTGCATTGTGAATTAATACAATGAATGCACTTAAAGTGCAGAACCCTCGGCGCCATGCGTGTGCGAACCTTGAAAACGCACGCGCTATACTTATAGTGGAGAAAGAAACATTGCATAAAGGTTAGTTAGTATATAGACATTGCTGTATTTCCCCACACTCTGAATATCCTGTAGCTAACTGTCTTATTGATTGCATAATGATCAACCAACCATATTATGAGCCATTGGTAGCTGCATCCTAAAAAACTTGGGATCCAGCTGAGATTTTGAGCTCATTGCCTTCTGAATACTTGTCAGACTCTTATCACAGAACCGTCCTAAAACTTCAGTTTTTTATCTGTGAGAATGACTTAACTTTCAGCCTTTTAATGTTTAAACATATAATATCCCCATTCCAACAGTGATCAATCTGGTGCAGAAGAGATAACCAAAGATACCGTATGATACACTAATGGTGGCCTAAATAACGTTGATACTAAGTAGATTGATCCCATGTTGAGTGATGATCCATGAAGAAGATGAAAGCCGTGATGATTGAAAATTGTTCAAACACAATTGGATTCTATACATATACATTATTAACTTACATAATACTAGTTATGTATAACGTTACGTATAACGTTACGGTATGTGCAGTGCCCATCACATATATAGAAAAATCGGCCGTTGACATGACTAGGAGGGCTCGCTAGCTCGCCAATTATTTTTTTTATATCACCAACTACAAATATTTTTGTAAAGCTGCATTAAAGGTTGATAAAAACAACTCACTGATTCTTGAGGAGTTGTTCTTTGGATCCAGTCATGTACATTGAATATGCACAACTACAGTAAGCATAAGAGTAAAATATGTATAGCTATTTTTGATCTATATAGACTTTTGCCATAATATAGTCTTACTGATACACTGCATTGTGAATTTAATACAATAACACATCAGCATAAATATAAATGAAGAGAAAAGGAGATTCATTGTTCTAAAGTCCAGTTATTTCAAAACTGAATAGTGCATGATAGAATCCGTCCTGCTGCGCGCGCGCCAGTGCTTCGTGTGTCCCGTGACGTCACTATCTATAGACCACGTGCTGCACCGCGCATGCTACATATACGCGCGCATAGACAGAACTGCAGCTCACTATTAGCTAGTGGCTCAATTGCTTCATACGTAATATTTTCCGTAGTACAAAATAGCCAGTCATGCAGTCAGTTTACAAAATACTCGGACTCTTTGTTATCTATTTCGTCCTCATCTCACCAATACGTAAGTCAAATAACTTCTTTCTACAACATGATATGTTCACGAAGCTTATATGACACATCTGTCTACAAATCCAATATTATACATGTATAATCACTATGCAGATGCTCAGTATCGATATGGTGATATTCGTCTGGTAGGAGGTTCCTACCAGTGGGAAGGTCGAGTGGAAATCTTCATCTCTGGAACATGGGGCACTATTACTGACTCTGAGTGGACCAACAATGATGCACAAGTTGTCTGCCGCAAGCTGGGACATTTTAAAGCAGGTGCAAAAATGTATACAGCTCATACATAGTTACTTTCTAGTATACTTGTAGATATCTGACCTAGACCCCCCCTCCCCTCGAAAAAGAAGTATGCCAGACTACCTTCTATGTCTGTAATCAAATATCTCACTTGAGTGTCTTCTTGTTTTATGTGAAGCATTCTATATAGCTCTGTGGTTCAATTTGAGAAGCATTATATTGTAGGTTGAGTTCAGTCAAAATATGACTGCTCCCAATCTATACTTAAAGACTAAAGGCTCTAGACTGTGAATTTATCTCGTTATTATAAGTAAGCTAAGTAAGCAGGTGGTCCTCTTCATGTCTTCCACCAACTGCCCCTGGTCTCTATATATAGTTCCTTGCTGGGAGAGTGGCTACCACATTAAAATAACTGTATAATTAGAGATAAGAGTGTGTTTACACTAGCTGAATACAATGCATTTTTGGTGAGCAGAGAAAAGCATTTTGCATAAAAAGAAGTTCCATAATATCAACGCATTGCACTGGCATGATGTACGAATGTATATAAATAAAATTCGCCCATTCAGACCACTAGGTTAGCTCACTCACCAATTAAGAACACCTGTTATAATAACCTCCAGAGTGAACTATTGCTGTTGGTATACTATCTGCACTCTATGAATAGGCTGGGGTGTTCAGCCCAATACAGATATATGTCAACTGCATGTAGGCATATGTACCTTTGTATTCATAATTGCCAGAAGCCTTGAAACTGGTATTTTTTACACTACAAATCAAATTTCTCTCATTACAGGTGCTGCAGCTCACACTGATGCCTATTTTGGTGAAGGTGGTGGTCCAATACATTTAGACTTTGTGCAGTGTTCTGGTTCAGAGTACAACCTGACTGAATGTGAGATAAGACATGACAGAGTTAGGACCAGTCACTCCTTTGATGTGGGAGTAAAGTGCCAGCCAGGTGGGTTTCATATGGCATTGAATTGTTTGCCAGAAGAGCCTATACCTTAGCCTTTGGTACCTAGCTTTCAGCTGTAGATGGACAATGCCGCTATTGGTCACACACACAGAGACCAAGAACCCTGCATGTAGATGCACATCCAGGGTTATACCAACAACAATGCTTTCATTTTTTAGCTGATACATCTTATAGGAAGGGAGATATTCGTCTGGTGGGAGGATCCTATAACTGGGAGGGTCGTGTGGAGATATACTGGAATGGAACATGGGGGACTATTAGTGACACTTCATGGAGTAATAGTGATGCTGAAGTTGTCTGCAGACAGTTGGAACACTCATTAAATGGTATGTATGTAGGTATATATGTAACTTTGTGTGTGTGATTCAGTTTATATATGTAGATGTTGTTGGTCGTGGTTACTATGGAGAGGGCAGTGGAGCAATACACATTAGGGAAGTTACGTGCTCTGGCTCAGAGAGAAACATCACTAGCTGTAACTACTCTTATAATACTATTGTGACAAGTCATGCACATGATGTGGGAGTTGAATATCAGCAAGGTTAGTGATTTGATAGATGCACTTTCAACAGATTTTAGGGCTGCATTTTGTTTGTATGCTCACTTCTCGGTTGTGTCTATGTTTTATAGGTGATGATATTAAGGAGGGAGATATTCGTCTCATTCCTGGCAGCTACTTATGGCAGGGACTTGTGGAAATATTCTTAGATGGTGTCTGGGGTACGATTAATTATGCATTCACCAATGCGGCTAGAGTTGTTTGTCGACAGCTTGGATACAATACGTATGGTAAGATATATTGACTGTATGGAACAGATCAAGTTATGTTACAGGCAGGATCCTATATTTACTTAGTTTGTTGTGTGCTGTGAGTTCACTGTAGGTGCTGATTATGATTACGGACGAAGAGGAGAAATCAGTGATCTCTTTCACCTTACTAATCTGCGTTGTTTTGGATCAGAGTACAGAATAACTGATTGTTACTATAATGATTACATCGACATTATAAGCCACTCCTCTTATTATTCCAAGTGGATTGTCTACTGCTCTGTAGGTTAGTATTTTAGAATCGAGGTGATATGTGCTAATTCTCGATTTTGTTCAAAAACTGTTGTTGCATCAGTTACATTCCATACCTACATCTGTTCATCATCAGTATCTTCACTGCCAACAACTTATTAGCATGCATGCTTACATATGCACAGCAAAACAAGAGAAACCTTCTGCATAGTTATACCTGTTGCATGTTCACAGGAAGTTTCATTTATCACTGTAATGCCATAATTGTCTGAATGTAGGGTTTCCACTAAGGAACTGTTGCAATGCGTTTTCCTCATCATTTAAAATAATATGTTTACGTATGTCATTGTAACAGTGTATTTTGCCTAATTTGAGAGTCTAATCGTGTACCAAAAGCACCGTTGGCTATGTTATAAAAGGCTTATAACTGCAGCATTTGAGAATTGTGAGCAGATGTAGGGATGACAGTGCCAAAAAGGAGAGAAACAAGTGTAGTATATATGCAGCAACACAGGAGATGAGGGCAGTATATTTATGTGCAGCAAGACAGGGGATAAGGGTGTGCAACAATAATAACATGCGTAATGCAGAAATGAAGATAAATATACTTAAGCTGATTTTGAGTTATGTCTGTCTACTGAAGAAGAAGAAGAAGAAGAAGAAGAAGAAGAAGAAGAAGAAGAAGAAGAAGAAGAAGACGGTGGAGAAATCGGGATTTTAGCAATTTCACATATGTCATTGTAGCAGTGTAGTTTAAGAGTGTTATCGTGTCTAATATGTTTATTAATTTCACAGGTGGACCTAATGCTAGAGATGTCCATCTCTCTGCTTGGCATTATGGAGGTGTGAATGCATTCCTGTCCGGGAGCTGGGTGCCAGTTACTGATACCTCAATGAGTTGGACACTAGAAAATTCAGAGGTTGTGTGCAGAGAGCTTGGGTATAACGGTTAGTATAACATACATATTTATGAAGTGGCAACCTTGGCGTAAATGCCATACCTAGAATATGAGCTAACCTCAAGCTCTACCCTGCTTTGTAGCTGCATGGGCCAGTATTTTCTTTGTTCCTTGTACACGGTGTGTGGTTCCAAATATCTCTTAGGAATTTACATGTATATACACTTTGCTTCATGGGTGAAGGTTTTGCATGATACTTATTTTATCCTTTTTTGTTTTGTATCCTTTTAGGAACTGAGGCATATAGTCCAAATAGGTATACAGGAACATTACCTGCCATGACAGAGCTGATAGATAATGTGAATTGCACTGGCACTGAATCCAAACTGAGTGATTGCTCTCATAATATTATCTTGCAGAGCTTTTACACTTCACCTAGAGTGCAATGTCAACATGGTGAGCAAGATCGTATATAGAGCGTATGGTAAAATTGCATATGCTATCAAGTTAGTTAACCCTCAGTGCATGTGCATGCACAGTGAGGGTTACTGTAGTTGTGTGTGTGTGTGTGTGTGTGTGTGTGTGTGTGTGTGTGTGTGTGTGTGTGTCGGCTAATCAACATCTCACCTCTAGAGTGGCTGTTTGTCCTGAACACCATGTCACCTACACAGTGGGCAACGAAACGGATAGTTGATTTCTCTGATAATGCTTCGTTCAAAAGTTATGGTGTCATATGTCATTTTGTAGCTTCTGATGCACAACTTTTTGACGACAGAGCCTTCTAAAGTTCTTTGAAAAGCTGATGGTAGGTTTAATGTGGGGTCAATGTAAGGCTGCGAGCTACACCTCAGAAGTGGCTTTGAAGTAGCTTTAAAAGCCTAGTAGCAAGCCTAGTAGGAAGCCTAGTAGCAAGCCTAGTAGCAGTGTGATAAACTGTTTGAGGTACTATAAGGCTATAACATCAGGCCAGTGGCCGTTTCACACTACTTGGCCAAATAAATCGGCTAGGATCTTGGGAAAAGCAGAGATGTTCGAAGGAAGGGTGTGGTCAACGGGACTCTATGGGTTGCCACGGGCGAGGCAGACGTGAACGGAGCTCTCAGGTACTCAGTGTCACTTTGCACTCGGGGAACTCAAGCGAAAGGTTTATTGATTACATGTTAAAACATGTACTATTACATCATTGACTACGAGTATTTAAAGCACACGTATATACTATTGATAATGAAGAGTATACATAAGTTTCCAGGCAAAGGCTTAGCAGCTTAGTATTGGTGTGTGGGAGTTTTTTTATCAGATAATGCTGACATCCCGACGATGAATATGCATCGATCATTACAAAAAGTGCACAAAATTGAATACTTTCGTAAGTGAAAGGGATAACTCATAATGCTGTTACTTAGTTGTGCCGGGGGTTTGCTCATGTTGTTATTGCTGCATTAACATATCACCCCTTCCCTTTGCCTGTATAATGTATCTTGTTTCTATGATTTTTGGCACTTTCATCCCTACATCCTTCAACAGTTTAATATTGTATATGAAGCAAGACAAAAGATGATAGCATGCAGCAATAATGACGTGGGTAATTTCTCTATTGTGGGGCTATACATGTGAATTTTTTAGAATGGATGACAGCGCCAGAAATAATGAATGCACTAAAGTGCAGAACCCTGAGTTCATGCCACAGACATTGCTTAGATGCATGACCAATGGCAACTCATGAAACCTGAAATGACCAGTATTGACTATAATGTGCATATGCGATTTCCGCAGCCAACCGTACATATGGCTTTCAACGGAGCAGTGCTGGATATCTGCAATGGAGCGGTTTCAGAGAAAACCCCACAAATTTTTTGATTTCCATTGCCCGCTGAGTACATATGTGACAGTATTTTCAGGCTCCAGAGGTGAGATGTGATTTAACAGACACACACACAGACACACAGACACGACCAACCCTTGCAGTGCATGCGCGCCAAGCGTTAATTAATGTTTATATACTTATGTATATGTCTGCTTCCTGCAGATGAATGTGCTGATGGAGATATTAGACTAGTTAATGGTAGATCTGATATGGAGGGAAGAGTAGAGCTATGCCTTAATACCAGGTGGGGGACAGTGTGCGACTCTCAGTGGACAGACAGGCACACAGCAGTAGTCTGTGGGTATCTTGGATTCAGTGACATTATTGGAGGTACAATTATCAGAGAGTCAGTAGCGTGTATGGCAGTACCAAAAATCAAAGGGGGGCACAATGCACCTTTGCCTGGATGCTGCACCTTGTTTCTATATGCTTTGTGGCACTTCAATCCCTATATCCTTCAATATTTGCATCAAGGATCATGTACACTCCAGTATAAATGTTTTTCGTGAAAGAATTAGAGCGATTACTAACCCCATTTTTGTAGTAGGCCGTTTGAACTGAATTAAAATAGAGAAGAAGATGATAAACAATCGGCAGTTTTACAATTTTCCGAGAATCACTCTAGCTGTATATTTTACGTACTTTGAGGGTATTGTAGTACTTGCAGAGCAGGTTGTTTCCCTGAAAAGGCTTAAAACATCTGCATTCGAGAGTTCTGAGCCGTTATTAAGGCTAATGGGTGTGTCTGTGCCATCCCTACTTAGAGAGTCTACTGACTCTCAGATATATGCATAATCTCTATAATCTCTTCACATAAGTACTGCCCTCTCCACTTTAGATTCAACCTACTTTACATCTGAGATGTTTGGTAGAGGATCTGGTCCTATACACGTGGACTATATTTCTTGCAATGGATCAGAATTAGGGTTATGGGAACCAAGGTATTATTGGTGGCGTAATGGACGGAGGTATTGTTCCTCTTTCACTCACTACTATGGATGCTCTCATAGTGATGATGTGGGAGTACACTGTCAGCCAGGTAACTATAAGATTTTGGTGGGCTCCATATCTAGTAATGAAGCAGTTTATTATCATTCTTATAATTATGTGCACAGCTTCCTGTTTTGATGGACAAATCAAGCTCATAGGTGGTTACTCAGAACGTAATGGTCATGTTGAGATCTGTTCTAATCAGAGGTGGGAAACTCTATCACTCAGTGACTGGAAGGATAATGAAGCAAAGGTTGCTTGCAATTCACTTGGCTATAGTTATGGTATGTTTATCCAAGAGTAGAATGTTAAAGGATGTAAGGATGACAAGGCCCACAATTAATACGAGGAGCATTATGAAGCAAAGGCAGGAGATGGTGGCATGCAACATGTGTAACTCTGACATAGGAGGGTTAAACTCATGTTGTCATTAGGCATATATACTGCATCTTGTTCTACGCTGTTTGGCCCTCCCATCCCTATACCCTACTACAATCTACAATTAATTTTTTATTCATCTGACTATAGCTGATTGAGAGTTTTATCATGTACACTTGTAGGCTATGTTGTATGTAGAAATATAGGCTACACCACAAGGTGGAGGTATCTCATTTGCTGAAGTACCAATGAGTGTTCTGACTTATTTAAGTAACCACAAGTATATAATTAAGGACTTTTGATGTCACTGTTATGATAGCAGTAACCACTTAAGGCAGTCCTAGGTATCTATATATCATGTGGGAGGTATCTATTGGCAGGTATCTATATATCAGATTTAGATACTACATCTCACCATCAAAGGAAAATATTCATGACTAGGTCTAAAAAGGTGTACATAACTGGTGCATTCAGGAGTTATATGAACCTTATTAAGGTTAATGGGCTTGTTGGTACCATCACTACATAGAGAGTCTCAACTCTGATAATGTAAACATATGTATGGCCATGCAAGTTACATTTTAGCATGGTAAGATATAACAAAGAAATCTACGTACTATAATTATGTTTCCTTCTTTTGTGAACTGTTATAGGTTATTACTATGATTGCTGTTATGACGGGGGTGGAGGTCCTATTCACCAAAGGTACTTTCAATGCAGGGGAACTGAGCAGGACCTTTCACAGTGTGATAGCTATGATGTGATATTGCAAACAAATCGTGATGACTCAGGGATTTATTGTTATGGTACATAGCTATGTGAATTAGAAATGCAAACTCAGGATCTTCTGATCTGATCTGGCTGCCTGGCTGTCTGACTGCCTGCCTACCTGTTTGTCTGTCTGTCTGTCTGTCTGTCTGTCTATCAATTGTTGTACTATAATTGCAGATTACTGCACTGATGGAGAGGTGAGACTAGTAGGAGGAGAGTCAGAGTTTGAGGGAAGAGTGGAGGTGTGTCTCAATAGGAGGTGGGGCACTGTCAGTAGTGATGGATGGACACAAACCAACACTGAAGTGGTCTGCAATGACCTTGGATATGATTTCTCTGGTAGGTGCATACTGTGTATCTGATATCTAAAAGGCTTCGTATGTACAGTACGAGTCACTTATATAGAAAAATCGGCCTGTTGGTATGACTAGGTAGGCTCGCTCTGCTTGTCAATTATTATAGCTGAGAATATATATAAGGTTCCATACCAGAATTCTATCATGAAACATAATGTCCTGCTTCTTATCCTCCAATTATTAAAACATTCTTGACACATTATATGCCTGTCTTCATGAGTTAATTAATTTTGTGTTTAATTCATCATTTCAACTTGCAGATGGTGCTGTGGTAAATCTGTCTATACCTCAAGCCCTCTCAAAGCCAGTCTACCTACACAATGTTGTCTGCTCTATTAATCTGGCTGATTGCAGATTCAGCCAGTATTCAGGACCAGCAAATGATGTTCAATATGCAATAATTGCCTGTCAACAGTGTAAGTATTTATACGGCACTGTGCAAGTTAAAAATATAATTTCTGTATACCTTATCTGCATATTAAACACTTGCCCACACCTCCTATAGCCTCATGTCAAGATGGAGATCTAAAACTTGTGGGTGGCCTATCAGAGAATGATGGCAGACTGGAGGTGTGTTTTAATCAAACGTGGGGCACTATCAATGGAGATGGATGGACACATACTGACACTCAAGTTGCCTGCAGACAACTTGGATACTCCACTTCAGGTATATGTATCAAGCTTGGTCTCTATACTGGACCAAAATAAATTGAAAAGTAGTTTAGCAATGCATTTAAACAATGGAGAATGAATGCATGCTGCCTTTACCTAACAAGAAGAAAAACATGAACAGCTTGGATACTCTACTTTAGGTGGCTTTACATTATGTATGCAGGAGCTAAGAGCCTTTCATATCCTCTGTTTCAGATGTTGCATTCACCAAAACTCGAAGAATTCGGTCAGATGTATCTCTCCCTGTCCATCTCACCTCAGTCAGCTGCTATGGTTTTGAAGAGATGCTCATTAATTGTACCCACCGCAAATATAACAGTTATACCTCTATGGACATTAGGATTAGTTGTAATAGCAAGTACAGCAGCAGCAATAGTGCAGAGAGCACCAGTAACAGCACCAATGATGAGGAGAGCAGCAGGGACAGCAGCACTAGTACCAAATTCGAAAATATGTCTATAGCATCTCTATCTATAGCTGTTATCTTCGCTTCTGCTTTTATTGTACTGGTCATTGTCCTTATTGTCAGACAAAGAACAAAAAAGTGAGTAAATAAAACTATTGCATTCTATTACCTTACTCTGTTTGACTATTTTTACAAGAATTTCATGATCCAGCCTTTATAGCACAATATCTTTTGCCAGACTATAAATATGTAGTACCACAAATATGCAATGCTCATATTTTTCTGCAACAGTAACCAGCCTGGCAGAGAACAAGGTCAACTTGACACGAATATAATCAGATATGCAACAGGTGGTGGTTTCAGCAATATATGTTTTGATAAAGGAGACACTTTGTTGTGTGATGACCCAGTGGAAGATTTTGGAGTTGAGGATCCAAACCACAAGTGAAAGAACCTCCTATATAAGAAGTCAGATATCACAGAAAATTCACCAATTTATGAGTGCTAAAGAGCTCTCATTATGTTCACTAAGAAACTTACTGTACAATAGAATGCTGTTTAGCTTGTCTGTATATATAGCTACATTTAGTTTCATGGCATATAGAGTTCTTTGCACTGTAGTCCCTTGAACAAGTTCATTGTTATATGATGTGTTTGATTATTTCTCACTGCTCAAACTTGTCCTACTGACACGTCATGTGGACATTACACATAGCTAAATGGAAGAAATGATATTGAGTTGATTATGACTTATAAGGGGCCCCTTGGAGGTGTCATATATACGCACCGAGTTATGAGTGGGTGTGGCTACGCCAGACTAGCCATTATGCGGAATTGAAATTTGGTAGAAACTGCACTGATGCCGACCTATCATTTTAGGTCAAAGGTATGTAACTTAGAGATCTAGATCTATATATATCGTATTACGAAAGCGTCCGATAATATAGGCGGCGCCCGATAATTGACGACTTAACTCGCGCGCGCATGCTCTTCTATGATCACGCTAGAACCTGGTAGCGTAGCTGCGTGAGTTCTTGCCTAATTTTGTGGTGTAGGGAGTTGTGAAGCAAGCTATAGAGTTGCAGCTCACTACCATTATAAGTACCTCAGTTGCTGCTTTACTGCTCCGAATATTTCCGCAGCACAGAATATAGTCTTTCATCATGCAGTCAGGTGATAGAGTACTCGGAGTGTTTGTTATATTCCTGGTTGTCATCTCACCAATATGTAAGTCATATCAAGCTTCATTGAACAATATGATATGTTCATATGACATGTCTATGTCCATAAACCGAGCATTATCACTATGCAGGTGCTCAGTATCAATATCGATATGGTGATATTCGTCTGGTAGGAGGTTCCTACCAGTGGGAAGGTCGAGTGGAAATCTTCATCTCTGGAACATGGGGCACTATTACTGACTCTGAGTGGACCAACAATGATGCACAAGTTGTCTGCCGCAAGCTGGGACATTTTAAGCAAGGTATATATATACTAGCTTATAGCTTTCTACTGTAATGCAGTATGTATAGTTTAGACCTAGATTCCCCTACTTATGAATGTACAAGAAGTATAACTGAGTACCCTTATGTCTGCAATCAAATCTCTCACTTGAGGTTTATGTGAGGTATTCTATTTTAATGTGAAAAACGTTAACTCATGATCAGGATCATTTCTTGGAATTTGATCTGAGTAGCATTGTGGGTAGAGGACATGAAGAGGATGACCTGCTTACTTAAAAAATAGAGAGATATATGCCCTATTAATTTTCATCAAATACCTAAAGCTATTATCTAACCAATATACCTTTTTTCTATGCTTCTGTCGAACGTGCAGTCTATTGCAGTGTGTTTATTAATGGAGATTGGGAGCAGTCATACTTTGAATGATCCCCAACATTTGCCCCTTGTAGTTCTAGGAGATAAGCCACCTGCTAACATTGTGCAAGCCCACCACTACAATAACAGTGATAAGAAGTAGACACCAGCTATGGTAACTTAAGACTCTCCCCTACCACAACTAATTAAGGCTACACACATAAATATTACACTTACTGTGAGTTTGTAGAGGTGGAGATATTGGACCAGTGGGGGTGGGGTGCAAGCGCCGCTTGTTTCCAAGACTGGGGGGCTCAGTATTAATTTTGTCATCTGCAAGCATATACCTTTGTATTTTAGAGGATCAAAACTGGTATTTTGACAATATACACCAACAAAATGTTTACAGGTGCTACAGCTCATACTGGTGCCTATTTTGGTGAAGGTAGTGATCCAATACATTTAGACTTTGTGCAGTGTTCTGGTTCAGAGTACAACCTGACTGAGTGTGTGATACAAAATAATGACATAAGGACCAATCACTCCTCTGATGTGGGTGTAAAATGCCAGCCAGGTAAGATTCATGTGCCATTTAATTATTAAAAAGCCTATTCCTTAGCCTAGCTTTGAGCCTGTAGATAGACCATTGGTCGCAGACAGACTCACACACTGGCTGAACCCTGCACATGCACACTGAGGATTGTACTCATACCAACGGCACTTTTATTTCATTTATAGGTGATACATCTTTTAGACAAGGAGATATTCGTCTGGAAGGAGGATCCTATAACTGGGAGGGTCGTGTGGAGATATACTGGAATGGAACATGGGGGACTATTAGTGACACTTCATGGAGTAATAGTGATGCTGAAGTTGTCTGCAGACAGTTGCAACACTCAGAAAAGGGTATGTAGATATCTGACTTTGTGTATGATATATTCATTGAATGCTTGTTTTACTGATACATCTAGGTGTAGTTGGTCGTGGTTACAATGGAGAGGGCAGTGGAGCAATACACATTAGGGAAGTGACCTGCTCTGGCTCAGAGAGAAACATTACTAGCTGTGCCCACATCAACAATACTCATGTGACAAGTCATGCATATGATGTTGCAGTTGAATGTCAGAAAGGTTAGTGTTTTGATATATACACTTTCAAGGCTGCATTTTGTGTTCGATTTACATATGCCAAGATGTCATTTGCTCAGTTGTGTTTTTGTTTTATAGGTGATGATATTAAGGAGGGAGATATCCGTCTGGTTCCTGGCAACTACTTATGGCAGGGTCTTGTGGAGATATATTTAGATGGTATCTGGGGTGCAATTGATCATTATTATCACTCTGGTATCGTCGCTAGAGTTGTCTGTCGACAGCTTGGATACAACACAGATGGTAATATATTTATATGGAGACAGATAATATCTTTACATGGAGAAATATTAAACTATATTATAGGGAAGATCCTATATTCACTTAGTGTGCACATAAGCTGTGATTTAAATTATTCTACTGCAGGTGCTTATGATGATAGGGGACCAAGAGGGAAAATCAGTGATCTCTTTCACCTTAGTTGGTTGTATTGTTACGGAAGAGAGTACAGAATAAGTGATTGTCTATATAATGATTACATTGATGTTACAAGCCGCTCTTATTATAAATTGATTGTCTATTGCTCTGAAGGTTAGTAAGTTTTGTTTTGGATATATATATATGTGCAAATTTCACTATCAAAGAGTCAGAAAACTCTATGGCAGAAAACTCTATGGCATCAATACCCCAATTTTATTTCAACGCATGAGATGGCTCAAAACTCCCAACTTGCATATATACAACTATGTTTCTCTGATTTTGCCACTGCCATTCTTATACATCATTCAACATATAAATGAAAAATGTTTTTACTCTTTGTTTCACATGTTTTTTTAAAGCGATTTTGTGAAGTTAATGCTAATTATAAACCCCAACCCCTTTCTATTGCATAACTTGAACCAGTTACATGAGAAGTCACTTATTATAGACAGTTTTGCATGTATGATATTGTTTCTCGCTCTGAACCGTTTTAGACACATATCCATCTCTGTAAATGGTTATATACCCGACAATACTCTCAAAGGACAAAGTACACAGCTATAGTGACATACCGAAACTTGCAAAAATGCCAATTCTCCATCTTCTTCTTCTTCTTCTTCTTCTTCTTCTTCTTCTTCTTCTTCTTCTTCTTCTTCTTCTTCTTCTTCTTCTTCTTCTTCTTCTTCTTCTTCTTCTTCTTCTTCTTCTTCTTCTTCTTCTTCTTCTTCTTCTTCTTCTTCTTCTTCTTCTTCTTCTTCTTCTTCTTCTTCTTCTTCTTCTTCTTCTTCTTCTTCTTCTTCTTCTTCTTCTTCTTCTTCTTCTTCTTCTTCTTCTTCTTCTTCTTCTTCTTCTTCTTCTTCTTCTTCTTCTTCTTCTTCTTCTTCTTCTTCTTCTTCTTCTTCTTCTTCTTCTTCTTCTTCTTCTTCTTCTTCTTCTTCTTCTTCTTCTTCTTCTTCTTCTTCTTCTTCTTCTTCTTCTTCTTCTTCTTCTTCTTCTTCTTCTTCTTCTTCTTCTTCTTCTTCTTCTTCTTCTTCTTCTTCTTCTTCTTCTTCTTCTTCTTCTTCTTCTTCTTCTTCTTCTTCTTATTGGCGCCATACCTACATTGAGAGTCTACTAACTCTCTTATATGTCCTTAATTTTACAGATGGACCTAACACTGGAGATATCAATCTCTTTGGTTGGTATTATGGACGTGTGGACGTATATCTATCAGGAAACTGGGAACCAGTTACTGATACCTCAATGAGTTGGACACTAGAAAATTCAGACGTTGTGTGCAGAGAACTTGGATATAATGGTTAGTATGGTTAGTGCAAAGCATTGTGAGTGAGCAAAGCAAACCTACCTCATAGGAGCTAGAAAATTGAACCTCGTGCCATAAAATGTTGAAGGACACAGAGATGCAATTGCTAAACACTATTGAAACAAGGAAGTATCTACACAACAGAGCAGGGGGGATGGTGGTAATAATATGTGGTAATAATATGCCCTTCATGAGGTTACACATGTTATTGTTGTATTCCATCATCCCCTGCTTTGCTGCAGATGGTTCCTTTTTTCTAGCACTTACATCCCTACATCCTTCAACCTTTCATATTAAAAATGTTTTACATTATTGTGTGATATTTTCACTCGTTTTTTTAATGTTTGAGTGCATACTGCAAATTACTCCATTGCATATCATGAACTGCACATCACAGATATTCTTTTAGTTTGAGTGCATGTGGACCAAGTGATTTTCATTTCATTAGCTTATTTTACCTATTTTCAGGAACTGAGGCATATCAACCAAATAGGTATACAGGAACATTAAGTACCATGACAGAGCTGATAGACAATGTGAATTGCACTGGCATTGAATCTAAACTGAGTGATTGCTCTCATAATATTATCTTGCTGAATTCTTTCACTTCACCTAGAGTGCAGTGTCAATACGGTAAGCATGAACTGATATAGTGTGGTAACATTACTTTTCACTTGGTGCTACAGGCTTACATTATCTGTGAGCATGCATATAGATATATCTGAGAGTCAGTGGCTCTCTACATGTGGATTTTACCTATACACCCCGATGCATTTGCCTTAACGAATAGAACAACTTAGGACTCCCAGATAATGTCTTTTAGACACATAACCTGCTCTACTAATGTTTCTACAGGGTACAACACACTCAGAGTAGGTAAAATACATACTAAAGTGATATGCAGAATTTTTCTAAACTGCTGATTTCACCTGCAGATGGCTGTGAAAATGGAGATATCAGACTAGTTAACGGTGAATCTGATATGGAGGGAAGAGTAGAGATATGCCTTAATAGCAGGTGGGGGACAGTGTGCGACTCTCAGTGGACAGACAACCACACAGCAGTAGTCTGTAGGCAACTTGGATTCAATGACATTATTGGAGGTAGGTTACAATTAGAGTTAGTATACTCTCTATGTAAGGATGGCACTAACACACCCAAAAACGGCTCAATTATCGCAGTTCTATTAAGCCTCCTTAGATGCGTAACCTACGTAGGAGTGCTTCTATCATGGAGACTCTATGTAGGGATGGCACTGACAAGCTGGTGTAAAATGGGGTGGAGCTCATGTGAGCGGGTTTGTACAATAAAAAAACAGTGAAATAAGTGTAAAACATTTTCATTTGAAGGATGTAGGGATGGAAATTCCCAAAGTGTAGAAACACGGAAGCATCCATGCAGCAAAACAGGGGATGGCATACAACAATAATAACACATGTAACTCCCTCCCTACATCTTTTAGTTTATGGGTTATGGTTGCATGCCATCATCCCGCATGGATGGTTCCTTGCTTCTACACTTTGGCATTTCTATCCCCACATCCTACATTATTTTGAATGAAAAATGTTTTTACACTTGTAAATGGTAGGAATGACATACCAAAATCAAGGAAACAAGAGGAAACATGCAGATATGGTAGGGATTATAGCATACAAGCATAAAAACATTGATGTATGCCCTGTAATTTGTTTTGTATTGGAGGTGTAGCTGGGATGAAAAATACAGAAGGGTAGATGTGCAGTGTGCACCTGGAATCTGGAGGTGTGGCCTATGGCATTTTTAACCACCATATCTTCATCCAATCTCTACGTCCTTTCAACGTTTGTTTTTGTGTCACTATGTAACTGCCTATTTTTTATGTGTGAACCTACTCCCTTCCTTTGTGCATGAAAATTTTAATGCACAAGCACAACTAGTGACAATGTCTATGTACACCCAATTCCACCCTAAGTAAATACACCAATATAATGGCATAGGAAAAATGGCTAAATTGCTGATATTCTCATTCTAATTCAGTTTTACCTACACCCTAATTGGTATGAATGTTTTCAATTTACATGAAATAACTCCTTGCTTTAATGGCTTGCAACAAATAAGGAAGTTTTACACAATCATTTGTGAAGATATATTGGTCAAAGATCATGCATACAGAGGAAAGGAGCCCTTTCAGATTACTTGTGCAAATTTTTTAGTATATAGGCTGTTTGAACTGACTTAGAGAATGAACAAAGTAGTAATTGGTCAATTTCAATGAACGGTATGTTTATATATGTTGAGAATCTTACAAAAACACTCTAGTCTACATAGCCTATGTATCCATGTCTCAAAGTGACAATTATTACTGCCCTCTCCACTTTAGATTCAACCTACTTTACATCTGAGATGTTTGGTAGAGGATCTGGTCCTATACACGCGGACTATATTTCTTGCAATGGATCAGAATTAGGGTTATGGGAACCAAGGTATTATTGGTGGCATTATAGACAGAGGTATTGTTCCTCTTTCACTCACTACTATGGATGCTCTCATAGTGATGATGTGGGAGTACGCTGTCAGCCAGGTATATGATTTTGGTGGGCTCCATATATAGTAATGAAGCAGTTTATCATCATTCTTATAATTATGTGCACAGCTTCCTGTTTTGATGGACAAATCAAACTCATAGGTGGTTACATAGCACCAGAACGTAGTGGCCGTGTTGAGATCTGTTCTAATCAGAGGTGGGAAACTCTATCACTCAGTGACTGGAAGGATAATGAAGTAATGATTGCTTGCAATTCCCTTGGCTATAGTTATGGTATGTTTATCCAAGAGTAGAATGTTAAAGGATGTAAGGATGACAATGCCCACAATACGAGGAGCAATATGAAGCAAAGGCAGAGAATGGTGGCATGCAACATTATTAACATGTGTAACTCCAGTATAGGAGGGTTAAAATCATGTTGTCATTGGGCATATATACTGCATCTTGTTCTACACTGTTTGCTCCTTCCATCCCTATACCCTACTACAATCTACAATTTATTTTTTATTCATCTGACTATAGCTGATTGAGAGTTTTATCATATACAGAAACACTCATAGGCTATGTTGTATGTAGAAATATAGGTTACACCATAAGGTGAAGGTGTCTCATTTGCTGCGATACAAATGAGTGTTCTAACTGATTTAGGTTACCACAAGTATGCAATTAAGGACTCACTGTTACAATAGCAGTAACCACTAAAGGCAGTCTTAGGTATCTATATATCATGTGGGAGGTATCTATTGGCAGATATCTATCAGATTTAGATATACATCTCACCATCAAAAGAAATTATTCATGACTAGGTCTATATAACTGGTGCATTCAGGAGTTATATGAACCTTATTAAGGTTAACGGGCTTGTTGGTACCATCACTACATAGAGAGTCTCAACTCTGATAATGTAAACATATGTATGGTCATGCATGTTACATTTTTAGCATGGTAAGGTATAGCAAATAAATCTACATACTATAATTGTTTCCTTCTTTTTTTGAACTGTTCTAGGTTTTTACCATGATTGCTGTTATGACAGGGGTGGAGGTCCTATTCACCAAAAGTACTTTCAATGCAGGGGAACTGAGCAGGACCTTTCACTGTGTGATAGCTATGATGTGATATTGCCAATAAATCGTGATGACTCAGGGATTTATTGTTATGGTACATTGTTATGTGAATTAAAAATGCAAACTCAGGATCTTCTGATCTGATCTGGCTGCCTGGCTGCCTGCCTGCCTGCCTGCCTGCCTGCCTGCCTACCTGTTTGTCTGTCTGTCTGTCTGTCTGTCTGTTGTCTGTCTGTTTGTCTGTGTCTATCAATTGTTGTCACTATAATTGCAGATTTATGTACTGATGGAGAGGTGAGACTGGTAGGAGGAGAGTCAGAGTTTGAGGGAAGAGTGGAGGTGTGTCTCAATAGGAGGTGGGGCACTGTCAGTAGTGATGGATGGACACAAACCAACACTGAAGTGGTCTGCAATGACCTGGGATATGATTTTACCGGTAAGTGTGTATATCTGAAAAAACATTATGCATATAATAATGTATCTGAACATGATCATGAGATACTACACCAGAATCCTATTATGAAACATATTCTCCAATTATGTTAAAGAGTCTGAGCATATTATGGTTGCTTTATTGTATTTCTATTAGTTATATCACCTCTAGGAGTAACATCATGACTAAAGAGGTGATTTATAGCCAGTTGCTAGGTGGTTATGTAGCTGAACAATTGATCACCACTCTTGACACTAGATATAGTCACTCTTCACACAATGTTATGGTAGATTTATAGTGGCACTGTAAACATAGCAACCATTTAGCAAGGAGCTATAAGCTTATATAAATCTGAGTTAATAATTATTAATTTTGTGCTCAATTCATCATTTCAACTTGCAGATGGTATAATGGTCAACCTATCAATACCTCGAGCCCTCTCAAAACCAGTCTACCTACATAATGTTGTCTGCTCTAGTACAGACCTTAACCTGCTAGATTGCAGCTTCAACAATTGTTCAGGACATGTAAATGATGTTCAGTATGCAACTATTGCCTGTCACCTGTGTAAGTATTACTATGGACTGTGCAAGTTGAATAAGCATTAATTCTACTTCATCCACGTACAAATACACTCACATATGGACACCTCATAGCCTTATGTAAAGATGGAGATCTAAAACTTGTGGGTAGCAAACCAGAGAATGAGGGGAGACTGGAGGTGTGTTTTGAACAAAGATGGGGCACTATCAATGGAGATGGATGGACATATGCTGACACTCAAGTTGCCTGCAGACAACTTGGATACTCTACTTCAGGTATGAAAAAATTGTGCAAGCGGGATGTAGGGTGTAAGTTACAAATATCATAGAAACAGTTGAAGAATATATGGATTGAAGTGTCGAAATAAGGCAGCAAAGCCTTCTACTAGCATGCACTGGAGCCCCACCACATACCCATGGCCGTAGCAAGCGGTCTGGCCAGTCCGGTTTTGGCCAGACCAGTTTTAAGGGCGCTTTCACGCCAGGTGATCAATAACGAGTGCTGGCCTGGGAGTGCAGCAATCAGGTGAACTATCAACAGCTGCAGCGACGAGACAGTCTCACACACGCTAGTGTTAATCGCTGCAGGAGGTGCGGTTTAGAGGTGGGGCTTAGGCCATGCCCATCAACTGGACCACTTCAAAAGTGGTTGCTACGGCCCTGATACCTGTTGTATTCGCTTGCATATTCACTGTGTAGGTAGCATATCAGCAGTCTGCATACTGTCCGTACATCTTATGTACAGAGGCGTAGCTAGCATGGGCTCAGGGCCCCCTTTGTATTCCAAACTACTTGGGCTCAGTGACTATCTTAGACTCTATTAATTTGTTCATATCATCGCTTTGGCTTGACAAGCATGACAGACATAAACAGTAAAATACTTACTTTACATGCTCGTTTCGTTGCAACTGCACATACATATACAGAGACACCGACATAAAAAAGTTCAAAGGGTCAAATTGTTAGCGGGTTTGGAAGAATCACCATCTAGCTCTAGATGAGTCCTCCGGTACCTAATTTAACTCAGAGACTTTAAAGTGTCACTTGCTAATTTAACTCAGAGACTTTAAAGTGTCACTTGCTACAGTACATGTGTAGCTATGCAAATTTAGAAACTCGCGGCCACATAGTATGTGCTACCAGAGGTTAAAGTATATACAAGTTAAAATGAGGGCATGGCTAAATAAATTTTTTGGCACGCTTCGCGCACCACTAACTGAGCCCCTCTATTATCAATATCCTGGCATCCCTGATGTATTTTGCAATTTTGGTAGGTAGAGCAAAAATACAATAACTTTGACATTTACAATATTGTGTGGGTTGGGTAGAAGTGTGTGCTGTTGTGTATAGTGTGCCAGGTAGTCATATATGGACAGAGCAGTTGTGTAAATAATTTTGTAAGCCTGCTGTTAACCTAAGAGTGAAGATAAGATGATAATTAGTACACATAGATGGTATTTCAGACAGATGGTCTGAAAAGATTGATTAACTCTCTGTAATGTCACTATGTGATACAGTCCTAGTAGGGCAGATTATGGGCGGGCTAGGAGCCCCAGCCCCCCTTCAGCTGTGGTATGATTGCAAACACTGCAGCTCATGCAAACTGCAATCCTTTCGTGGTTCCAGTGTAGTGCATAGCATACTGCACTTAATGTGCTCGATTGTGCACATGGGAATACTGTTTGTGTGCCTATGTGCATTCTGCCAGAAGACAAGAATACCACTCTATACAACTATATATTGACTATATGTCTTGTGCACACCACCTACCTGAATTAATGTTACTGGCTATGAAGTGCTTATACTTAGAGGGGTATACATGAATATTCATAGCTTTGTAATTAATTATGCACATGTTACATGTCCTGCAGAGATATTTAGTCACACTATAGTGTTTAATCCATGTGTCATTTCCTACCTTTTAGTTTTTAAGGTCCTACCACTACTCTAACATTATTTGTCAGCTGATCAGATATAAACAAGGATGCTTAATAGTTCTAACCATCACTGTGCTCATGTGTGCTATGGGGGGATGACATGCAACCAAAAAAATTGTATTATGTACGCAGGAACTAGAACTTATTGAAAGGGTTTGTATTGTGCATGCAGGAACTTAGAGCCCTTCCCACTATATTTTCCAGTTGTTCTATTCACCAAAACCCACAGACATCTGAGAGCTACGACTATCCCTGCCCACCTCACCTCAGTCAGTTGCTATGGCTCTGAAGAGAAACTTATAAACTGTACATACCACAACCATACTGGTTCAACCTCTATGGACATTAGTATCAGTTGTATAAGCAGCAATAGTGAGGACAGCAGCAACAATAATGGAGAAAGCAGCGACAATAATGGGGAGAGCAGCGGCAATGGTGGGGGGAACGATGATGGGAACACTGGTGGAGGGAACAATGATAGGGGGAGTGGCAACAATAGTAGGGGAAACAATGGTGGCAGAAACAATGGTGGGGAGAATGATGGAGGCAACAATGGTGGGGGGAACAATGGTGAGGACAATGGTGGGGGAAACAATGGTGAGAACAATGGTGAGGACAATGGTGAGGACAATGGTGGGGGGAACAATGGTGAGAACAATGGTGAGGACAATGGTGAGGACAATGGTGGGGG
The DNA here is from genome assembly GCA_963970385.1 of Theonella swinhoei. NCBI lineage: Eukaryota > Metazoa > Porifera > Demospongiae > Tetractinellida > Theonellidae > Theonella > Theonella swinhoei. The sequence goes on along the minus strand of OZ019949.1, from coordinate 6,887,890 downwards.
AAACAATTGTGAGAACAATGGTGAGGACAATGGTGGGGGGAACAATGGTGAAGATAATGGTGGGGGCAACACTGGTGGGGACAATAATGGTGGGGGAAACAATAGTGGGGACAATGATGGGGACAACAATGGTGGGGGCAACAATGTTGGGGGGAGTGGCAACAATGGTGGGGGAAGCAGCCCCCCCAATGGTGGGGACAATGGTGGGGACAATAATGATGGGGATAAAGGTGGGAGCAACAATGGTGGGGGAAGCAGCCCCCCCAATAATGGGGCCAACAATGATGGGGAAAATGGTGGGGGGAGTGGCAACAATGGTGGGAGCAACAATGGTGGGGGAAGCAGCCTCCCCAATGGTGGGGACAATAGTGGGGACAATGGTGGGGACAACAATGATGGGGATAAAGGTGGGAGCAACAATGGTGGGGGAAGCAGCCCCCCCAATAATGATGGGGCCAACAATGATGGGGAAAATGGTGGGGGCAACAATGGTGGCGGGAACAATGATGGGAACAATGGTGGGGGGAGCAGCCCCCCCTATGCTGGGGACAATGGTGGGGGCAACAATGGTGGGGGGAGCAACAATCCCAGTGGTCATGACAACAATAACAGTGGTGGGGAGAGCAGCAGGGACAGCAGCACTAGTACCAAATCTGAAAATATGTCTATAGCATCTCTATCTATAGCTGTCATCCTTGCTTCTGCTTTTATTGTGCAGGTCATTGTTCTTATATTCAGACTAAGGACAAAGAGGTGAGTGAAATATATAGCCTCTCCATATACAAATATTGAATCCTTATTGTAAGTATTTATTGTAAGTGTTTACAATTGTATTAAAGTAGCATTGCCTAACTGTAAATGTGAAATAGTATGTAATATGCAACGCTCACATTTTTGCAACAGTAATCGTGGCAAAGAACAAAGTCATCTTGACACAAATACAATCAGATATGCAACACAGGGTGGTATCAGCAAGATATCTGAGAAAGATAACCCTTTGTTTCTGGAAGACTTTGGAGATGACGATACAGTAACAACTAAACCACAAGTGAAAGGATCTCCTGTATAAAATGTACCATTTTATATATGAGAGTGCTGATAAACTCCTATAATGAGACTTACATTACCACTAGAACACGAGTTTAGTTTCATAATTTGTAGCCTAGTACTGCTAGAGTTCCTTGCAGATTGTAGACTGTATACATAGGTCTCTTGAACAAATTAATTGTAATATTATATCTACTAGTTGAATGCTATGCTGTTGGTGAGCGGGAGTGCGCACCCAAATTAGAAGCACGTACGGCATTACGGTATGAACAGTGCGGGATACATATATATAGAGAGAGAAAATAACCCATTCACATCACTAGGAAGGCTCGCTACGCTCGCCAATTATGATACTCTGACTGCTAAGGCTTGAAAAGTATGTGGGGACTATGCATATCAGATATTATTCAAGACTGTGAGAGGTTTAGGGAATTGCAATTCAGATATGGATGAAAGCACTAAAGTGCAAACCCTTGACATCCCTGTGAAATTATGCACATGTGTATGAGGTTTGCAGTTTTAATGAACAACTAGTACTGATGTTATCACACTGGTGATGCTACTTCTGTTAGCTTAGAATGGTAAACAGTCAGCACCTTCACTGCTGCTTAGTCCACCAGTGCATCCAGTCAGCTGCAGCTGCCACCACTGTCTCCTCATACCTGTCTCATCAGCCTGTCCTGGCAGAGGAAATTAGCCTTTTCCCAGTCATTTCGTTAAATATCACTCAGTGAGAATCAACCTATTTTTCTCACTTCTCTGATAACGATCGAGCCATTACCACCATATCAATGAATGTCAACTCCTTGCAGTGCGATGTTACTCAGCTTGAGAGGCTGGTTCTGTGCGCTTGCTCCGTTGTTCCTATCTCATACGTAAACCGTTTGTTGCCTGAGTAAATTCAAGCGACTGCGCGCATGCGCGAGGGTTCCTGCGACATGACGTCACTATATATTAACGCGCTGTTGTCGCGCGCAGACTCACGTTTTTCCCACGTAAAGCTTAATTAAGGTTTGTCTGAATTTACGCTGTGAAGAGAGTCACATGCAGTAAGTGTGCATGCCTCAGTCGTTGTTTGTATACTGCAATATTTCTGCAGCACAAGACTGTCATCATGCAGCTTGTTGATAGAATAATCAGACTGCTTTTTATCTTCCTGGTTGTCATCACACCAATATGTAAGTCAAATTGACTATTTCACAATGTATAGGTTTCATAAGTTATCACAAAGTTCATATGGTATGTCCATAAACTGCATCACTTTGTATAGATGCTCAGTATCAATATGGTGATATTCGTCTGGTAGGAGGTTCCTACCAGTGGGAAGGTCGAGTGGAAATCTTCATCTCTGTTACATGGGGCACTATTACTGACTCTGAGTGGACCAACAATGATGCACAAGTTGTCTGCCGCAAGCTGGGACATTTTAAGCCAGGTACAACAATTATTTGATTTTGATCCCTTGCTCCCTATATCTCTCACTGCAAAAAAGTGTTGGTTGTTTTGACCAGCGTGTTTGGTTACCTCAGTTGCATTACATGACTATAACCTGTCCTGGTATGTAGAGCATAATTTTTATCTGAGTGCATACATGAGTGCAAGGTACTCCTCCATTACATTTTACTACAGAAGTATAGTACAGTGGGTTATGTACCTGACTTCCTCTGTGAGATAATTATCAAGGGACATTGTAGTAACTTGAGATACAGGATATCATTTCTTACAGATAACCCACATATCTCTGTTGTTATGTTCCAACTAATGTATAAGGTTAATTTACATCCCATTTTGCTCTACGTACCAAGACAGGTTATAGTCATGTAATGCAACTGAGGTAACCACACACACTGATCAAAACAACCACCTCTTTTTTGCAGTGCTGCCTCTGTAACTCATTACTCAACTTCTGTGATCAACTTTCTCCCCAGTGCTTTAAGTTTTTCAATTTTGATTACAAGCTTGGCCTAGGAAAGTACTTTTCAAGTGGTGATATAGCTAATAGTTCACAATTGAGGTTATCATAACAAAAGTCCTTAATATATATATCTCTGATTACATAATTATATTAGTGGTGAATTACAATGCTGCAGCAGGTGGTGTTTACTACTAGTATATTCTCCCACTTAGGAACTACGTAGAGGGAGACAAGGGGCAAGATCCACTGTAACAGTGGGGTAGATGGTTGGGAGGATAGAAGATAACCTATACTTACTTATAAAATCAAATAAAGGAATTCCATTGAGAGGGGGATAACTTCCTCTGTTGTCAAATGCCTCTTATCTTAAAGATATATGCAGGTATATAGACAAGCATGTGGATGCGTAGTGTGGCAAGTATGCTGATTGATAAGAGTTGAATTAGAAATTGTAAGCAGTCACATTTCAATGATCTACTCATGCACAGTGGTGCTCAAATTACTTTCCACATTAAAACAACCTTGATTCTGTATACATTGCCTTATATACCATAAACACACACTCAATAACAGATGCATTGTGATTGAGGATGCTTTAGAACATTTGGGGTATGGAGCCGGAGTGCTTGCTTTTACGGGCTCAGTCCCCCACTTGTGACAAGAAGTGTTTGATTTACAGCTTTGCCTGCATTCATTGAGTGCATTTACGCGAAAAAACATATACTTGTTGCCTGGTAGAGTAACAGATCAAATGCTAAAATGTGCCAATATATCATATGTGGCACACTTATTACATCACTAATTACATAAGGCTAGTAAGGGAGTGGTTAGGGGCTGGGAAACCATAGAAATGGCAAAAATTAGTTGTTGTATGGGCCCTCGTGCTCACATTCGGGCCCATGCAACAACTAATACTTTCTATTCCAATGTGTTTTCCTCAGCCATGTTATGCATTCTTTTGCTCCACCAACACATTGCATGCAGATGGTATCTGTATCGGCTTTATGGTAACTATATACACATTCTTCAATTGCTGATGTAATTATGAGCCCGCAATTTTAGAGTAGATATTTCCACTCCTGGGTTTTGTGTACATGTGTGTGATGTGAGCAAATATGAAAACACAAACAGGGCAGTTAGGCTATTAGATACATATGCCACCTGCAGCAATATCTGTATACTCCTGAGTGAAACTGCTCTTTCAGCACTTGTTCTTTTGCGTGTTCTTCACATTCTTCTGTTTTATGATTGCTACTATCTTTTATTGGCGAGCGGAGCGAGCCCTCCTAGTCATGTCAACGGGCCGATTTTTCTGTATATATATATATGTGACGTGCGATGTACATACCGTAACGTTATACGTGCTTCTAATTTTGCGTTTGCACTCTCCGCTCACCAACAATGCGTAGCATTCAACTAGTATTTAAGATTGCTTTTCCTTCAACTATGTGCAATAGTGTTGCAAGGAGTACATAATGAGTGCGAGGATGTTTTTAATTGTTATACATAAACATCAAGAATATTCACTGTGTGATTGATGCATATACGCATTTATAGATGGTGGAGAGAAGAAAACTATACTAAAATGAATGCTGCCACTGCATGGTAAATTCTATAAGCTTAATGCACATGTGTGCTTTCCGCAGGAAAATGGCCGATCATACATATGGCTTTCAACATAGCGAGTACTGGATCTCAGTAACGAAGCTTTTTAAAAAAAAACACAAATATTTTGACCTCCATTGCCCACTGAGTATATAGGTAACAGTATTTTCAGGACAAAGAGATGCTCCAGAAGTGAGATGTGACTTAACAGACACACACACAGACAACAGACAACTAACGTAATCCTCTTGCACATGCACACCGAGGGTTAACGACATATATATATAAATTTTCACTGTCAGATGTTTACAAATATTATCATATGTGTAGTAACATAGTTTGTTTCACACAGTGAATGCTTGTTAATGTTAGTAAAGCAATGTACACATGCACTTCAGGTGCTTACATAGATAATTCTTTTGCCACAGGTGCTACAGCTCACACTGGTGCCTATTTTGGTGAAGGTAGTGGTCCAATACATTTAGACTTTGTGCAGTGTTCAGGTTCAGAGTACAACCTGACTGAGTGTGAGATACGAAATAACAGAGTTAGGAGCAGTCACGTGTTTGATGTGGGAGTAAAGTGCCAGCCTGGTAGGGTTTATGGGGTAGATTGCTTGTCTGAGTCGAGGATGCAAAGTTGCAGGCATGTACACACTGGGGTGTTGGGATATATCACCTTTAAGGGTGTTTACAGAGATGTGCCAGTTTAACAACCCTTGGGAGAGTTAGAATGTGGTGCTCAGTATATACCACCCCTTGATTTGATTATAAAATTGATTCTTTGTAATCCCAGACAAGCTTATTACCACATCATATCTATGAAGTCTATGCTAAGTATATATGCGAATATTGGAACAGCTCATGTTTCTTAGGGCCAGCTTCATCTTCATTGTAACAGCTCATGTTATAGCTTCATTTGTAATCACAGTGTGCTTATACCAACAATGGTGTTATTTTAGTCTGCTCCATTTTTAGCTGATAAGGCTTATAGAGAAGGAGATATTCGTCTGGTAGGAGGATCCTATAACTGGTGGGGTCGTGTGGAGATATACTGGACTGGGACATGGGGGACTATAAGTGACACTTCGTGGAGTGATAGTGATGCTGAAATTGTCTGCAGACAGTTGGGACACTCAGAAAGTGGTATGTACGTAGATATATATATATATATATATATATATATATATATATATATATATATATATATATATATATATGTAATATATTCAGTTGTTCTGATACATATAGGTGTTGCTGGCCATGGTTACTATGGAGAGGGCAGTGGAGCAATACACATTCAGGAAGTGACCTGCTCTGGCTCAGAGAGAAACATTACTAGCTGTGACTACATCAATAACACTGTCATAACTAGTCATGCACAGGATGTGGGAGTTGAATGTCAGCAAGGTCAGATTTTCATGCATGAACATGTATATAATTGTACCTGATTACAAAATTACATTTTTATATACGACTCCAAAACAGACTGTACAAGATTATATTATAGTGTTTTTGCTAAGTATAGTTAACCATAACACAATTATTTTGCTTTTCAAACAAAAGATAAAAATATGTCAAGTAGATAAGTGTCCAAAGGATTGGCTCACATATTTCTGTAGGTCATGATATTAAGGAGGGAGATATTCGTCTCATTCCTGGCAGCTACTTATGGCAGGGACTTGTGGAGATATTCTTAGATGGTGTCTGGGGTACGATTAATCATGTTGGTGCAGACTCTTATGATGCTGGAGTTGTCTGTCGACAGCTTGGATACAACACATATGGTAAGATTTTAATATGAGTTATGTTAAGATTGTTGCATGTCGCATCCTTGTCTTTCCTGCATTTCATTTCACTATTATCATTTTACAATAATTTCACTAGTTTACACAGGTTTTTGTGTGAAGTTCCATAGTCAATTAGAAGGGGTAGCTAATTTAGTTTGAAATTCTATCAGACATGCAGTAGATGATAGGAATGTGCACTAACATAGCTACGTATATACCCATTGGTCATAACACACATAATGGCTCAAAAATCCGATTTTAAGAGCTGCTTTCTCTTGTGTGCATAATCATTTATTGCTGCCCTTTAAATACTTATCAGTGTTGGGATGGTGCTTTCCTTGTGCTTTTACACGTGCAATTGTTTATCCTTTTTGAAGAGTACGTAGTCATATTGAAACTTACTTTCCATGTGCACCATTCTACATAGAGAATCAGAGACTCTATGACATTGGTATAGTTATGGTTGATGAACTATGATTGAATATCTTATCCACAGGTGTTATATATCGAAATATATATTTTGGTGATGTAAATGACCCAATTCACCTTACCAACCTGGGTTGTTATGGAACAGAGTACAGAATAACTGATTGTCAGTATAGTAATAACACTGTAGGCTACTCTCACATTGAAGATTGGAGTGTCTACTGTGTTGTTGGTTAGTACATTTAATTGTTATTTGCACTCTTCTTTCTTCTAATTCAGTTGAAGCAGCATGCAACAATATGCATAACCGTACCGTACATCTTTTGTTAGTGTGGGGTTACACATGGTATCATTGTTGTATGCCATCATCCCCTGTCTTGCTGCATATATACAGTCCTTGTTTCTCTGGGACGAGGACAATATCCCCTAGTGAATAACGTCTGGGAAGACAATTTTTGGGTGGACAATATTCGAAGGTCATGCCAGTTCACCCAAAAGCTTAGCACTCGTCCACTTGCCCCATTGTTATAACTGTACTGAGAACATGTAGTCATATGACTCACTGGCTGTGATGGCGTCAACAATTAACATTGCACTGTAATGTTAAGTGTAATCAGTCAATGTATAAAAGCACTAGCAGAGCAGGTTGTGTCTGAAAATGCTTTATAAGATCTACATTCAAGAGTTATGAGCCATTACTTTTGTTAAGGCGATATATCACTACATAGAGAGTCAAATGCGGTGGGCTCTCTAATATGCTTTCCTGAAATGCACAGATGGGCCTGAAACTGGAGATGTTCGTCTCAGTTATTGGAGTGGACATGTGGAGGTATTTCTATCAGATAACTGGCAACCCGTTGCTGATACCGCAATGAGTTGGACTCAAAACAATTCAGTAGTTGTGTGCAGACAGCTTGGATATGAAGGTTAGCAATCTTAAACTATTTTGTAAACTGACAGTGAGTATACCCCACTAATTGATTTCAATACACACTGCCTTTTCTACGCATAATTCCAAAATCCAAAAAGAAAGTTGCAAAATCTGTTTGTTGAAACTTGCACATGAACTCTGCAGGATCGTATGTATTTGAGTTAGCCTTGGTTCCAGGCCTTCCCCACAAGTGTTTACATTATGTGCTGATAGTGTGTGGGAGGATAACATAAAGGTTGGGAAGGTTCCGAGGCTAGCTTTGAGTGGTTTATAGGATTTATGGGATTTACCCATAGCCCAAGCAGTGGTTTATCAGCTCACTCAAGCATGTAAATCACATAAACCACAAAAAGCTAAGCAAGTGGTTGGTTCTATGGTTATGGTCAAGATCAAAGACTGGCATAGGAACCGTGATGTCAGAATGGTTTATCCAGATAAGCCATCACTCTCCAGTGGTTTATAGAGATAAATCACACTTGTGGTCATAGCTCTATATAAACACCAGTGGAAGTCTTTAATCTTGACCACAATGATAGTACAATATCTATGATACACAGAAAAGCGGAATATATTTTTTGCATGTTCTGTCCATTTGAAATGATGCCTCTAACTGTTGTTAATTGCTTTCAATGTATAGCTGCTAGGTATGACTAATATACTAGTGTAATAGTTAACAACATGAGAAAAAATATTGCCATATCTCTGTGATGTTGCTGGATGTAGTCTCACATCAAGAGCTCAACATCATGAGTTGTGATGATACATGACTACGGAAATGAAATTATCGATATCGACAGGTCTACACTTCTATGTCAGTACTATCCTTCTTAGTTGTCTCCAAGTCCTGCAGAAGCATTTATTAATACATGGCATCCGACAACTCACGAAAAAGAAAGGGCTAGGGGTGATGTCATGCAACTGTAATTACATCCTTCAATGTACATTTTTCTACCACTTTTAGGAACTGTGGGATATTATTATAGACGTCGTTATTATAATTTTGGGAAGTGGACAGATCTGATAGACAATGTGGATTGCACTGGTACTGAATCAAAACTAACTGATTGTTCCTATAATGTCACCAACCCGAATTATAATAAATTCTATACACCTAAAGTGTATTGTCCTTATGGTGAGCAATTAAAAACACAGAAACAAAATACAATGTACACTTTGCCTCAATCAGTATATGATCCTGCATGAAATATAAAGATCATGTGTCATACATGCAGAGTACTGTGATGATGGAGAAATCAGACTTGTTGATGGTGAATCTGAGATGGAGGGAAGAGTAGAAGTATGTCGTAATAGAAGGTGGGGGACAGTGTGTGACTCTCAGTGGACAGACAACCACACAGCAGTAGTCTGTAGGCATCTTGGATTCAGTGACATTATTGGAGGTAGGTTGACTCTGTCTATATACCCTTTACTGACCCATGACACATATGCGTCATACAAAACATATGGTCAGTAAAGAATTAAGTGACAAGATATATTTTGGCCACCCACTTTAGATTCAACCTATTTTACATCTGAGAAATTTGGTAAAGGATCTGGTCATATTTTCGCTGATTATATAAATTGTAATGGATCAGAATCAACATTATTGGGATCATGGTGGCATTATGGGAGGTCCTGCACCTCATTCTCTCACTACTATGGATGCTCTCATAATGATGATGTGGGAGTCCGCTGTCAGCCAGGTATTACTATAACTTTATTGTGACTAGATTTATGTTCACTATCTCTTGTTCATGTAGTTTCATGTTCTGATGGACAACTCAAACTTACCGATGGTTACTCAGAGTCTGATGGTCATGTTAAGATCTGTTCCAATCAGAGATGGGAAACTATATCAACCTACTATTGGGGATCTGATGAAGCCAGGGTCGCTTGTAATGCACTTGGCTATAGTTATGGTATGCATTTATATATATAACGCGTGTGCATTGTATAACTGAACTGTACTGATAAAACTGGACTATAAAAGTACTTTGTGGTAGTTGTACTATGATTACACTTTACAGATTTATTTGAGGATTTGGCATTACCTTCCATCCTGTTGTGTAAATACGTTAGGTTCTTTTACTACATGTAAATGCATGTACTACATTTAATAGTATCAGTAACACTTATATAGGGATGGTATGTTTCTAATGGCATCATCACTGCATATACTGCAATATTTAGTAAAAGTGTAAAGTCTTAAACACTATCTTCTCCAGGTTATTATTCTTATTATGGAAGTGTTGGAGGTCCAATATTCCAAAAGCACTTTCAATGTAGGGGAACTGAAGAGGACCTTTCACAGTGTGATATTTACAACATATCATCCCACTCACACACTCAAGATGCAGGAATTGAATGTTATGGTATGTGTAAATTAGACGTGACAGGGGCGCTGGAGCCGTTACTGCAGGTCCTGCGACTGCGGAACCAATGTTGACGCTATATATTCATAACATTATTCGCTTGTGAAAACCGACGCACATGTGCACTTGTGACATTATTCCAGACCTAAACATGTGCCAAGCTGAGATTGCGCATGCGCAGAAAACTATGATAATTAATTCCCCCCTAGCTTTTCGCGGGACTAATGCTTTAGAGCTTCCGGCTCCATAACAGAGTTATTCACTATCAGAGAGTCAGTATATAGTAGTATATAGACTCTTTTTGTAGAGGTGGCACTAACATACTCACTTTAAAAAGTGTAGGAACAAGGTGTGGTATATGTGATCAGATAGGTGAAAAAGAGGCACTTAGCAGCACATGTAATGAAAATTGAGCTAAGGCCGAAATTAAGTCATAAAGGTGTGGTATATATTGTGTGAAAATTTGAAGGTCATGGTTTGAGATACATAGAGCATAAAACTATGCCTGTTTTGTTAATTTAGATACATGCATTTCAGAAACTAAGCATTTATTAAGGGGTTACACATGTTAATATTGTTGCATGCCATCATCTCGTAAGCATGGCAAACAATGTTTCAATCTGTTTTCCAGCATCTATATACTTGTGAACTTGCTATTATGAATTGTAGGGTGTGTTGCTCGGTTTTCACATAATTACGTATCTGGTCACATAATTATATGCCTCAAGACAGGGGATGATGGCATGCAACAATAACACCATGCACAACCCCAGGATGCAGAGAGGGGTTACACATGTTATTGTTGTATGCCATCATCCCTTGTCTTGAGGCACTCTTTGGTACTCCAATCTTGTATATATAGGGGTCTAGCTTTCATTAAAGCAGAGGAGTTTCTGAGCACAAATTAGACAAACACTGTAACTGCAGATGACTGCACTGATGGAGATGTGAGGCTGGCAGGAGGAGAGTCAGAGTTTGAGGGAAGAGTGGAGGTGTGTCTCAATAGGAGGTGGGGCACTGTCAGTATTGATGGATGGACACAAACCAACACTCGAGTTGTTTGTAATGAACTTGGCTATGATTTTTCTGGTAAGCATATTAGGATTAAAACATCTTTGACCTCGGTGTTCACGCTATGGCATTCCTCCCACAATTTGATATCAAGTGACAAGATATACAATGTTACACATTTTTTTATTAATGCATGGTTATATATGAGTGACTGATGATGATTTTGTCAAAAATCAACAGATAATGCAATGCCAAACCTATCCATACCTCGAGCTCTCTCAAAGCCAGTCTACTTGCACAATGTTGTCTGTTCAAGTTCAGACCTGAATCTGCTGGGATGTAGCTTCAGCAAATATTCAGGACATATAAATGATGTTCAATATGCAATTAGTACTTGTCAACCACGTAAGAATTACTGATAGTGAACTTATGCATGTTTACAACTACTGACTATCCACATACAAATACTCACACTTGTCTCATAGCCTCATGTGAAGATGGAGATCTAAAACTTGTGGGTGCAAATTCTGAGAATGAAGGCAGACTGGAGGTGTGTTTTGATCAAAGATGGGGCACTATCAATGGAAATGGATGGACACATACTGACACTCAAGTGGCCTGCAGACAACTTGGATACTCTACTTCAGGTATATACAACAAATGGTGGTAAATACTGTAGAAACACACATATGCAGGGTGCATTATTAGGATAAGCTCGAGAGTGTGTTTAATTTCGCATTTATGGTCTTCCAGCACATGGTACGTATATACATGTAGCCATAGAACCTGTGTGCTGCACTAATTCACTCATTTGATGTCATACTTACCAATGCAATGGGTAACTGCAAACATGTTTTTGCTACTAGGCTATGACAACATGTCATGTCTGATTATTGTATGTATCCACGTATACATATACACTGAATACGTTGTACATACCTTCCCCATTAATGTTTGTTTAATTTTGTGGCAACATTCTTTTTGTTTTTGCACTCCCATCCCTATATACTACATTTTAAGCGAAAAATTTCATGTGATTATCTTTGATTTTGCTCGCATACTGTACCTTGTTTCTATGAATTTTGGCAACATCCTTCAACAAAATGCCCTTACACTTGTGCATTTAGACTAATTAATGGTGTATCATCTACATACTTCTAAAAACGGCTTTGTAATATGTATGCAAGAACAATTCATCTCTTTTCCAGATGTTACATTTTCTAAAACTGAGCGAAGTCGGTCATCTGCATCTCTTCCTGTCTACCTCACCTCGGTGGGCTGCTATGGCTACGAAGAGAAGCTTATAAACTGTACTCACCATAAATATACCAGTTCTACTTCTATGGACATTAGCATCAGTTGTAAGAGTAAGGACATCAGCAGTCAGAGTGAGGAGAGCAGCAGTCAGAGTGAGGAGAGCAGCAGTCAGAGTGAGGAGAGCAGCAGTCGAAGTGAGGAGAGCAGCAGTAGTGATAAGATGTCCACAGCAGCTCTTTCCATAGCTGTCATCATAGCTTCTGCTTTTATTGTTTTGGTTGCAGTTCTGATTATTGTTATAATCAGACAAAGAAGAAAAAGGCAAGTGAAATATCATTCCCATTACTTACATGTCTATTCTAATTCTTACAGGAGCTTTATGATTAGGTCTTAGCACAATACAATAAAATTTGCCAAACTAAAGTAATATTACATACACTTTTTTCACAACAGTAATCAGCTTGGAACAGGACAAAGTCAAAACACAGATATCATCAGATATGCAACAACTGGTGGTATCAGCGACGATACTATAAAAAGTGACCCTCTGCTGCATGATGATCCGCTGGAAGATTTTGGAGTTGAGGTTCCAGCAAATCCGCTACCACTTCCACCTAAACCAAAAGTGAAGAAATCTCCCAAGGAACCACCTATCACAGCAAGTGTGAATCCATGTTATGCCAGCAGTGAATGTGAAGACCCCCACAAACCTGTAACAGCAAAGAGGCCTCCACCACATGCCTAGTTTCAAGGCCAAATCCAGCAACTGGTGCAATCACCTTCTCCTGTTTATGAAAGTCTTAATTGAACTGTCGTTATTTTACAGAATTGGATGATTTAAGACATGATGTATGTATCTTAACTTTACACAATGAAATTAGGCCTGTTGTATATGTAAGAGTGAAAATCTTGTCTACTTGTGAAACTATATTATCCTTGTAGATAGTAGATTGCATATCTGTTTAGCAAGTCATGTGTTAGAAAGTAGAGGCTGCAAACACTCAGAGCATTACATAAGGCCATGTCAGCAAACAGAAGACTTAGCATAATTGTGTTTGGTGATGACTTGTGCCCTAGACAACTTCAATTCTTGGCTGATCATGAGGGTCTGCAGCTGGCTGGAGTTGAGGGGCAAACGGGTGGTAATCATTAACCAGTTCATTGATATTCAATGTTACTATACAATACATGATCTCCCCCCTCTCCTTCACTGTATTGCATTCTCCACAATTCTGAATTCAGCTGAGGGAGGAACAGATGGTAAGGATTTGCCTGTATGCTCTGCTCATGATTGGCCGCTACACTTCAAATTGCCTTCCGACGCCCTTGTTGGCACATAAAATCATGGAAACCGACTCGAGTCTCTTACCTCCGCACATAACGAGTTACGTGTTGGATTGTGATGAAAAGCTATTGAGGAAGCTTAAGCTCTTCATGAGCAGTGAATTAGGAGCTAGTAGCAGGAGAATTGGTGCTAGTCTCGCAAGCCATAAGTTGCTCTTATGCAATTCACTGTGACCTTTAAACCTTCAATCGAGCCCGTTAAGTTTGCGCGTTGCGCGTGGCCTTCCCCGCGGGGCCCAAAACGTGACATACATACGTATATACATACATACATGCATGCATGCATACATGCATACATACATACATACATGCATGCATGCATGCATACATACATACATACATACATACATACATACATACATACATACATACATACATACATACATACATACATACATACATACATACATACATACATACATACATACATACATATACATACATACATACATACATACATACATACATACATACATACATACATACATAAATACATACATACATACATACATACAAACAACATCTGAGGAGCCCACCTAGTCGTATTGCTGGCCATTTCCATGTATCCAACGATGCTCTAAAAGGCAGTTTTGAACGCCCGTCGGATTCCCCTCCAGAGATTTACAAACTCATTGAGAAAAAGCTGAATGACAAGAAACACCTACAGGATGCATTTTGGCACCGGGGGCGTCGCTACGATGTGTCGGTAATTCCCCTCTCGGCCGCCATACCCGGGACTGCCCGCGCGCGCGCACGTATACGCGCAAACGTACAGCCAATTTTAAGTTCGTAGATATGAACATTGTGAATGCAGCGTGATCTGCGGAAATTATTCCCGGAATATTTTGGGAATAATAGGAAGCAAAAAGAATTGAGAATATTCCGGGAATAATCGGAAAGAATATCCGTAGTTATAGCGCGCGGCGGTCGTAAGGTCGATGGCAACACAGAGTGAGCAGCCAGAGGTTGCCTCTCCAGCGCCTGTATCACTTCTTTGCAGCCTGCGGGCTCCTCAGGCGTCTGACCGCGTAAGGGAAGCGGAATCCACCTGTGGGAAGGCGCTAACACAATTGTTCATGTTTGTCAAATGAATGTCTCATTTGTATATACCTGCACATTGTGTGTATTATGGCTGTAGTGTGTATTGCTCGAGCACCCAAAGCACCCCCCCCCCGTCTACGCCACTGTGCATGTAATAAGGACAAGCATATTACAAAAGGAGCATAAAACACCAAACGTAGTTAAGACAGAGGACGAAGTACATAAAGGAAAAACAACAAAACAAACAAAAGACAATTTAAGCAAAAACAAATAACAAGTTAATAGAGCAAAGTTAACAGACACCATCTACAGAAGGGGCAAGGGTAGGGAGGCGGCATATCCACAGTGCCGCATTGCTGATGAAACCTTTCATTAATAGAGGTATGCACATGATCGCATAACCACTGTGCTGCATTCACGGAATACGAAACGTTCGATCGGAACTGAAATCTGCCCTAACCGCCTTACCTCTTCCGCTTGCCAACAATGCGTGGCACTGTATGTACTAGTACTTAATAGCAATGCCATGACGTCACTATAACGCAACATATATGCTCAAGCTCCCTTGTGCTGAAAATTGAACGCTCAAAGACTCACGTTCTTCAAGGCGTTTTGCAGTTAAGGTTTGTCTGAAATTTGTGCTGTGAAGTGTCACAACGTATACATGCAGTACATATTATAAGTGCATCAGTTGTTGTATGTAGCTATATACTGCTCTGCAATATCTCTGTAGCACAAGACTGTCATCATGCAGACTGTTGATAGAATAATCAGACTGTTTTTTATCTTCCTGGTTGTCATCACACCAATATGTAAGTCAAAATAACTATATAAAGCTCATAATATAAGTAGTCACAAAGTCTATATGGTATGTCCATTAAAACTGCATCACTATGCAGATGCTCAATATCGATATGGTGATATTCGTCTGGTAGGAGGTTCCTACCAGTGGGAAGGTCGAGTGGAAATCTTCATCTCTGGAACATGGGGCACTATTACTGACTCTGAGTGGACCAACAATGATGCACAAGTTGTCTGCCGCAAGCTGGGACATTTCAAGCCGGGTGAGCAATTACACGGTTTATGATCATATCTTTAGCATGAATTTGATCCCCGCTCCCTATATTTCCGCCTCATTACTCAACCTCTGTGATCAAATTTCTTCAATTTTACTTACAGGCTTGGCCTAGGGAAGTATTTTTCAAGGGGTACAGGTAGCATGCCTAGAGGTTACCATAACAAAGTCCTTTATGTAAACATATTCTTATCTCTGATTACATAGTTACTATATATTGGTAAATTTACAAAGCTGCAGCAGGTGGTGTTTAATCTAGTACTAATATGCTTAGTATACTCTCCCACTTAGGAACTGTACAGAGGGGAGACAAGGGGCAAGGTACAGTGGGGTAGATGGTTGGGAGGGTAGAATATGACCTACTTACTTACAAAGCAGAGGGAGATAACTTCCTCTGTTGTCAAATGCCTCTTATTTTAAAGATATATGCAGGTATATAGACAAGCCTATGGATACGTAGTGTGGCAAGTATGCTGATCGATAAGAGTTGAATTAGAAATTGTAAGCAGTCACATTTCAATGATCTACTCACAGTGGTGCTCAAATTACTTTCCACATTAAAACAACCATGGTTCTGTATACATTGCCTTATATACCATAAACACACAGTGAAAGTATACTCAATAGCTCCACCAACAAATTGCATGCAGATATGGTATCTATATCTAACTTAGGGGCTTTATGGTAACTATACACATCGTCTTCAAATGATGATGTAATTATGGGCCCCCAATTATAGAGTAGATATTTCCACCCCTGGGTTTTGTGTGTATGTGTGTGATGCGAGCAAATATAAAAACACTAACAGGGCAGTTAGGCTATTAGATACATATGTCACCTGCAGCACCTGCAGCAATACCTGTATACTCTTGAGTGAAACTGTTCTTTCAGCACTTGTATATTTTTCATGTTCTTCTGTTTTATGATTGCTACTATCTTTTATTTAAGATTACTTTCCTTCAACTGTGTGCAAGAGTTTTTCAAGGAGTACATAGTGAATGCGAGGATGTTTTTAATTTCTGTTATACATAAACATCAAGAATATTCACTGTGTGATTGATGCATATACGCATTTATAGATGGTGGAGGGAAGAAAACTATACTAAAATGAATGCACTAAAGTGCAGAACCCTCAGTGCCACTGCATGGTAAATACTATAAGCTTAATGCGCATGTGCGCTTTCCACAGGAAAATGGCCTACCGTACATATGGCTTTCAACAGAGCGAGTACTGGATCTCAGTAACGAAGAAAAAAAATATATATATTTTGACCTCCATTGCCCACTAACTATAGGTAACAGTATTTTCAGGACGAAGAGATGCTCCAGAAGTGAGATGTGACTTAACAGACACACACACAGACAACAGACAACTACCATAACCCTCTTGTACATGCACACCGAGGTTTAATAACATATATTAATTTTCACTGTCAGATGTTTACAAATATCAACATATGTGTAGTAACATAGTTTGTTTCACACAGTGAATGCTTGTTAATGTTAGTAAAGCAATGTACACATGCACTTCAGGTGCTTACATAGATAATTCTTTTACCACAGGTGCTACAGCTCATACTGATGCCTATTTTGGTGAAGGTAGTGGTCCAATACATTTAGACTTTGTGCAGTGTTCTGGTTCAGAGTACAACCTGACTGAGTGTGAGATACGAAATAACAGAGTTCAGACAAGTCACGTGTTTGATGTGGGAGTAAAGTGCCAGCCAGGTAGGGTTTATGGGGTAGATTGCTTGTCTGAGTCGAGGATGCAAAGTTGCAGGCATGTACACACTGGGGTGTTAGGCTAGGGTGTTTACGGAGATGTGCCAGTTTAACAACCCTTGGGAGAGTTAGAATGTGGTGCTGAGTATATAGCACCCCTTGATTTGATTATAAAATTGATTCTTTGTAATCCCAGACAAGCTTATTACCACATCATATCTATGAAGTCTAAATGCACGTATGCTACGTATATATGCAAATATTGGAACAGCTCATGTTTCTTAGTCTCACCGGTGGCCAGCTACATCTTCATTGTAACAGCTCATGTTATAGCTGCATTTGTAATCACAGTGTGCCTATACCAACAATGATGTTATTTTAGTCTGCTCCACTTTTAGCTGATAAGGCTTATAGAGAAGGAGATATTCGTCTGGTAGGAGGATCTTATAACTGGAGGGGTCGTGTGGAGATATACTGGACTGGGACATGGGGGACTATTAGTGACACTTCATGGAGTAATAGTGATGCTGAAGTTGTCTGCAGACAGTTGGGACACTCAGAAAGTGGTATGTACGTAGATATATATATATATATATATGTAATATATTCAGTTGTTCTGATACATATAGGTGTTGTGGGCCGTGGTTACTATGGAGAGGGCAGTGGAGCAATACACATTCAGCAAGTGCGCTGCTCTGGCTCAGAGAGAAACATTACTAGCTGTCGCTACATCAATAACACTGTCATAACTAGTCATGCACATGATGTGGGAGTTGAATGTCAGCAAGGTCAGATTTTGATGCATGAACATGATGCATATAACTATACTCGATTACAGAACTGCATTTTATGTACAACTCCAAAACAGACTGTACAAGATTATATTATAGTCTTTTGCTAAATGTAGTTACCCATAACACAATTATTTTGCTTTTCAAACAAAAGATAAAAATATGTCAAGTAGATAAGTTTTCCAAAGATTGGTTAACATATTTCTGTAGGTGATGATATTAAGGAAGGAGGCATTCGTCTGGTTGGTGGCAGTTACTTATGGCAGGGACTTGTGGAGATATTCTTAGATGGTGTCTGGGGTACTATTAATCGTGTTGGTGCACACTCTTATGATGCTGAAGTTGTCTGTCGACAGCTTGGATACAACACATATGGTAAGATTTTAATATGAGTTATGTTAAGCACATTGTTATTGTTGTATGTCGCATCCTTGTCTTGCCTGCATTTCATTTCACTATTATCATTTTACAATAATTTCACTAGTTTACACAGGTTTTTGTGTGAAGTTCCATAGTCAATTAGAAGGGGTAGCTAATTTAGTTTGAAATTCTATCAGACATGCAGTAGATGATAGGAATGTGCACTAACATAGCTATATACCCATTGGTCATAACACACATAATGGCTCAAAAATCTAATTTTAAGAGCTTCTTTCTCTTGTGTGCATAATCCTTTATTGCTGCCCCTCAAATACTTATCAATATTGGGATGGTGCTTTCCTTGTGCTTTTACACGTGCAATTGTTTATCCTTTTTGAAGAGTACGTAGTCATATTGAAACTTACTTTCCATGTGCACATCACCATTCTACATAGAGAATCAGAGACTCTATGACATTGGTATAGTTATGATTGATGAACTATGATTGAATATCTTATCCACAGGTGCTACTTATCGAAATATATATTTTGGTGATGTAAATGACCCAATTCACCTTACCAGTCTGAGTTGTTCTGGATCAGAGCACAGAATAACTGATTGTCAGTATAGTAATAACACTGTAGGCTACTCTCACATTGAAGATTGGAGTGTCTACTGTGTTGTTGGTTAGTACAATTAATTGTTATTTGCACTCTAATTCAGTTGAAACGGCATGCAACAATATGCATAACCGCTCCATACATCTTTTGTTAGTGTGGGGTTACACACCGTATCATAGCCATCATCCCCTGTCTTGCTGCATATATATAGTTCTTGTTTCTCTGGGGCAAGGACAATATCCCCTAGTGAATAACGTCTGGGAAGACAATTTTGGGGTGGACAATATTCACTATTACAGGGTCAAGCCAGCTCACCCAAAAGCTTAGCACTCGTCCACTCCCACTTGTCCCATTGTTACAACTGTACTGAGAACATGTAGTCATATGACTCACTGGCTGTGATGGCATCAACAATTAACATTGCACTGTAATGTTAAGTGTAATCAGTCAATGTATAAAAGCACTAGCAGAGCAGGTTGTGTCTGAAAAAGCTTTATAACATCTACATTCAAGAGTTATGAACCATTACTTTTGTTAAGGCGATATATCACTACATAGAGAGTCTACTGTGGCGGGCTCTCTAATATGCTTTCCTGAAATGCACAGATGGGCCTGAAACTGGAGATGTTCGTCTCAGGTATGGGAATGATGGACGTGTAGAGGTATTTCTATCAGATAACTGGCAACCCGTTGCTGATACCGGAATGAGTTGGACACGAAACAATTCAGTAGTTGTGTGCAGACAGCTTGGATATGAAGGTTAGCAATCTTCAACTATTTTGTAAACTGACAGTGAGTATACTAATTGATTTCAATATGCACTGCCTTTTCTACACATAATTCCAAAATGCAAAAAGAAAGTGGAAAAATCTGTTTGTTGAAACTTGCACATGAACTCTGCAGGATCGTATGTATTTGAGTTAGCCTTGGTTCCAGGCCTTCCCCACAAGTGTTTACATTACGTGCTGATAGTGTGTGGGAGGATAACATAAAGGTTGGGAAGGTTCCTCCCACGCACAATCAGTAAATGCTCAAGGGGGGGGGGGCTGGAACCGAGGCTAGCTTTGAGTGGTTTATGGGGTTTATGGGATTTACACATAGCCCAAGCAGTGGTTTATCAGCTCACTCAAGCATGTAAATCACATAAACCACAAAAAGCTAAGCAAGTGGCTTGTTCTACGGTTATGCATGGTCAAGATCAAAGACTTGCAATGGAACCATGATGTCAGAATGGTTTATCCAGATAAGCCATTACTCTCCAGTGGTTTATAGAGATAAATCACACTTGTGGTCATAGCTCTATATAAACACTAGTGGAAGTCTTTATTTAATCTTGACCACAATGATAGTACAACATCTATAATACACAGAAAAGCAGAATGTATTTTTTGCATGTTCTGTCCACTTGAAATGATGCCTCTAACTGTTGTTAATTGCTTTCAATGTATAGCTGCTAGGTATGACTACTATACTGAAAATTAAGTGTAATAGTTAACAACATGAGAAAAAATATTGCCATATCTCTGTGATATTGCTGGATGTAGTCTCACATCAAGAGCTCAACATCATGAGTTGTGATGATACATGACTACAGAAATGAAATTATCGATATCGACAGGTCTACATAATAGTTAGATTTGCATAAGTTTGAATTATCCAATCAGATTACAGAACGCTAGGATCCTTATTTTCCGTAGAGTCCTAGTTCCTAGGACTCTATAGTTGGCCTCTGGCTTACATGAATTACAGCAGTCACGCGCAGCTTGGCGTGCGACTTACGCGTGGCTCTACAACTGTATCTACGATCTACATAGCGACGCGAGTCGGTTTGAATCTCATTGTCCAATGAATTTACCGCACACAAATCTAAACAGGTTAGACGTGGCGCGTAGGGATCTACGTGATTTCGGGCCCTTAGTAGCGTCCTCGCTACGCTCGGACGCTACAGCCCAGGGCCCTCGGCCTTTTAAATCACGTAGATCCCTACGCGCCACGTCTAACCTATATTTAGACGCCAAGTCCGGGAAACTACGTGATTTAGAAAGCCGAGGGCCCCGGGGCTGTAGCTTACTACGGGGCCCGAGGCTTTCTAAAACGGGTGGTTTCCCGGACGACGGCGTCTAACTAATTTAGAGCGTGCTAACTCCAAGACAACGATAGTTTGAATTTAACAGAAGCCGTGTAGGATTATCCGCCATCGCAGCAAAGCCAAGGTTTGTTATCCGTCTACCAACGTTCGAACACTAACTATATACACGCGATCGCGAGTCTTACTGACCACGCCTCTGCCCTAAGGTACTCGGTACGCAGGCTAGCTGACTGAATTCGACATTTAGCGGGTATAGTACAGTTAGACCTTCTCTTTTGCTGTTTCGCTTTCCGTTCGTTATCATAGTTGCGTGTATTCTCTTCTTTTCAACTCGTCCAAGTCTTGGCTAATTGCCTGCAGCACTTAGAATTCACGGACCGTGGCTTCTACGGGAAATAGAGAACACGCACTTGACCAATCAGATTGCAGAATTTAAAATAGCTAAGCTCAAAACTTCTATAACAGTACTATCCTTCTTAGTTGTCTCCAAGCCTTGCAGAAGCATTTATTAATACACGGCATCCGACAACTCACGAAACAGAAAGGGCTAGATAGGGGTGATTCATGCAACTGTAATTACATCCTTCAATGTACATTTTTCTACCACTTTAGGAACTGTGGGATATTATTATAGAGACCATTATTATAATTATGGGAGGTGGACGGAACTGATAGACAATGTGGATTGCACTGGCACTGAATCAAAACTAACGGATTGTTGGTATAATGTCACCAACCCGAATTATCATTATTTCTATACACCTGAAGTGTATTGTCCTTATGGTGAGCAATTATAAAAACACAGAAACAAAATACAATGTAAGAATATGTACACTTTGCCTCAATGAGTATATGTTCATGCATGTGTGTGATATAAAGAGCACGTGTCATACCTGCAGAGTACTGTGAATATGGAGAAATCAGACTTGTTGATGGTGAATCTGAGATGGAGGGAAGAGTAGAAGTATGTCGTGATAGCAGGTGGGGGACAGTATGTGGCAAACAGTGGACAGACAACCACACAGCAGTAGTCTGTAGGCATCTTGGATTCAGTGACATTATTGGAGGTAGGTTGACTCTACAGGGCCACCGGAGCCAGGGGGGGGGGGGGGGGCAGGGGCGGCTAAGGCCACCCCACCATTTGTGAGCCACGCCTCCACCAAAAATTGGCAACAACGATCCACCGCACGCGCCATGTAAATAGCTAGATACAAGTCACTCTATGTATAACAACTTAATATTAACAGAATGTACTGTAACGTTTCCACGTGTTGTCGCCATGGTTCTGGAAACCCATTCGTCACACAGTAGTAGTATTGGTGAGCGCCGGTTTTATACAGTACATACAGTATTGTTATAAGTGATTCTAATTTTTACATGCACTGACAAATTGGTGAGCACGACAAGGTGGGCTCACTCCCCTCACCAGAAATGCACCTAATACATCTAACTTAATGAATATTAATGAGCCTCCCCATGTGTCAACCTCTTCTGGCGGCCCTGCTCTGTCTACCCTTTACTGACCCATGAAACATATGCATCATACAAAACATGGTCAGTAAAGAATTAAGTGACAATATATATTTTGGCCACCCACTTTAGATTCAACCTATTTTACATCTGAGAAATTTGGTAAAGGATCTGGTCATATTTTCGCTGATTATATAAATTGTAATGGATCAGAATCAAGATTATTGGGATTATGGTGGTATTATGTGAGGTCCTGCACCTCTTTCACTCACTACTATGGATGCTCTCATAATGATGATGTGGGAGTCCGCTGTCAGCCAGGTATTACTATAACTTTATTGTGACTAGATTTATGTTCACTATCTCTTGTTCATGTAGTTTCATGTTCTGATGGACAACTCAAACTTACTGATGGTTACTCAGAGTCTGATGGTCATGTTAGGATCTGTTCCAATCAGAGATGGGAAACTATATCAATCTACTATTGGGGATCTGATGAAGCCAGGGTCGCTTGTAATGCACTTGGCTATAGTTATGGTATGCATTTATATATGTAACGCGTGTGCATTGTATAACTGAGCTGTACTGATAAAACTGGGCTATAAAAATACTTTCTGGTAGTTGTACTATGATTACACTTTACAGATTTATTTGAGTATTTGGTATTGCCTTCTGTCCTGTTGTGAAACTACATTAGGTTCTTTTACTACATGTAAATGCATGTACTACATGTAATAGTATCAGTATCACTTATGTAGGGATGGTGCCAACATGTGCATTAGTTTTGAATGGCTTAGAACTCTATGAGAGGCAACAGTACGCAATAATACTGTGTGTACTGTCACGCCAAAAACTGGTCCTGCCTATGACTGGTCTGCCTGGACCACTTATGGCTGCCACAACTGAACCCCCCCTTCCATTACTTAGTCCAGGGGGACTAGTGATAGGACTAGGCCTAGGGCTATCCTAATTAGCATGTGTGCAAATTGCACTGATGTCATTTATGGTGGGGAACCACCTATGGCATGACAGTACCCACTTCCATTATGCACACATCGTTACTATGTTTCTAATGCCATCATCATTGCATAATACTGCGATATTTATTATTAGATGTAAAAGTGTAAAGTCTGAAACACTACCTTCTTCAGGTTATTCTTATTATTATTATGGAAGCGTTGGAGGTCCAATATTCCAAAAGCACTTTCAATGTAGGGGAACTGAAGAGGACCTTTCACAGTGTGATATTTACAACATATCATCCCGCTCACACACTCAAGATGCAGGAATTGAATGTTATGGTATGTGTAAATTAGACGTGACAGGGGCACTGGAGCTGGTACCACAGGTCCCGCGACTGCGGGACCAATGTTAACACTGCTCATTATATATTCATAACATTATTCACTTGTGAAAACCGACGCACATGTGCACTCATGGCATTATTCCAGACCTAAACACATGCCAAGCTGCGATTGCGCATGGGCAGAAAACTATGTAATTCCCCCTAGCTTTTCGCAGGACCAATGCTTTACAGCTTCTGGTGCCCCTGTGTGACTGAGTTATTCACTACCAGAGAGTCAGTATATAGACTCTTTATGTAGAGATGGCACTGACATACCCACTTTAAACAGTGTAGGAACAAGGTGTGGTATATGTGACCAGATAGGTGAAAAACAACTTAGCACATGTAATGAAAATTGAGCTAAGGCCAAATATTAAGTCATAAAGGTGTAGTATATATGGTGTGAAAAATTAAAGGTCATGGTTTGAGATATACAGAGCATAAAACTATGTGTTGCGTTAATTTAGATACATGCATTTCAGAAACCAAGCATTTATTATGGGGTTACACATGTTAATATTGTTGCATGCCATCATCTCCTGTGCATGGCAAACGATGTTTCAAGAAGAGGTCAGTTTTCCAGCATCTAGATACTTGCTATTTTCAGCTTAGTCAAGTAAGAAGGCTGTAAAATTGTGCGTATTATGAATTGTAGTGTGTAGTGCTCGGTTTTCACATAATTATCTGGTCACATAATTATATGCCTCAAGACAGAGGATGATGGCATGTAAACAATAACACCATGCACAACCCCAGGATGCAGAGAGGGGTTACGCATGTTATTGTTATATCCATCATCCCTTGTCTTGTTTGGTACTCGAATCTTGTATATATAGGGGTCTAGCTTTCATTAAAGCACAAGATTTCCTGAGCTCTTATCTCTAAGAATTAGACAAACATTGTAACTGCAGATGACTGTACTGATGGAGATGTGAGGCTGGCAGGGGGAGAGTCAGAGTTTGAGGGAAGAGTGGAGGTGTGTCTCAATAGGAGGTGGGGCACTGTCAGTAGTGATGGATGGATGCAAACCAACACTCGAGTTGTTTGTAATGAACTTGGCTATGATTTCTCTGGTAAGCAGATTAGGATTAAAACATCTTTGATCTTGGTCTTCATGCTGAGGTATTCCTCCCACTATTTGATATCAAGTGACAAGATATACAATGTTACACATTTTTTAAGAATAATGCATGGTTATATAGGTAAAATATACTGAGTGACTGATGATGATTTTGTCAAAAATCAACAGATAATGGAATGGCAAATCTATCCATTCCTCGAGCTCTCTCAAAGCCAGTCTACTTGCACAATGTTGTCTGCTCTAGTTCAGACCTGAACCTGTTGGGATGTAGCTTCAGCAAATATTCAGGACATATAAATGATGTTCAATATGCAATTGGTACTTGTCAACCACGTAAGAATTACTGATAGTGAACTTATGCATGCTCATAATTACTATCCACATACAAATACTCACACTTCTATACATGTTATAGCCTCATGTAAAGATGGAGATCTAAAACTTGTGGGTGCAAATTCTGAGAATGAAGGCAGACTGGAGGTGTGTTTTGATCAAAGATGGGGCACTATCAATGGAGATGGATGGACACATACTGACACTCAAGTGGCCTGCAGACAACTTGGATACTCTACTTCAGGTATATACAACAAATGGTGGTAAATACTGTAGAAACACACATATGCAGGGTGCATTATTAGGATAAGCTTGAGAATGTCATATTTATGGTCTTCCAGCACATGGTACGTATATACATGTAGCCATAGAACCTGTGTGCTGCACTAATTCACTCATTTGATGTCATATTTATCAATGCAAGGAGTAACTGCAAACATGTTTTTGCTACTAGGCTATGACAACATGTTATGTCTGATTATGGTATGTATCCACATATACACTGAATACATTGCAAGCCTGTAGGCTGGGAGGGTTCAGGGGGTTTGGACAAACCGCCCACACGCAGGCGAGAGTCTGCTGGTCTGCACAGTGAGTGGGCATGGTAAACACATCGCTGGGCCATTGAACGCCAAGAGAAGAAGCAGCGAGAGAGAAAACAAGCAGCTGGAGTCTGAAACGATACCTGCCACCAGGGCAATGATGGCACTGCAGCTGATTTGGCTGGCTCCGAGTTGCTTCCCCAGCTTCAACTTACATCGTATACAGCTGCCCAGTCTGAGCGTCAGCGAATCCGATTGCACAGCAACTGTTGATTCTTTGCAACTGTATTATGCAACTTACTGCAATTACACTTGCCTTGCCATGATCGAACAAAAAGAATCGATCTCATAACGTCTAAAATTCAAAAGATTTCCTGAGGGGCATGCCCCCAGACCCCCTAGCCCTGCACGTTTTACGAGCATTGCTCTGGGTCCACCTACTGACAAAAAAGCACCCCCCCCCCACTTCAGGATCAGACTACAGGTATGCATTGTACATACCTTCCCCATGAATGTTTGGTTTAATTTTGTGGCAACATTCTTTTCACTCCCATCCCTATATCATAGAGTCGGTAGACTCTATATGTAGGGATGGCGCCGACACGCCCATTAGCCTTAACAAAAGTAACGGCTCAGAACTCCCGAACGCGGATGTTTTTAAGCCTTTTCAGACAAACTACATGCTCTGCGAGTGCTTCTATACACTATAATATTCTCAAAGTACGTAAAATATACAGTTACAGTGATTCTCAGAAATTTGTAAAAACCCGGATTGTTCATCATCTTCTTCTTCTTCTTCTTCTTCTTCTTCTTCTTCTTCTTCTTTTTAATTCAGTTCAAACGGCCTACCGCGAAACTGGGGTTAGTAATCGCTCTAATTCTTTCACGAAAATCATTTATACTGGAGCGTACATGATCCTTGATGCACAAAATCTACATACCTTCTCCCAAAGCCGTCAAACTCCAGGTCTGCAACCTTACAAGTGTTAGTTTTAGACGCCATTTTCTTGTTTGCTCACGTGCCGAACACGTGAAGTTAGTTTTGTGCACTAGTGATGCAGGCTTTGTGTCCGTCGAGCTGCCACTGTTTCGAGCGCTGTGTTGTCTTTTTTGGCTACGTTGCTCCGTTCCTTTACTGTTGCAGGCAACTGGACCCGCTGTTGTACCCAGTAGGCAATATTCGTACAAGACATGTTGTAGGAGTCACTGACAATTGCTAGATATCCTGCTTATAGGTATGGGAGGGAGGTAGAACTCTGCACGAAAGTCAGTAGGTTTATATGTATTGCTACACAACTAAAAAAACCAGTGAAACAAGTGTAAAAACATTTTCACTAAAATGTTGAAGGATGTAGGGATGGAAGTGCCAAAAAGTATAGAAACAAGGTCAAAGTACACCATGCATGCATTCAAAGGCAGGGGACGATAGCATGCAACAATCATAACATGCGTAACCCCATATCCCTACATCTGTAAATTCTAAAAGGGGTTACGCATGTTATGATTGTTGCATGCTATCGTCCCCTGCCTTTGAATGCATGCATGGTGTACTTTGACCTTGTTTCTATACTTTTTGGCACTTCCATCCCTACATCCTTCAACATTTTAGTGAAAATGTTTTTACACTTGTACTATTTTAAGTGAAAAATTTCTTGTGATTATCTTTGATTTTGCTCGCATACTGTACCTCGTTTCTATGATTTTTGGCAACATCCTTCAACAAAATGCCCTTACACTTGTGCGTTTAGACTAATTAATGGTGTATCATCAACATAGTCTATTATTCTTCTAATAACGGTTTTGTAATATGTATGCAAGAACTCTAGAATCATCTCTTTTCCAGATGCTACGTTTTCTAAAACTGAGCGAACTAGGTCATCTGCATCTCTCCCTGTCTACCTCACCTCGGTGGGCTGCTATGGCTATGAAGAGAAGCTTATAAACTGTACTTATCATGAATATACTAGTTTAACTTCAATGGACATTAGCATCAGTTGTAAAAGTAAGGACATCAGCAGTCAGAGTAACGACATCAGCAGTCGGAGTGAGGACAGCAGTAGTAGTGATAAGATGTCCACAGCAGCTCTTTCCATAGCTGTCATCATAGCTTCTGCTTTTATTGTTTTGGTTGCAGTCCTGATTATTGTTATATTCAGACAAAGAAGAAAAAGGCAAGTGAAAAGTCATTCCATTACTTCCATGCCTATTCTAATTCTTACAGGAGCTTTATGATTAGCCTCAGCACAATATAATAGAATTTGCCAAACTAAAGTAATGTTACATAGACTTATATTTTTTACAACAGTAATCAGTTTGGAACAGGACGAAGTCGAAACACAGATATCATCAGATATGCAACAACTGGTGGTATCAGCGACGATACTATAAAAAGTGACCCTCTGCTGCATGATGATCCGCTGGAAGATTTTGAGGTTGAGGTTCCCACGAATCCACTACCACTTCCACCTAAACCAAAAGTGAAGAAATCTCCCAAGAAACCATCTTTAACAGCAAGTGTGAATCCATGTTATGCCAGCAGTGGATGTGAAGGCCCCCACAAACCTGTAACAGCAAAGAGGCCTCCAGCACATGCCCAGTTTCAAGGCCAAGTCCAGCAACCAGGGCAATCACCTTCTCCTGTTTATGAAACCCTTAATTGAACTGTCGTTATGTACACAATTGGATGATTTAAGATGTAATATACATATATTTACTTTACACGATGAAATTAGGCCTGTTGTGTATGTAAGAGTGAAAATCTTGTCTACTTGTGAAACTATATTATCCTTGTAGATTGTAGATTGCATATCTGTTTAGCAAGTCATGTGTGAGGCTGTAAACGCTCAGAGCATTACACAGAAGACTTGGCATAATTGTGTATGGTGATGACTTGTGCCCTAGGCAAATTCAATCCTTGGCTGGGGGTCTGCAGCTGGCTGGAGTTGAGGGGCAAACGGATGGTAAGTTATGTTCCTCAGGTGACCTAGCAGAGTTAACTGCATGGAAGTATGTATGGTATAAGATCATTAACCCAGTTCACGGATATTCAATATTACCATACAATACATGATAACCCCCTCTCCTTCATTGTATTGCATTCTCCACAATTCTGAATTCAGCTGAGGGAGGAATAGATGGTAAGGATTTGCCTGTATGCTCTGCTCATGATTGTGGGTGTGTGGTTGATGGCAGTAGTGCTATGGCAGCTTCTTGAGCATTTGCATAATGGTGACTCTATCACTAAAAGTAATTGTGATAAGAGTGACAGCAGTGACATAGTTAACACTCTCTCTGAAGTATACATGTATAGTGATCACTGGGGTGGTTAAAACTGATCACTATTTCAGAGAGTGTGTGGATTCCAGGGCCGGAGCAGCTCCACAAAGGGTGGTAGGGCAACCGCAGTGCGGGCTAAAGGACGCGCGCACTTGTTTAACACGCATTACGCGGCCGCAGCGTACGAAGCGAAATCGGACTAGGCTATACCGCGTACTGGTACAGTTACTTTGCGTGACTGCGAACGCAGCTAGCCTACTTCATAGCCACGTCATTTCCTGTATGGACTACTAAAAAGTCGTAGGGCAAATGCCCTACCTGCCCCACCGTCTCCGCCGGCCCTGGATTCTACCTGACTTTTTGTTATACATTTTGTTTGCTGTTATATTTGTATATAGCTATCCCTACCCCATGCACGCACCCACTTAATAAGAGCATATGGGCACACACTCCTATATATAGTATTCTACACCTACTAACTGATGAATTATTCTCAAAGGTTTGTCATAGAGTCTCTCTCCTGCGATATTCACGCATGGGCATGCTGCACGTATTACTCTCATCGGGGCAGATGAAACGGTGTGACAGCAAGAGTATATTGTACGAAGATTGTTCAGACAGCAATGAGTGATTCACAAACATCTATATGTAGATCTAGATCTATGCTCATTCGCGCGCCGTGGGATACGTACGCATTCCACACGTATACATGAGGTGTCCAGGGATCGCTTATATAGCCCCACCAGATATGTTTTTTCATGTAGGTGTGCCCCAGTGGTATGTCTTTGGTGGCTTCATTGGCCCGGCCCAGACTGTGACTGGTGATTTTTGAATAAGGGCCTTGCCCACTGGGCGTGGCAGGCACTACGTAGGTAATGATGTGGTGGATGAACTCATTAGTTCTGAACCGCTGAAACCACTAGTGCTCTGGTGCAGTGGCGTAGCTACGGTAGGGCCTGGTAGGGCCTGTACCCTACCAACCATTCTTTCGCGCACTGCGCAATGCGCCGCCTCGCGTGGTACATGGTATACGTAACGTAAGGTCGCGTTTTTTCAGCCCGCTGGTAGGACGTTGTTTACTGTCTAAAATGCACCAAAACGATCTCAGAAGGCTTGAAATTCTGTTGTGGGGGACATGTCTGCAGACCTCCCAGGCCTTCGGGCACGCTTTACGCTCGTCCGCAAAATTTGATCGTGACGTGCACTGCCGTGAGCATTTCCTGCCTACGCCACGGTCTGGTGCGCCTTACGTATTTTAAACCTGTGGTGTACAAGCTGTGCGTATTCCCTGCTAATAAGCTAGAAACCTCCGGGGATCGCTTATATATTATATATATGTAGCCTGTCTGGCCCCACCAAATGAATGTGGTTTTTTCATGTACTGTACTGTAGTCAGAAAGCGACACACACGCATGCGCTCATTTTACTTTGAAGTCGCACTACGAAACATTAAAGGAATTTGGTATTATACTCTACGCACGAGATTGCAAGATCACAAACACCGCTGTAATTGAATCTGCTGCCAGGAGCACGCTAGGCAAGGCAACGCTAGCAAACTACACGCTTTACAGGAAAGCAGCTGCAGCTGTAACAACGTGCATGTGAGTTTAAAATTCTTAGTCTATTTGTAGCTGGTCGTTTTTACACGACAAGAAGTGTACTGGCTGTACTGGCTGTAGAGTTTGCTCTGCTTGCATATAAGTAGCTTGCTGTACTGCTCTATCTGCAATATTTCCGCAATACAAGGTAGTTTGACACCATCGTGATGCAGTCTGTTGATGTTGGATTGCTTCATATCATCCTGGTAGTCATTACACCAGTATGTAAGTCAATATCATTTTACACAGTGCAGTCTTCACAAAATTCAGCTAATATTATGTATGTATGTATGTAGATGCTCAATATCGATATGGTGATATTCGTCTGGTAGGAGGTTCCTACCAGTGGGAAGGTCGAGTGGAAATCTTCATCTCTGGAACATGGGGCACTATTACTGACTCTGAGTGGACCAACAATGATGCACAAGTTGTCTGCCACAAGCTGGGGCATTTCAAGCCAGGTACTGAAATTACACAGCTCATTGTTATCATATCAATATGCATACATCCGCTTTCCTTAGTGAACTGATTTTCTTGTCATTTGAGTTCCATCATATGTATTTGAGTGCTGGTAATTTTATGACTGTAACCATTTAACCATGTACTAGTGAAGGGATTTTATGTAATACGTGCTTGCTTTCTCAAGACTGTACATCATCAATACACTATTTATTGGAATTCCACCTTAAGTCTCTTCAAAGATATAAGTTGACTTTGAGCAGTGTATACGTACACTGCAAAAGTAGGTGGTTATTTTAACCAGTGCATGTTATTGTACCTCAGTTGCATTGCAATGACTATAACTTGTCTTGGTATTCAGTAGGGTTGTGAATGTGATTTCATCTGTAAGATAAGGCATTATTGCAGGTACACAGACATAATTCTTCATGAATATCCTATGTACCTATTTAGAGGTTGTAGAGAATATGTTGCAACTGAGGTGACGACATCAACATAGCAACCACCCCATTTTTGCAGTGTATCTCAGCTTCTCTATTGGTTTCTTTAGGAGTTCATAGGTTATCTGATAGGGATTGCATAGAAAAGGAACAGAAACAAGATTAGGACACAGACATGCATGTCATAGACATTGATGCACCCTGTGTGTGTGTGTGTGTGTGTGTGTGTGTGTGTGTGTGTGTGTGTGTATGTGTGTGTGTGTGTGTGTGTGTGTGTGTGTGTGTGTGTGTGTGTGTGTGTGTGTGTGTGTGTGTGTGTGTGTGTGTGTGTGTGTGCGCGTGTGCACGCATGTACATGGTGTGTGTCCACACACACCCTTGCATGGTGCTTGTTGATGAAAGGGGATGATGGCATGCATAACCCCTCCCAACATTCTTTTTGTAATGGGGTTATTATTGTTGAATGCCTATCTTTATACACTACATATAGCTATATATAGCATACATATAGCATTTATTTCTCTGATGTTTGGCACTGTCATTGTACTCTTGTAGTACCCTGGCCAGTAGCCAGATCAAGAGCTGGTCAGCTCTAGAGTGTTTACTGAGGGCATGCAAATTTGAACGGAGTTTCCTTATACAGTTAGGTCTACTCTCATGGGAATTTTTAAATATATTACATACTGTCCTGGGAATACATACTGTCCTGGGATTATTAAATTACATAGTGTCTTAGCAAAACATTACTAGGCCTTTTCCCTACCTGGATTCAAGACTACACATCCAAGTCATTGCTCCTGATATTTTGCAGTTGTTTACAGTCTAAATGCTTATTCCTCTGAGCTTATATATACAGTGTAGGTTGAAGTACTTCCATGTAGCCAATGGCCCTTGTTTGGTGCTAATGGCAACTTAATTGTTGATCCACAACTAAAACAAACACACAAGGGCTGTTGTGTCAATGAAAAATACAAGACCAAATTAGTAACAGTTTTTCACTATATATGTTTTGTTGATGTTCTACTGGCGCATGCAATTGAACAGTTATGCAGTAGCTAATGGGGTGAGTGTAAGGGAGTCTACGTAGTCATACAGCTGGAAAATACATGTATGCATGTCTGTAAGGGTATTTGTCTTCAAATATCCTTTTACATGTATATATAACCTCATCCAAGGCTCTCCCCCTTGCTAGCACACTTAAACCTGCACATGGTCATAGAATAATATTGTGCATACAATTTTGCTATTTCGTCATCATGCAGATGTACCAGCTGTATGACTAGATGGGTTCATTATCACTCACCCACAATGCTTTGCATCCATCGAGTGAAAGTTTCTTTTGCCACAGATGCTACAGCTCATACTGATGCCTATTTTGGTGAAGGTAGTGGTCCAATACATTTAGACTTTGTGCAGTGTTCTGGTTCAGAGTACAACCTGACTGAGTGTGAGATACGAAATGACAGAGTTAGGACCAGTCACTCCCTTGATGTGGGAGTAAAGTGCCAGCCAGGTAAGTTCATGGTGTAGTTTGTTCAGGCAGGTAGACCAACTAAGGCTCTGCTACACACACTTGTATCCCACTGTAGGCAATTGGCAGTTATAGCTACTAACAAAAGTACTCTGTTCTCTTTTAACCTGCAGGTTCTTATAGAGAGGGAGAAATTCGTCTGGTAGGAGGATCCTATAACTGGGAGGGTCGTGTGGAGATATACTGGACTGGGACATGGGGGACTATTAGTGACACTTCATGGAGTGATAGTGATGCTCAAGTTGTCTGCAGACAGTTGGGACACTCCACAAATGGTATATGTAGTTATATGACTTTATGACGTGTTCATTAATTTTATGATACTTTAGGAGTTATTGGTCGTTGCTGTGCTTATTATGGAGAGGGTAGTGGAGCAATACACATTCAGCGAGTGACCTGCTCTGGCTCAGAGACTAGCATTACTAACTGCACCTACATCAATAGCACTGTTGGGACTAATCATGCACAAGATGTCGGAGTTGAATGTCAGCAAGGTCAGTGATTTTTTATAAGAAATTACAGAACTACAATTTTATATAAATTGAGAAATTAAATGATGTTTTTTACTCTGGCATTCCATATATGCAGAGAGAAATTATGAGCACAAATAAAACACAAGTGGAAAATAAATTGATAAACTTTGAAACACTTCAGTTACGTAAGAAAACAGAATCATTAATATTGAGAGTAAACATTCTCATTAGAAAGTAGAGATGACAGTGGCAAACAAGTGCAGTATATATACAGCAGACAGTGGATGAGATCATGCAACAATAAAAAGGGTTATTATTACATGGCACACACGTGCATAGCTGGGTTACTGTATCAATATACCTATAATTAACCCTCGGCACACGTGTGCAGGAGGGTTACTGTAGTTGGGTCTGTGTGTGTGTGTGTGTGTGTGTGTGTGTGTGTGTGTGTGTGTGTGTGTGTGTGTGTGTGTGTGTGTGTGTGTGTGTGTGTGTGTGTGTGTGTGTGTGTGTGTGTTTGTGTGTGTGTGTCTGTTATGTTACATCTCACCTTTGGAGCGTCTGTTCGTCCTGAAAATACTGTCACTTACTGAGTGGACAACGAAGGTGAAACAATTTGTGGGTTTTTCTCCCGTTACAAAGATCCCGTACTCCCTTGTTGTACAGTCAGCCATTTTCCTGCAGATAGCGCATGCATGCACATTATACACATGTGGTGGTGCTGAGGGTTCTGCACATTAGTGCAATAATTATGATGGGTACTATATTCTTAGCTTAGTAGCTACCGCTGAAAGATGTAGGATGGTGTTACAAATATGGACCCTAACTCAACACAAAATCATGAATGTGGATAGCTACATACACAAGTGAGAAATATTTCCAGGTTTATGAACCATTTTATGTCTACTCAACTGATGCTACATACCAAAATTCAGTAAAGAATATAAGTGGACCAGGTAAATGGAAGAGAGTCTATATACGGATGTTTCTCACACGCCCATTAGCCTTAAAAGGCTCAGAACTCCTAAATAGTGAAGTTTTAACATAGCCTACAAGTGTTTCTATATATGATAAGACTCTCAAAGTCAAATATTGTTAAGCCTCAATTTCTCCACCTTCTTTTTTATCAAATGGCCTACCCCAAAAATGGTAAAAGTATTTACCTTAATTGTACAAAACCACTTCTATTCCCATGTGCAGTGCCTTAACTACAGATTATGTTTGTAGGACCTCTCCTCGAGGAGT
This sequence comes from Theonella swinhoei, assembly GCA_963970385.1. NCBI lineage: Eukaryota > Metazoa > Porifera > Demospongiae > Tetractinellida > Theonellidae > Theonella > Theonella swinhoei. The sequence goes on along the minus strand of OZ019949.1, from coordinate 6,852,702 downwards.
AAGCTTTATTTCTAGTTGTTGCATGCCATCATCCCCTGTTTAGCTGGATATATGTACTGCACCTGTTTCTCTGATTTTTGGCACTGTCATCCGTATGTCCTGTTTTGGAAAATGCTTTTACTTTCCTTGTATACTACCCTGCATATGCAATGATCTTGCATGTGTGTGTGTAAGCCCACTCCTTTTGCTGCTTGTGGTCACTTGAAATCACATGTGCATAATAACACGGAACGTTTATGGAAGTGCTAGTATATTGTAGCTTTACTCATCTAGGACAGGTGATGCAAAGATTTTGTTGGTCAAAAACACTGACCACAGGAATGTAAAGCTGTTTGGTACAAAAATGAAGGTAAATACCAATTTTGTGATAGTTTATTTAAAGAATTAGAAGAGAGAACATGCATGGAGAAATCCAGGTTTTAGCAATTTTATGCGCGTGATTATAGCAGTGTGTTTTGTCTACAATGAGTCTTTTCGTGTTTAGAAACACTTGAAGGTGGCATCTCTACACAGAGAATCTCCAATATATAGCTGAAGTGTTTGGAAGTGTTATTTGTACAACTGAAGTGTGTACTTAGCTATGTAGTTTCATGCTCCAGCCTGCTTCTCATGTAATTTTTAACTAAATCATGCAGGTGATGATATTAAAGAGGGAGACATCCGTCTGGTTGCTGGTAGCTATTTATGGCAGGGTCGTGTGGAGATATTCTTAGATGGTGTCTGGGGTACTGTAACAATTGATTATGAATATTATTACCACCACTATTATTATCATCATTATATCCGAACTTTTGCTAAAGTTATTTGCCAACAGCTAGGATATAAAACATATAGTAAGTTCTTGACTAAGTACAACATGAAACACTGCTATATACAGCATGTGCATTTAACATGTATGTAAAATGACTCATTTTCTGTGTTATATTTCCTATTTTCAGGCTATGATTACGGAGTTTTTAGTGACAGAAAGGATGTAATTCACTTTGATATCTTCATTTGTTATGGATCAGAGTATAGGATAACTGATTGTCAGTATACGTATTCAACTGGTAATAATGACGGAGATTGGGGTGTCTACTGCTCTGTAGGTAAGTACTAAAAAGTATGGCCTGGATTCATATGCCAACTCTCCCCACACATCCTAGCACCCCCAATTGGACAAACATGACACAAAGCTGCCAAAAAAAGGGGCTTAGAAAAATATTCATAAAAATCTAGTAATCAGAGAGTCGGTAGACTCTATGTAGGGATGGCAACGATACGCCACACCCACTTTTCCATAGAGAATGGCTCAGAACTCCAAAACGCGGCAGTTACAAGCCATTTTAGACACATACACATACTCTATGAGAACTTTCGTACCCAGTAAGACCCATAAAGCAGGTAAAATACACAGCTACAATGACTTACAAAAATTGGGCCAAACCGCACTTTTGGATTCCATCTTCTTCAGTTGAACTGGCCTACCGCTAAAGTGGCACAAGTACTCTTGATGGTTTTTACACAAAACGGCTCCTTTCTGTTGCGTGCGTGATCCTTGACCATCAGAATCTTTGGAACTTTACTCAGAATGGTATAATCCAAAAATTTCCTTATTTGTTGGAAGCGTGTATGTACACGTGCATTCTAGAAAGGTGGGGCTCAAGCGTGCGGGTTCGCAGGGTGGGGCCCGTGCGAACACAAGCAAGTAGGGATGGTGAACTCGACAAAGAAGCAGAAATGGACACTGAAAGAAAAACTAGTGAAATAAGCATTTCACTAAAGTAAAGAAACAAGATAATAACCTGAGTGGTGCATAGTGAACAACTGATTATGATATGACCATACACTACTTACGTTTGGAGTTCAAGAGTTCACACTACAACAAAAAATTCATGTATGCAAACAAGGGATAATTGCATGCAACAATAACAACATGCATACCTCCTCCCTACATTTTATTTCGTGGTGTTGCGCATGTTGTTATTGTTGCATGCAATTATCGCTTGTGTGCATACATGAATTGTTTGTGGTAGTGTGAACTCTGAACTCCAAACTATATACGTAAGCAGTGTATGGTCATATCATAATCAGTTGTTCACTATGCATCACTCAGGTTATTATCTTGTTTCTTCAATTTTTGGCACTACCATCCCTACATCCTTTAACATTTTAGTGAAATGTTTTTTACACTTTATATGTAACAGTCCCAAGATTAGGGTGTAATACATAAAAGAGATATGTACACAACTCTCCATAGAGCCAATAAGCTACAGTAGCCAAAATGCCAGTAAGACCAGCTGAGATGACATTTAAGCTACATAAATGTACTATGGTTACCAGTATTGTAGGTGTAAGAGAACTGATAATGTACATCACTTTTAGGCATTTACATGTGTATGAGAGTCAGTCACTATATATGCAGGGAGGTTGCTGACTTACTAATAGTGTTTAACACTTAAACATTAGCCCAGACGAAACAGCTCCAAGATCCCGAACACTGAAACCATTTTTGACACATATCTACATACCCTATGAGTGTTTCTATATGTGATAAGACTCTCACAAGTTGGTAAATAGACTGTTAGAATCATATACATGAAATTGCTAAAACCTCGATCCTTCAAATGACCTAGCACAAAATTGGCAAGCTTACAATTACCTTCACTTTTGTACCAAACAGCATCTGTGCACGGTGACTTTTTTGTCAGGCTTACCCTGACATATAGCCATTTCCTTATGCACATGTAGCTCAGGTGACAACAAGCAGCAAAAAGGGGTGGGGCTCACACTCATGCAGGTGTATTGTGGATAGGCATGTCCCAATTATTCTATTTTTTTTGCCCATTATTCTATTCAGAATTTCCCAAAACATTCTCCTATTATTCCTAAGAATTGACCCCATTATTCTCACAAAAATTGAATGATTATATTGTAACATAAGTTTCTATATAGTCTTCGAGTGAAGAAGATTGTCTCTGAGAGAAAGTTTTGGAGGGGAAAAAAACTCTTTCAGCAGCTGCTGAACTTGAAAGCACAAGCTTAAAAGCTGTGCTCCAGTGAGGTAAGTCCTCTGTATGTCTTTTCTACCAGTCCTGTGCATCAACCAAAGGCTCAACATCATCGACAGCAGCTTTATAGCTAGGTAGCTCTACTTTTAGGATATCAGCAGTCTGAATGCTCATAGAGGGAAGTCCTGTTAGGCTGGAATAATTCTCGTATTCTAGTGGGCACCTATTATTCCCAAAGTCATTCTCGAATAATTGTGACAGCCCTAATTGTGGAATATGCAACGAAAAAACAGTGAATGAAAAGAGTATGAACATATTTTGTTAAAGGATGTAGGGATAAGAGAGCCAAGTTAGGCTAACAGGTGCAGTATGTGGTACTTTATCTGTGTGCGTGTTAATTATAGAGGGTATCAAAAGTTAGAGAGGAAAATTGAGAGAGAAAAAGGGGTTACAGATTTGAGAAGGCTATTGTCAGTGTCACACAACATATAGGCCCCCATGCATCAGAATGTGCCTACCCCAGCACCACAGGCCAGCTTAGCCCCCACACAGCCTGCCAGCATGCTCAGAGATACTGTACACGTCCAATACATAAACACACGAGAGCAGGACATGAACACAAGATGCCCCAGCCTTGAGTACCAGGGATGGTGGGTTAAAGATCTTTTGTGGCTAGCCAACCCTCCCTACACATCCAGTGCCATGATCTACCATGTACTGTTACTCTATGCACATACCTTGTGCTGCCTGGGGTGTGCTTGCAATTTTATGCTAGCTTAAGCTCAAGGGTATTTAAGGGAGTATTGTGATGTCACAGTTATGTTAATTTCCTAAGTGGAATTGTACATAATTGCACCTGGGTGTTATGGGTGAGGCCAATGCGTGTGTGCATGTGTGTATGTGTGTGTGTGTGTGTGTGCGTAATGTGTGTATGTGTGTGTAATGTGTGTATGTGTGTGTGTGTGTGTGTGTGTGTGTGTGTGCGTATGTGTCTTGTGTGTGCAAGTCTGTCTGTCAGTCTGACGCACATTTTCTTAGATGAGCTAAGCTTTAGCACACGTTGAAAGGAAGGTATACCAACGGCTTTGGCATGACACAACACATGACTAATATAAGAATGGTTATAGCATCATTTGCTTACCATGAAACTCACCAGGCCTAGTATAGCGATGCAGAGCTTGTTCCTTCGACGGCATATATAGGTTTATAAAGTTGTTCAATAGCCTAATGGGGCACTAAATACTACCTAGAATACGAGCTAATGCAATGTAGCAAGCTTCTCAAGCCTTATCTGTGTCCACTACTTTTCATTATAGGTTTAGAAGGCCAAACGTCATACGCATGAGTATGCTTCCATTTGTCCTAATTAACCCTCGGCGCTCATGCACAGGAGGGTTACTGTAGTTGTGTGTGTGTGTGTGTGTGTGTGTGTGTGTGTGTGTGTGTGTGTATGTGTGTGTATGTGTGTGTGTGTCTGTCTGTCTGTTAAGTCACATCTCACCTCTGGAGCGTCTGTTCGTCCTGAATATACTGTCACGTACCCAGCGGGCAACGAAGGTCAAAAAATTTGTGGGGTTTTCTCCAGCACTGTTGAAAGCATACGTACGTCCGCCATTTTCCTGCGGAAAGCGCGCATGCGCATTGTATAGCGCGTTCTACTTTGGACTTAATTAAGAGACTCATGAAGGGCTGGTGAAGTTGGGTCCTGTGTTGTGGTGTGGTGCTCGAGGTACTGCTAGATGTGTACACGTGGCAACTTCCTGGGTCTGAGTCTCATGGCCTGTCATGTCACGGCGGGATGGGTAGCCCCCTCGGTTCACATTGCCGACAGTGTCAAGAGTGCGTCCCCCTCATCGGTTATTCTCACACTCATTACCCCTGATGGTCTAACATACGGCGCTAGATGCTCACACGTGGTGGTGTATATTGTCATGCTGTCATGGTGGGATGGGTATCCCCTTCGGTGTGCATTGCCGACGCCGTAGCTATGGAACTCTGTCTCTTGATGTACGTACTGTAATTTGCATTGTGCATCCTGTAAACCCAGGGTAATGAATGAATATCGAATATCGAATATCGTTTTCAAGGTTCGCTAACGCGTGGCGCCGAGGGTTCTGCACTTTAGTGCATTCATATAAATACACTGAACTTCAGCGCTATTATCCCCTTTGTCTTGCTACACTGTTATCCCTTAGCTAATATTTGAATGGAAAATATATGAATATATTAGTTTCTCAACTGTACAGATGGACCTCAAATTGGAGATGTTCGTCTCACTAGTAGATATTATGGACGTCCTGATGTGTTCCTATCAGGGATCTGGGAACCAGTTACTAATAGCTCAAGGAGCTGGACACTAGCAAATTCAAAAGTTGTGTGCAGAGAGCTTGGATATAATGGTTAGTCCAGTAATATATGTATGCATGTTAGCTACATGTTACAAACTCAATGTGTCTTCTCTATCTCTCTATCTGTTTATCATTGTCTTGTATGTTTGGCTCCATAGATGCCATGTTGTATGCATAAATATGTTAACTGCCTTTACAATTTTGCAACAACAGTAGTACATTTACATATACATTTTTCTTACATGCAAAAACTTTCTATATGCATGCCTTGCACTGATCAAGTGTGCTTCATTACGCAAGTAGCTATATGTTGGCTATGTAACATGCATGTAATTTGGCCTGTATTTTGTCCTTTCAGGAACGGTGACATATTATCCAAATACATATAAAGGAACATTCAGTGCTATGAGAAATATGATAGACAATGTGGATTGCATTGGGACTGAATCTAAACTGATTGATTGCTCTCATAATATAAACTACCTGAATTCATATAATTCAGCAAGAGTGGATTGTCAATACTGTGAGCATGAACTGATGGAATATGGTGTAATATGTACTCTATTATCAGTATAAATAGACTGCACTTACATAGTATATATGTACATTTCATCTACTTCATAGAAATCACACATCATACTTGTATATAGATGACTGTGGTGATGGAGATATCAGGCTAGTTAATGGTGAATCTGAGGTGGAAGGAAGAGTAGAGGTATGTCATAATGGAAGGTGGGGGACAGTGTGTGACTCTCAGTGGACAGACAACCACACAGCTGTAGTCTGTAGGTATCTTGGATTCAGTGACATTATTGGAGGTACATGTAGGTTTGAAAGACTCTATAGTACACAAGTGACAAGCTTTATTGCCCACCCTACTTTAGAGTCAACCTATTTTAGATCTGAGAAATTTGGTGAAGGATCTGGTCCTATATTCATAGACTATGTTAATTGTACTGGATCAGAATCAAGGTTATGGAGATCATCACAGAGGTTACATAGAGACTGTCTCTCGTATACTCACTACTATGGATGCTCTCATAGTGGTGATGTGGGAATCCGTTGTCAGTCAGGTATATTTGGTTAATATAAGGACGTTTTGTTGTAAGTCTAATTGCATTTACATTATACATTTAATCAAGCCAATTTCTCACCATTCCTTATTTGTATAATTTTTAGCTTCCTGTTCAAATGGACAAATCAGACTCATTGAAGGTTACTCAGAAAATGAAGGTCGTGTTGAGATCTGTTCCAGTCAGAGATGGGAAACTCTATCATATCATTATTGGAGCAGTTCTGAAGCATATGTGGCTTGCATTTCACTTGGTTTTAACTATGGTATGCCAAAAATTGTATATGTGAACAATAATGGTACAACTGGACAAATGCTAAATGATAAATTAATTAGTTGATTAGTTAGACCCACGTAAAGATACATGCACAACTCCAGCTGCCAACCAGTGTAAATTAGTGATCTCAGTTAATCTCATTTAATTTACAAAAGCATCCTTCTAGCTACTATATCAAAATGAATAGCACTAAAGTACAAAACCTTTGGCATGTTAATGAGCTATACATTGGAACCCCACCTCCCGTCTAGGAGTATACCCTCCGAACCCCCCCTGGGTACGGGCATGTGCTGAGTGGAGAGGAAGTGGCATGTTGTTCCGTAATGAGCATGTATGGAGCACACGAAGGAATGTTGGAATGAGTTCGTTCGAGTAAAGGGCTGGCAGAATAGCATCTGTTGTGCAGGTCTTAAATGGTGTTACTCTGGGTGCAAAAACTTGTGGTGGAAAGAAGATGTGGCCATTTATAATTTTGTACATGGTACATAAACCAAAGTACTTACAACGAGTAGCTTGAGAAGCGCGCTGTATTACATTATCCCATATTTCAGGTAGCGTTTAGTACCCCGTTAGGCTTTTGAACAACAATCGGTACATACCTCGCATATTACTTCATCATTTATCCCATCTCTCTAAAGCCCTTTGCGCATGCTCACTGATGTAACAAAATGGCCGACTTTATGTACTGTACTACGGACTTACGCGGACTTTTGCAACGTGAGTACTGTATGCGCACGGTGCAAATACGGACTCTTGATACGTGCACAGTGCAAATACGGACTCTTGATACGTGCACGGTGCAAATACGGACTCTTGATACGTGCACAGTGCAAATACGGACTCTTGATACGTGCACGGTGCAAATACGAACTCTTTTGACCCCGTGGAAGTCCGTATTCATTGCATATTGGTCCTCTCTGCGCATGCGCGCCGAGGTGGTGTTAGCAATACCACAGAATCCTAAATTCGCAAAAAAATAAAGCTGCAAATAATTGTCACCTTAAAAAATTCTTCCTTCAGTTATGCAGACCTACCTCAAAGTCATTACAAGTATATTGTTTATTGATGCATGGGTATCCTAGCAATCTTTGTAGGACCTCCTAAAAGAAAGATGTCCAGTGCTGCCTTCAACATGACCCATGTGCGGGACAAATACTACCTTCCTTCTCACTATACATATGATAGGTTATTACTCTTGCTGTGCCAATTATGGAAGAGGTGGAGGTCCAATTCATCAAAAGTACTTTCAGTGTACTGGAACAGAGCAGGATCTTTCACAGTGTGATAGCAATGACACAACACCAAGAACACACGATGAAGATGTAGGAATTGAATGCTATGGTATGTACAAAAGCCATTATCACAAGAATATAGACAGACATGTGATCAGCTTGATTATGCTACTACTGATATAAACTTTGTAATTACAGGTGACTGCACTAATGGAGAAATTAGATTGATGGAGGGAGAGTCAGAGTTTGAGGGGAGATTGGAAGTATGTATCAATAGTAGGTGGGGTACAGTTGGTAGTAATGGATGGACCAAAATAGATGAACAAGTTATTTGCAATGATCTTGGATATGATCTCTCTGGTGAGTTGCATGGTTGATCCATCGATGCAGTCAATTGCGTGTGACATCCTTTATTAAATGTTATGAGATACCTTTCCATTGCCTTCAACGATAATTTTGTTAGGTATTTAATAGATTTAGTATAATTGTGCAAACTTACATGTGTGCATCACTGGAAATCTCAGTGACTTAGTGATCATTGCATCATTGTTCCCACAGATAATGAGACAGTGAAGCAGTCCATACCTCAGGCCCTCTCAAAGCCAGTCCACCTACACAATATTGTCTGCTCTAGTACAGATCTACACCTGCTGGAATGTAGCTTCAGCAAATATTTAGGAAATATAAATAATATTCAAGATGTAATCATCACTTGTCAACAGTGTAAGTACAAACTGAGCAGGTGACTCCTGATAACACTTTTACCTGACTACACACACACCTTTTATCTGACACACACACACACACACACACACACACACACACACACACACACACACACACACACACACACACACACACACACGAACACCATTTCGTACACACATCTATACATAGCCTCATGTAAAGATGGAGATCTAAAACTTGTGGGTGGCATATCAGAGAATGAAGGTAGACTGGAGGTGTGTTTTGATCAAAGATGGGGCACTATCAATGGAGATGGATGGACACATACTGACACTCAAGTGGCCTGCAGACAACTTGGATACTCTACTTCAGGTATGCAAAATAATGTAGAGCTTTATTCAGTGAGCTACAAACCAGATCTATTCAAGCTGACTTCACAACTTTGCTTGTTTGGCCATCTGTTAGAGCAAAGCAAGCTATATATCTTCCTGCAAGTGTAAATTGACGACTAATTGCAGACAGGACTGTGCTGAGCCCTAATGCTCCTTCTAAATAAATCAATTGTGTTACTCACAGTAGCCACAATATGCGAGAAAACTTGTTCATGCCCACACACAGACCACACATTAACCCTCCCGTGCATGTAAGAGGATTAACAACAGAAAAGCACAGAGCAAAACAAAGAGACAGAACAAAGCATGCAGACACACATTCAGTAATAAAATTAACAAGGCCTTAGGGAGATTGCTGCATTCACCCAATAAGAATAATTACACTACTGGAGGCTTTGCTATATATACTTTTCATTTTTCTCAGATGTTTCCTACTCCACAACTCAGAGAACTCAGTCGTCTACATCTCTTCCTGCTCACCTCAGCTTAGTGGGCTGCTATGGATCTGAAGAGAAACTCATTGACTGTGCCCACCATGAACATACCAGTTCCACCACTATAGACATTAGCATTAGTTGTATTAGCAGTAATAGTGAGGACAGTAGTAGTAGTACTAAGTTGCACAGTCTAGCTGCAGCATCTCTATCCATAGCCATCATCTGTGCCACTGCTCTTATTGTTTTGATTGCAGTGCTGATACTTGCTGTCGTTTTTTGGCAAAGAGGAAAACATACACAAAGGTATGTAATGTATTACTTATTGGCTTGTACACATTTCTGTTACTTTCTAATGAACAGTGCTAAGTCATTGGTAGCTGCATCCTGAAAAATTCAGGATCCAGCTGGGATATGAAACTACTACATTGTAAACAAATACTTCACCTTCACTCACCTTGATTTGACATGAATCCACTCCTTTCTTTTGACAATGAGAATCTTACGTGTAACCAAGATTAAAATTAGAATTTTCTTTTCTTCTGTATGAGTGCAGCAAGAAAGCTCACATTCTTATAAAGTGCGCATGCATGCATTGTAGAGTAGTAGTCAACCATTAGACAGGTACAATTTTGGACATATAATAATTATTATCAGTTGTCTAATTACACTTCTCGGTTCAACTGGAAACAAGAGGCCACATTCATGAATTGAGTCATTTGTCTGATATATGCAGTCTTAAAACATGCTATTCGGAAGGTTGTAAGTGATGTCTAGCAAGACAAGAACATGATCAATAGACAGCACGGAAGTTTACTCAAAAACAGTTTTATTCATGTTAGAAAGTTGTTTCAAAACGGTTTTATTCACTTTAGCAATGTAATAGTCGTACATAAAGTGAAATGGCTCATATAATATTATTACAAGTGAATAGACCTAACAGACATGTTCACACATGGGGAAGCGGATATTTTGAGTCTTATTTTTAACAAAGCTAATATCTATACTTTTATGTCACTGCTTATAAGACTGTTTCTAAGAAAACCTACACATTAGGAATGTAGACAGTTTTGTGTATATGCACACCCTTTATGAGATCGATATTTGATTTGCGAAGGTATGTTGACATACTGTGTCCCAATCTTGTCTCTGTTCATTCTTATGAAATCCCTATATTACATTTTCAAATATTCCCAAACTTTTAATTACCTGGCAGTAATATATGCCTTTTATATTAGCAATCAGCATGGGACAGGACAAAGTCAAAACACAGATACAGTCAGATATACAACGGGTGGTGGCATCAGCAATATATCAACTGATACTAAGACAGTTGACCCCTTGTTGTATGAGGATCCACTGGGAGATTTTGGGGTTGAGGTTCCAGTAACAACTAAACCACAAGTGAAGAAATCAGCTGCCACAGCAACAGCACCAATTTATGAGAGTCCTGATTGAGCTGTCATATACACTATGAGACTTGCATTTGTATAACAGAATGCTGCTTAGCTTGTGTGTCTATAACTTTCATGCTGTGTAGCAAGAACTACTAGAGTTCTTTGCAGACTGTAGATGTAGTCTCTTAAACAAGATTATAATGTATAACAGATTGTATGCGTTGTGTTTAATGTTCAATTCAGAATCTTTCTCATTGCTTAGGCTTGTCCTATACTGACAATTGCAAGTGATGGGGATTGTGCACATTTAACCCACGGCATTCATATGCGTAACATACACGTAATCTATGAGTGTGAGGGTGGGCCACAAGAAACAATTGTATTACAAGTCTTGACACATCTTTGACTGAAAGGAATTATATATGTGTATATCCTAGCCCCACATGGCAGCAATGCATGTGGTCTATGTGGTGAAGTATATACATCCGTGATTAGAGGAGCTCCAGTATGCATACATGTACATACACACTGCAGTTGCTGAAGCTAACTAGAGGAAGACTAACTTAGAGAAGCAGTACTAGAAGTTGAAAAACAACCCCCGTCCCAAACTGTATGACAAACCTCCTTACTTGATTAAGGATAATGAGTAGGGTGTAAACATGTATTTCACTAGATGTATGTTATTGGTGTGGTACTATATAGGGCTATATATATGTTGACATTCTGCTATTTGGGGTGGGCACAAGAAGTTATGTCTGCATAATCAAAAAAAAACAACACTCAACACATAAGACCAATCTGAGCAGAGAACTGGTTAAGAAAAATTTCAATTAGGTCAAGGAAAGTGGTTTGTGTATATAGCACACACAGTTAATACTTTCTTTGAAATATCCCGTGAACCCCTTGCCCTGCTCCTGGGCCTCTGGAGGATGCTGTACCATTTGAGGAATACCAAATGTAAAGAATGATCTCACCCTCCCCACCTTCAGTAACATAATCTGTGCTATGGAGATGAATGATGCTGGCAGCCAATACATTAACAGCACCTAGACACAAAAATAATAGGTGGATGAATCAGTTGTCCATATTGTGTGTATAATACGTTTGGTATTTTGGCTACATATGGATGTTATGTAGATGCAGTAATCGGTGCAAACCACGTTCTTCGGTTTCGCCATCTAGCTGTGCATTCCCCACTCCAGTCTCACCACCAAGCTGTGTAGTGTATATAAACGCATGTCTAACAGCAATTGCAAACATCCTATTATCACACTGCAGAGGTGTCGGCAGCAGTTCGGAGTTGAGGGGGCGAGATACGTACGCGCGCGTTGCGCAATTTGCCAGGCACGCAATAAAGAGATGGGGCTACTGTTATAGCCGTTATCTACACGAGTATGTATATATTAGTAGCGCGTTTCGAAACGCATCGAGTGCATGCAGCAGCAGCAACACACATTCCGTCGTCATAGCTCCTATTTTATTGGGTGAGGGGGGGCAAGGCCCCCCCTACTGGAATATTGGGGCCCCCTACCCCCCTCTGCCGCTGCCCCTGAACAGTACAGTAGTACTGTGTATTAGACAGTCGGTAGACTCTCTATGTAGGGATGGCGCCGACACGCCCATTAAGCCTTAACAAATGTAACGGCTCAGAACTCTCCAACGCGTCAGCTATAAGCCCTTTTAGAAACATAACATGGCCTACGAGTGTTTCTATACAAAGGTGGTAAAATATATACATCGCTACAATCATATGCGTGATTTTGCTAAAACCCGATTTCTCCAACATCTTCTTCTTCTTCTTCAGTAAACAGGCATAACTCAAAATCGGCTTAAGCATTTATCTTCATTTCTGCACAAATCGGTTTCTTTTTGGCCGGCGCAGTGCCTTTCACCAAAAAATGGTTATGTAAAGTACAACTCAGAGCCACGCCCACAGACTTCCTCTCTGTTGTACGCCATTTTTATTTTGTGCACGTATTTGAGCTCGCAGCATAGTCGTTACCCAGGCTCTCGAAGAAAGAGAGAGCCTGGGTAGCTACGAGGTTACAGCATAAGTGTGCAGCAAATCGGTTAGTGTAACTTCGGTTTGCGTTACAAGTTTTGATCGACTCTGTTCTCAGAATCTGCTGGTTTTTTCTCGGTATCCCCGCTCTCCATCGCGCGTACTGGCTTTGTAAGTGTCTGGGGGCCGACACGCCCATAAAGCCTTAATTGAACAGCGCAGAACTCCTGAACGGTGCTGTTATAAGGCTTTATAGACACATAATATGGCATACGACTGTTTCTATACAACAAAAAAACAGTGAAACAAGGGAGTAAAAACATTTCCATTAAAATGTTAAAGGATGTAGGGATGATAGTGCCAAAAAGTAGAGAAACAAGTGTAGTGTATATATATGCAGCAATACAGGGAATGAGAGACTATATTTATATGCAGCAAGACAGAGGATGAAGGCAGTATATTATATGCGGGGATGAGGGCATGCAACAATAATAACATGCGTAACCCCTCCCTACATCTTTCATTATGGGGTTACGCATGTTATTATTGTTGACATTTTAGAAATGTTTTTACTCCCTTTAGTAAGTGGCGTTCGTCCAACAATCATTGTCTTGCGCATTCGCGAGGATTCTAACGTAGCGTGACGTCACTACACGCACGCGCGCTATATATACGCTCGCCACGACACGAGCTCACTTGTGTTGTAATTGAACGCAGAAGGCAGTTTGCAAGGTTTGTCTGAAATTTATGTTGTGCATACATGCAGTATATTTACAAGTGCGTCAGTTTGTGTATACTGCTCTGTAGTATTTCAGCAGCACAAGATTGTCTGACATCATGCAGTCATGTGATAGACTAATCAGCCTGCTTCTTACCTTCCTGCATGGTTGTCATTATGCCAATATGTAAGTCAAATTGACCGAAGTGATAGGTTCAAAAGTCTTCACAAATTTCATAAATCATTATAAAATCACTATACAGATGCTCAGTATGGATATGGTGATATTCGTCTGTTAGGAGGTTCCTATCAGTGGGAAGGTCGAGTAGAAATCTTCATCTCTGGAACATGGGGCACTATTACTGACTCTGAGTGGACTGACAATGATGCACAAGTTGTCTGTCGCAAGCTGGGACATTTCAAGCCAGGTGATGAAATTACATGGGTCATGATCACAGTTTTTATAACTTCATATTTTATAATTCCCCACCCCTCTTTATCTCTGCCCCTGTATAACTGATTACTCAACCTCTGCGATCAATTTTTTTTCCAATGCTTCAATCTTGCCTTCACCTAGGGAAGTATTTTTCATGGGGTGAAGGTAGCTAGCATGCCTACAAACAATACTTCACTGTGGAGGTTATCATAACAGAAGTCCTAATTTTTTCAGCTACGCTTTGTAAATTCACCACTACATTAACTATATATATAATCAGGGATAAGAATACATTCATCATAGAGTCGGTAGACTCTATATGTAGGGATGGCGCATACACGCCCATTTTAACAAAAGTATATATAACGGCTCAGAACTCGCGAACGCGGATGTTTTAAGCCTTTTCATGTAGTACATGCTCTACCAGTTCTTCTATACACTATAATACTCTCAAAGTACGTAAAATATAGCTATACCTACAATGATTCTCGGGAAATTGTAAAAGCGCCGATTGTTCAGTTCAAACGGCCTACCACGAAACTGGGGTTAGCATTCGCTCTAACTTTTTCATGAAAATCCGATCTATACTGGAGCGTACATGATCCTTGATGCATAAAATCTTCATACCTTCTCCCAATGCCGTCAAACTCCAGGCCTGTTTTAGACGCCATTTTCTTGTTTGCTCACGTGCCGAACACGTGAAGTTAGTTCTGTCGGTTTCTTTGAACGACTTTTGTCGACTAACTGGACCTGCTGTCGTACTAGCACTCGTAATATTCGTAGAAGACAGCCTCACAGGATGTAGGAGTCACTAAAAGTTGCTAGTTTGAAATAACATCTCTATCTTTATTTTTATACAGTGCATATTTCTATTTTATATGCATGCATATGTGCTGTACTCCAATTAGAATAATTACACAGATGCATGGCAGGATCTTTGCACTGCATGAGTTTTCAGGGCAGCTATTTTTTACTCAGAACTGGTTTTATCCCATTTTGTAAGTTGGTGTTCTTTGTTCATAGTGGGGAGGTTGGGGCACTGGGTCTGTAGGGAGAGTTGGGCCCATAAAGACCTAACATCCCAATTCTCAAGGCTGGGCACCCAGGGTCTTACACCTCTCTCTATGTTGTCGGTTTTGTGTATGTATGTTTTGGTGTGGGGTACATGTATACTTGGTAAGTTTGGTTTGGGTGTCTTTCCTTTGTCTTCTTTCTTACTGATCGTTAGCTATGATGCTATACACATGTTTTTCCATGTAAATAAATGTTAGTTTTATTTTACAAACCTTGTGTGATACGTTTTATCAACATGTTGATGAACAGGGACATATGTACTAGGGCTAAAGTAATCCTGTAGTGCACATGTGTGTAGTGATCATCATATGCTGTGTGTAGGTCATCATATGCTGTGTGTAGTATAAACAAAAACATGTGACTGTGTCAGTTCTATCAGTTTGGTATAATAACACCTCGCATCTGTGCATTGCCATAGTTAACAAGTGTAAAAACTTAGGATGTAGGGATGACAATGCCAAAAAGTACAGGAAAACAGGCAAGAGATGGGCATGCATAACATGCGTACCCCCTCCCTACATCTTTCTATTATGGGGTTACGCATGTTATGATTGTTGCATGCCCATCCCTTGCCTTTGCCTTCATGCTGCTCCTTATTTCTTATGCCATCAATTACTGCTTGCCTGCATGATTTATATTGCAGCTTGTTCCTGTACTTTTAGCATTGTCATTCCTACATCCTTTAACATTTTAATGAAATGTTTTTACACTTGTTAACTATGGCAATGCACAGATACGAGGTGTTATTAACCCTCGGCGCGCATGCGCAGGAGGTTACTGTAGTTGGGTCTGTGTGTCAGTTAAGTCACATCTCACCTCTGGAGCGTCTGTTCGTCCTGAATATTCTGTCACATACTCAACGGGCAACAGAGGTCAAAAATTTGTGGGGTTTTCTCTGAAACCGCTCCGTTCAAAAGATACGGCGTCATTTGCTTACCCGTGACATCCCACGGGGGTACTGAAGCGACATTGCGCGCACTTTTTCGACAGCATAGCTTTCTAAGGGTCCTAAAAAGGCTTAACAATAGGCTAAACACTACTTGGAATACGACTGGATGTAAGGCAGCAAGCCTCTTTCTCTTAGTCTCCGTTTTTCCTCTAAAAAGTCTTCCGTATACTTTCCGTTACACGTAATTAGAGTGCGTTTCAATAGCGCGTGCGTTTTTAAGGATTCTAGCGCGTGCGCTTTCAAGGATTCGCGCACGCCCGTACGCCGAGGGTTCTGCACTTTAGTGCATTCATTATACTGAGGTATTATTATGCCAAGAAATATAACCACTTCATTCCGCTACAGGTGCTACAGCTCATACTGGTGCCTATTTTGGTGAAGGTAGTGGTCTAATACATTTAGACTTTGTGCAGTGTTCTGGTTCAGAGTACAACCTGACTGAGTGTGAGATACAAAATGACAGAGTTAGGACCAGTCACTCCTTTGATGTGGGAGTAAAATGTCAGCCAGGTAGATGCTTGAGGATTTAGAAATACATGTATCCCACTTGCAGTCAGTACAGTGGAACCTCCCATAACGGATCCTCCGAGAAGCGGACACCCGCGCTACAACGGACACTTGCCGTGTTACGGATTGAAACTACCATAGCTGTAATACATTAGCAACCTCCGAGAAGCGGACGCTTCCCGATTCCGGACAGCGGACAAAATCTTTGCGCTGAACGGCGCTCCACCATGCATTTTTGAATAAATCTAAATAGCGGACACCCGGAAGCCACTCCCCTAAAATTGCAACGTTGCGCTTGCGCAGTACGGCGCTATGTACGAGCGCAACGCCAGTAAATTCTTGTGTATACAGCGAAACCTCACACGCGTTACAAGGAAGCAGTACTTGCTTTAGAAAATGTACGAAAGTGTTTTGCATTCAAAGAACATGGAAAAAGTATGTATTGGTCAGACATTGCCAATATCAATTAGCAAGACAGACAACTTCACTTGACTATTTTACACAATAACTCATGTACAAACTTCACTACATTACTTATATTCCACCCCAAGTTATAAAATCAATGAACCTCCGAGATAAGGACAACCTCCGAAGAAAGGACAAAAGTGCCGTTCCCAAAGTGTCCTTTCTTCGGAGGTTCCACTGTATATGCATGTATGGCACGGTGGCTCTTCCCATGATTGTGGGTGCATGGGCAATGGCAATGGTGTTATGGCAGCTTCTTAAGTAGTTATAGACTGTTCTCTTTTAAGCTGAAGGTTCTTATAGAGAAGGAGATATTCGTCTGGTAGGAGGATCCTATAACTGGGAGGGTCGTGTGGAGATATACTGGACTGGGACATGGGGAACTATTAGTGACACTTCATGGAGTTATGATGATGCTGAAGTTGTTTGCATACAGTTGGGACACTCAGAAAATGGTATGTAGTTGTGTGAGTTTGTGATAATTGTATGTGGTTGTTTTTCCTCAATTAGGTGTTATTGGTCGTGGTTACTATGGAGAGGGCAGTGGAGCAATACACATTCGGCAAGTGCGCTGCTCTGGCTCAGAGAGAAACATTACTAGCTGTAACTACATCAATAACACTGATGTGACTAGTCATGCACATGATGTGGGAGTTGAATGTCAGCAAGGTCAGTGTGTTAGATATGCATTTAGATTTTAGGATTACATATGGGCTCAGGGCAGAGGAGGTTGTGCACATTAAAAATCTTTACCTTCATGCATGTTGCTCCTTATTTACGCATGTTATTAACCCTCGCGCATGCGCGGGAGGGTTATTGTAGTCGGTGTGTGTGTGTGTGTGTGTGTGTGTGTGTGTGTGTGTGTGTGTGTGTGTGTGTGTGTGTGTGTGTGTGTGTGTGTGTGTGTGTGTGTGTGTGTGTGTGTGTGTGTGTGTGTGTGTGTGTGTGTGTGTGTGTGTGTGTGTGTGTGTGTGTGTGTGTGTGTGTGTGTGTGTGTGTGTGTGTGTGTGTGTGTGTGTGTGTGTGTGTGTGTGTGTGTGTGTGTGTGTGTGTGTGTGTGTGTGTGTGTGTGTGTGTCTGTCTGTCTGTCTGTCTGTCTGTCTGTCTGTCTGTCTGTCTGTAAACAAGTTTCTCGTAAACCGTGGCTGCTATAAGTACCAAACTTGGAGATATAAAGAAGTAGCGTTAGCGCTCGGCACAGTTAACGTTTGGAGCGGAAAGAGGAGACGGGACCTGCGTTGTTGAAGAAAAGCGGTGAACATTGCCGATTTTCGTGAACCATGATTGTTGTGATAGCCAAACTTATATATTGACAAGCAGTATTGCTACTTCGTAATAGGAAGTCAGGAGCTGTATCGTCAGAAGTGTATCAGTTTTAGGCAGCGGTTTATACCTGAAGGTGCGCATTAATTAGAGACCGAAAGAGAACGACGCTGTTAGATATAGTTTTGCATTAGCTACAAGTATGTGCAGAGCACGAAGAGAGTCAGGAGATAATATATTTACTTGGTAGTCATAACTGTGCGAGGGTTGCGCACTTTACAAGTGCATTTCATTATTGTTGCATGGCATCATCCCCTGCTTTGCTTCTACATTTTGGCACTCCCTACATTCTTCAACATTTTTATAAAAATGTTTTACACATGCCATTTCTTCTTACTTGCTCGGTATATATAATGTATAGTTATGTCTATGCAATTGTAGGTAACGGTATTAATGGAGGAGATATCCGTCTGGTTCCTGGCAGCTACTTATGGCAGGGTCTTGTGGAGATATTCTTAGATGGTGTCTGGGGTACAATTAATCATGTTGGTGCAGACTACAAGGATGCTAGAGTTGTCTGTCGGCAGCTTGGATATCACACATATAGTAGGATTGTAGACTATGGAGGTTGATTAACCGAGAAAAATATAATGTCTGAGAGTCAGTAGAATTTTTATATAGGAATAGCATCGAGATGCCCATTAGCCTCACAAATACTTTGAGAATACATACCTGCAGAAACAGCGTCATAACTTCCTTATTCAATGTGTGCTAACACATCAGCACTCTGCATACCATCAATATACACTATGTAGATGAGTTCTCATCATTGTGGGAGAGCAGAAGCTAACCCACCTATATAAATGATCGATCCAGCTCTATAATTGCACTAACATGTTTCACACTAACATTATCGAAGTAAGCTGGGTTGAGTGCTGATGGTTCTCCCCACACTACTTTCTACTTTATGTGAAAACATTTTAAGTACGTATGAAGGAAAAAGAAACAGCTTGTGTAGAAATGATTACTTATGCTAATTGTGAGGTAGACCACTTCAGGAATCAAGAGAAATAAATAGAACACATTGTCAGCTTCAGTATTTCTGAGTTCTGAGCCGTTTTTACATTAATGCTAATCGAATATTGACACTATCCCTGCATAGAGTCTATACTGATTCTCAGATGTTACAATACTTTTTGGCTAGTACTGTGCACATGATTGATTTTGCTATTCATTATTATTTTATCCACAGAAGCTAGATATCGAAATATATATTTTGGTGATGTAAATGACCCAATTCACCTTACCAACCTGGTCTGTTCTGGATCAGAGCACAGAATAACTGATTGTCAATATAGTACTAACACTGTAGGCTACTCTCACGTTGAAGATTGGAGTGTCTACTGTAAAGTTGGTTAGCACATTTTGCTATCCCCTTGTGGGGAACAAACCCATAATAAAAGGTGTAGGGGTTACACACATCATGATTGTTCCATGCCAATCCCCTCCCTTTGTCTTCATGCTGCTCTTTATTCTCATGCCATCATCACTGCTTTTGCCTGCATATACTGCGCCTGCATTTTGGCACTGTCATCCATACAACCCTTAAAAATGTTTTACTCTTGTTATATTGGTTTGTATTGCCAAATAAATGCAATAGTCTTACACACATGTGTCCCACCCCTTTTGCCTGAAGAAGGTGGAGAAATTGGGGTTTTGGCAATTTTACATATGTCATTGTAGCAGTATACTTTGCCTACTTTGAGAGTCTTATTGTGTATAGAAACACCCGTAGGCCAGTTATATGTTTGAAATTAAAGTGCAGCTTTTCGGAGTTCTGTTATATTGTTAGGGCTTAATGGGCATGTTGGCACCATCCCATCTACTGACTCTCTGATATTATTCACACAGATGGACGTGAAACTGGAGATCTTTTTCTCATATATGAGCGTACTAGATCTACATGTAGTGGACGTATTGAACTATTCCAATCAGGGATCTGGAAACCAGTGACTGCTAGTTTGAGGAGCTGGACACTTGAAAATTCAAAAGTTGTGTGTAGAGAGCTTGGATATGAAGGTCAGCAATCTTAGTAGTTTGTATGTAAGTGTGAGTGAGTCCGTCATTGAATTCATGCATATCATGCGTTAATTTCACTCTCTATTATTGAAAATCACATCACCTTTCTTACAACTTTTTACAGTGCCTTTAATCAACAGAATCTTTGTAAGACCTACCTTAAATCAAGAAAACATTATGATTGTGTTTTGTTACCTATTGATGAAACGTACAGATCAATCAATCATGTCAGCAAATCAATCTGTCTTCATTTAATGTCCATTACCTGATGGGCTGTCTGCCCTAAAACAGTCAAAGATAGCCAGTGCTGCTTATGCTTGAATTACCTATAAAAGGCTTCATTAGGGTCTAAAATATATATTTGCATGTTTATGCATGCGTGGTAAAATTTGCAAACATACTCTTTTCTGACACGCAATGTTTTTATGATCTACAGTATCTTTAACAAGAAAGGTAGCAGCTAACTAGCACTTCCACGTATTGTTAAAATGCATGTGTGGCTTCATGTTCTTGGGAACAGGAAGGGTGGTGGTCAGAAAAATATTTAAAAGAGAGTATGTAACTAAACTTAACCAAAAACCAGTAAAAAAGAGTAAAAATATTTCATTCAGGATCATTTTAACAAAAAAGTTTTTACTCTTGGCGCAATATCACTGCAAAATAAGTGATTTCATGCAATAATAATAACATCCTTTAATATACTTGTTTTCTAGGAACTGATGACCATTATACAGGTTTTTTTATCCTCCTTGGAGGAGCGGGCTGATATTTATAGACAACGTGGATTGCACTGGCACTGAATCTAAACTGATTAATTGTCCTCACAATGCCGTCAAACCGACTCATGCAGATGTTTATATACCTATAGTGTGTTGTCATTATGGTGAGCATAAAACTTAAAATCACAGAAACAAAATGCAACAACATTAACATGCATATAGCTACCATGTATATGCGAACTAAAGATCTTCAT
Source organism: Theonella swinhoei (assembly GCA_963970385.1). NCBI lineage: Eukaryota > Metazoa > Porifera > Demospongiae > Tetractinellida > Theonellidae > Theonella > Theonella swinhoei. The sequence goes on along the minus strand of OZ019949.1, from coordinate 6,831,407 downwards.
GCATAGCAACATGTCTCTGCACAGATGACTGTGGCAATGGAGAGGTCAGACTAGTTAATGGTGAATCTGAGATGGAAGGAAGAGTAGAGTTATGTCATAAGGGAAGGTGGGGGACAGTGTGTGATTCTCAGTGGACAGACAGCCACACAGCAGTAGTCTGTAGGCAACTTGGATTCAGTGACATTTTTGGAGGTATAACATCCTATTCTGTTAAGTAACAAGGTGCTAGGTATTACTCATCCCACTTCAGATTCAATCTACTTTACATCTGAGAGATTTGGTGAAGGATCTGGTCCTATATTCATGGACTATGTTAATTGCAATGGATCAGAATCAAGGCTATGGGGAACAGTGTCAGATCAGAGGTCCTGCTCCTCATTCACTCACTACTATGGATGCTCTCATAGTGATGACGTGGGGGTCCGCTGTCAGCCAGGTATTAGTTTTGGCCTCAAAATAAGGAGCACCCCATCATCAATTCCTCTTATTTCTCTATAGCTTCCTGTTCTGATGGACAAATCAGACTCACTGATGGTTCCTCAAAGACTGAAGGCTATGTGGAAATTTGTTCAAATCAGAGATGGAAGGCTATATCAAGGAACTATTGGGGAAATGAGGAAACAAGAGTTGCCTGCAATGCACTTGGCTATAGTTTTGGTAGGCATTATGCATGGATGATGCTGATATGCCTATTAGATAAAACATATGAAATGCTGCATTTAAAAGATATATAGCCTGCACTACAAGTGTTTCTTACATGTATACCCACTAGGACTCTCAAAAACACTGCTAAATATTGACGCATGAAAACAATTACCGAACTGCTAATTTTCTTCTTCACGTAGCTACTAGCCTCGTCCCCAGGCTCTCCCTACGTATGACCTTTGACCTGCCAGAAAAGGTTCCCCTCCGTTTATTTCTGGCAGGTCAAAGGTCATACGTAATATTATATGCGCGGAGGAGGGAGAGCCTGGGAACGAGGCTACGTAGCTACAGTAGTAGCTACTGTGTATATAGTGACTGCTATGGTCTATATATTCCCATTGAAAACATTGATTTTGTATACAAGAATTAGTTGTTGTAAACTCAGCATGTTACAAATTGACTGATTTATCTACACAATGGAATTTACATACAACCTTTCTTTTGTGCAGGTCGTTATGTTTGCTGTAGAGATAGTGGAGCTCCAATACACCAAAAGCACTTCCAGTGTAGGGGAACAGAATTGGATCTTTCTGAGTGTGATATCTATAACATATCATCGCAATTAGACCGTTATGATGCACAAGTTTCGTGCCAAAGTATGTATATTATACCATACTTAGCCAGAAATGTTTGTGAAATGAAAGTTTGTTGTTGCATGTTTAGATCATTCAAACATTACATCTGCTAAAGTTTCAGTACTTTGCTATGCTTGCCTTCTTCTTGGTCTGTACCTCACTACCAGAAACTCTCTGTGTAGCCAACAAGAGGTTCATAGATCTTGCTAAAGAAACCAGTGAGTCTGTATGCCCACCACCAAAACACCTTTATTTTATGGCCAAGATCCAAGTTATACATTAAAGAAAGTATGGATGCTCCTGAGCATGTTAAAATAATGCTCATAGAGGGTATTGGACTCCCTCTCTCAGAGCCTAAAACCGGTTTAGAAAGTCTGATATATATCCTCAACAGTAGAACACTTAGACCCTATACAATTAACCCTCTATTGTCAAAAATAGGAAAACCACAAACATTTAAATCTGCAAACTTCACTTTTATATACACTACACTCTATTTTTAATGATGTGAATTTAACATGTAACTTAGTTATTAACTAGAGAGCCAGCTTGGATTCAAATGCAGGATATTCTGATTATAATGTAATCACAGGTGACTGCACGGATGGGGAGGTGAGACTGGTAGGAGGAGAGTCAGAGTTTGAGGGAAGAGTGGAGGTGTGTCTCAATAACAGGTGGGGTACTGTCAGTAGTAATGGATGGACACAAACCAACACTGAAGTGGTCTGCAATGACCTTGGATATGAGTATTCTGGTAAGATTTCTCATGGAGATACATTCCGATTTGGTCCATAGTCCAGCACCAGAAATGCCACACATGCATTATGCTTCATTTAGTACTGAGTGATAAGCTAAGTTATACTGTGTTAGGTGCTGTTTCTGACGTATGGCTTGAAATCTATTTAATCAACTGATCATTTTTCAGCAGATGGTACAGTGGTGAACCCATCCATACCTCGAGCCCTATCAAAGCCTGTTTACCTACACGATGTTGTCTGTTCAAGTTCAGACCTGAACCTGTTGGGATGTAGCTTCAGCAAATATTCAGGACATGTAAATGATGTTCAACATGCAATAATCACCTGTCAACAGTGTAAGAATTACATGCACTCTCATCACTTATACACTCACACCAGTATACATCTCTTGTATAGCCTCATGTAAAGATGGAGATCTAAAACTTGTGGGGGCAAATTCAGAGGATGAAGGTAGACTGGAGGTGTGTTTTGATCAAAGATGGGGCACTATCAGTGGAGATGGATGGACACATACTGACACTCAAGTGGCCTGCAGACAACTTGGATACTCTACTTCAGGTATGAAAAGTGGTGCATTATATAACTATAGTTGAATTTGCCCATTATGAAAGTTTCTACAAAGAAATTCTCTGTCTAGGACCATGAGTTCCATGAAAAATGAAATCCACTTAGTGACTGATCATGAGTGCTGCATTCAGTAATTCTGAGCTGTTTTGCATGTATGTGCTAATGAGTGTTTTGGTGCTATCCCTACATAGTCTACTGACTCTTTGAAGCTGTACTATATACTTATATACAAAAGGTACGGTGTGTCCTGGAACTTGTCATTATATCTATCCATTTCCAGGTGTTACATTCACCAAAATTGACAGAGCTCGGTCACCTGCATCTCTTCCTGTCCACCTCACTGCAGTGGGCTGCCATGGCTCTGAGAAGCAGCTCATTGACTGTGCCCACCATGACTACACCAGTTCAGATCCCTCTATAGACATTAGTATCAGTTGTATCAGCAGTAATAGTGGGGAAAGTAGTAGCAGCAATGACAGTGTGTCTACAGCCGCTCTATCAATAGCAGTTATCTTTGCTTCTGCTTTTGTTGTTCTGATTGCTGTGGTGGTCATTGTTCTTATATTCAGACTGAGAGCAAAGAGGTGAGCTATCCTCTATACAATGTATTGCATGTGATTACTCTGGTTCTGTTAATTCCATGCCTCTACTCTTCTGAAACATATTGTGGAAGATCTTAGCACACCTAATAATAACCTGTTAAACTAGATATAATATTTGCTATATTTACCCTCGGCCCACATGCAGAGAGAGGGTACTGTAGTTGGGTTTGTCAGTCTGTCTGTTTGTCCATGCTTACTCGCTTGTAGTAAGTGTATTCATTCTACAAACAACATAACTTACCTAATGCACAACAAAGGGTGAAATTTTGTGGGAATTTCTCTGAAACTGCTCCGTTGCAGAGCCAGAGTCCTTCCAGCATTGTACGGCTACTACACGAGTCAGCCATTTTCCTCTCCACTGATAAGTGCATGCGCATTCTGTGATGCATGAGCCAAAGGTTCTGCACTTCAGTGCATTAATACTATAATTTGGGAGTTTGTGTTTTGGTAGCTTTTCACAAATATTATCCGTGAAATTCGCTATGTATAATGCTATGCAACATATGTGTGGCCAAAATGTTTATTCATGAAAAACATCCTCCACATCAATTTCCTGTTTATGTGTACAATGTGTTAATTGCTGACTTTAACTAGTAATTAAATGCTCACTTTACAACAGTAATCAGCTTGGCATGGGACAGAGTAGAAACACAGATGCAATCAGATATGCAACAAGTGGTGGTATCAGCAATATATCTATGGACACTAAGAAAGATGACCCTCTGTTGTATGAGGATCCACTGGGAGATTTTGGAGTTGAGGTTCCTAAACCACAAGTGAAAGGACGGACGGCTACCATAGCAACTGCACCAATTTATGAGTGTCCTGATTGAGCTGTCCTTACATGTATGTACACTAAGAGACTTAAATTAACTCAGAACAAAAGAATGTTTTAGCTAGTCTGTATATGAGTGTAGTTTCATGACATGTACATGCGTAGCTAGCTGGAGTTCCTTACAGATTATTGACTCTATAGTCTCTTGAACAAATTAATTGTAAAGTGTGTGTAGCAACTCTTATATGCTGTGCTTGATGTTCAATCCTCAGTTTGTTGAATAATTTTCATCACTTCGTTTGTTGAATAATTTTCATCACTTCGTTTGTTGAATAATTTTCATCACTTAGGTTCGTTCATGTCCTACTGACAAGTACGTGGTAAATTTAATTTTTCGTGGGGACAAGAGAAACGATTTTGTTACAAGTTATGGCCTAATTGCAATTCTTAAGTGTTGCAGTTCTCAGCCTGCTGATTTAGTCTTATGTGTTGCTTCTGTGATTATACAGACACATATAACAGGCGGGGGGGGGGGGTTCGACGGAGTTCAGACGAACCCCCCTTTTTCGCAAGACAATCCCCGAAACGCGAGCTTATAATAATAACAAGTAAATAAAAAATTTAGGAAATTTGAAGTGTAATATAGGGATTCCATAAAAATGAACAGAGACAAGATTGGGACACAGACATGCTATGTACATCAACATACCTTTTAGTACATTGATGTATATAGCATGTCTGTGTCCCAATCTTGTCTCTGTTCATTTTTATGGAATCCCTATATTACACTTCAAATTTCCTAAATTTTTTATTTACTTGTCTCTTGTCATTTTTTTACTATTGTAAGCAATAATTCTCCCTAGAATGTGCTCTCCATATCCATAAACGTCTAGCCAAGTATTGAGCTACTGTATAAATGTGTGATCAGTACTGGGGCGTGGTTTGGTTGCAAGCACCAGCTGCGTACACTTTGGTAACTACAGAACTATAAGCAAACCTGCTAGCAACGTGCTATCAGTCAACAGCGCTTTGGCTTGGTGGTATATAGTATCGTGGTAGAATAGCATGCCGTTTCTCCAGCAGACGACCCTAAGCTTACCCATGTAAATACGTAGAGGCAGAGCCAACAGACTGTACGCGTGTGCACTGTTCTGACGGTGAGAGTAGCACAAGAATCGTCAACTCATCTCTGTTTTGCTTATGTAGTACTAAGTGCTAGTTGCTATAGTGCAAATCGTCAACACGTTCTCTATCAGCCAGTTCATTCCGCGCCTAGTTGTTACGCGCTAGTTGCTAAGCTTTTGCGCATGCGCGGCAAGTGTAAATGACGTCATTAACGAGTCCTTTCTCATTACGTAATCGTTTTATTGTATGACGCAAGCTAACTATGTACGTGTACTATGCACGTACAAAAAATGAAATTACGTAATCGCTATATACATGTACATGTATTGCATTGTGAGGAGTGTTAACATCAGTATTACAAGAATCACAAGGGTTAACAACATATGCTTTTGTTATGTTGCTACTAGCGATGATATCTCTTCACATGCTAACTTTCAGGTTGATGGTTACCATGGTTGCTGAGTTTTGCTCATTAGTTATCCTCATTCATAATACATTGCTGGGAGAGATAACGATCAGTAGTACATGAACTACAAGGGTTAACGAAGAAATTATACCTCTATTCCCCAGTACGTATTGATATATTTCCACATGCAAAGATTCAGTTTCATTGATTTTATGGTTATTGAGTTACGCTTCTTCAAGAAGAAGAAGAAGAAGAAGAAGAAGAAGAAGAAGAAGAAGAAGAAGAAGAAGAAGAATAAGATGAAGAACATGGCAAAAATGTGAAAAGCACTTTTTGAGATATTACGCTTATCTTACATCACAGATCAACCATTTTTTGTTTCATAGTTATTTTTCACATATTCTTCACCTTGATATCATTAAAAGTGAAATCAATCATGTTATGATATATCAACGTAACATTATGGGTACGTCGATATATCATAACATGTCTGTGTCCCAATCTTGTCTCCTTTCCTTTTTATGCAATCCTTATATTTCATTTCAAATTTCCTAAATTTTTTATTTACTTGTCTCCTGTCATTTTTTTATCATAACATGTCTGTGTCCCAATCTTGTCTCCTTTCCTTTTTATGCAATCCCTATATTTCATTTCAAATTTCCTAAATTTTTTATTTACTTGTAATAATAAGAAGATGAAGAACATGGGCAAAATGTGAAATGCACTTTTGTGATATTACGCATATCTTACATCACAGATCAACCAATTTTTGTTTCATGGTTATTTTTCACGCATTCTTCACCTTGATATCATTAAAAGTTATTAAAATTAAAGGAACAAGATTGTAATGACCTGAGTGGTGCACAACTGATTATGATGTGACCATACAAAACTTATGTATGTGGGGGGAAATGGTAATTATGCATGCACAATGACAGACTAACAATGCAACATATAGTTCGGAGTTCAGAGTTCATGCTACCACAAAGATGAATTACAATTCATGCATCTATATGGACAAGGGATAATTGCATGCAACAATAACAGCATGCGTAACCCCACGAAATAAGATGTAGGAGGGGTTACGCATGTTGTTATTGTTGCATGCAATTATCCCTTGTCCATATAGATGCATGAATTGTAATTCATCTTTGTGGTAGCATGAACTCTGAACTCCGAACTATATGTTGCATTGTTAGTCTGTCATTGTGCATGCATAATTACCATTTCCCCCCACATACATAAGTTTTGTATGGTCACATCATAATCAGTTGTGCACCACTCAGGTCATTACAATCTTGTTCCTTTAATTTTTGGCACTACCATCCTTACATGCTTCAACATTTTAATGAAATGTTTTTTTTATACTTGTTTCACTAGTTTTTCTTGGGCATATATACCTAGCAGTGTCCACTTTGAATTCTGCTTCTTTGTAGATTGCCTTATCATCCCTACTTGCTTATTTTACATTCTACTTGTTACTATAATGTTGCAACAAGAATATTGTTATTGAAGTCTTACACAGAGAACTGAGAACAAGATACAACATACTGCTATTGAGTGTGAGTAAATATTATTGTACATGAGAAATTATTGCTGGAAATAGATGTAATCAGTAGTAGGACTCGACATTAAAGGAAGTGTGGAAAGTACGAAGGCCATAACATAATAAAGATGTGAAACAATGCACCATTATTACAAAAATACATGGTCAGATTAGGTAAGGCATTAATAGGAAATGAGGATATGACATGGAGGAATTATTGATGAGATGACAGCTGGAAACACATGTGGTTTTCATGAGTAATGATGCATATAGTTCTTACATATAGTGACAACATTTTGGGAAGTGCCACTGGAACCCCCAGGGGAAAAAAAGGAGATAAAAGGGAAAAACTCAGGAAAAAAAAAAACATGTTCTGGAAGTGTTGTTGAGGTTTTCAGTTGGTTATATACTGGAGATGGATTCAGACAGAGGAAGATCTGTATGGCAGAGTGGGGAATATTAGAGGTAGGTGCACGTACTGTATATACACACATACATGCCCATCAGTGACTCAGCACTGCTAAGATATAACTAGATGAATGCTTGCAGCATTGTGGATGAACAGAGTGAACCTAGCCGTAGTTTACTACAGGTTCAAAGGTCGTTCACTATATGCTCGCAGGGGAGAGCCTGGGGATGAGGCTAGAGTGAACCCACTTAGTCATAAGCTTAATATTGTGTGCACGTGCATGACAACGATATTCAGTATTTGGTGACAATGCCGTATCGTACAGAAATGTTTCTAGTGGTACAACTAGGTGTACCTGCTCCACTCACCCTATGACTCTATTATCTCACCTGATATGTTGTCACATTTATGGCTCAGACTACTGAGTGCAGGTAAGAAAAAGGTAAAATACATGGCTTTGTTTTGTAGAATGCAAGATCTGGGAAGGAAGAGGATGAAGGAAGTCTAAAGGGAAAAGGATCAGTCAGAACACACATTTTGTAATCCATAGTTACACAGTCTTATTGGCTTGGTGCACAAGGTACACCACAAATATTTCGTTAAGTACAATCCAACAACACTTGTATTGCAGCCAGATGTACCAGGTAGAGGGTGGTTAAGTGCAATTGTTTTTCGACCTGCAGCTACACCCCTTAGTGGATGCGATAACTGAGACATTGTAGTACAAAGTGATGTGCACTCTTGTCAACTGCATGATACAGAGTATGCAGTTTGTCAGTGAGTGACTCCTCCAACCCCAAGGGTGCAACAGTGACATATCTCTATCTGCACTATCCAGGGGACATGCTATGGGTACTTCACACCTGCACAGTCTGTATCTGTGCTTTGCTCATAGCTTGAGTCAGGAGCATATGAGGGGAAAGGAGCGTCCAACTGCGCACTATAGCGTGGGACGGCATTTGAACTTGAACGGTTGTGACACTTCCCTTATATGGAAGTAAACTCAAGTGGAACTTAAGTGTTGTTTTCATAGCACCTACCTACGTATGCGTAACGCTGCGTACGCGTTTTACGCAGCGCATGTATGAGCGAGCCGACACAAAATATTAATGGCTACTAATCCGAGGAAGTGCCGTCGTGGCTTGCCGCTTTCGCCTTTCCATCGTCCTGGATCCGCCGGCCGGCTGCGCGCAAAGCGTTGGACGCACGCTTACATAGCGTTGCGCATTGCGCATTGGTTATGAAAACAACACTTAAGTTCCACTTGAGGTTACGTCCATATAAGGGAAGTGTCACAACCGTTCAAGTTCAAATGCCGTTCCACGCAGTTGGACGCTCCTTCCCCTCATATGCTCCTGCTTGAGTTTACATCATTGCTCAGCAAGGCATCCAGCTTGTCAACATGGTGACTTAATGGTAGTTGCGTGAACACTCTGTGTACATCATGCAGGAACTACAGGGAAATACTCTGAGTTGACTTAGGCAACCACCACTACACTATTGGAACAAGCTAATGGGTGACCACAGAGGAAAATTCAATTACTTTACAATAGTGGGACATTATCACATTTGTTTAAGCGTGCCAACTTCTCTATTAGCTTATCAAAGGCCAGAAGGTCAGAATGGCATCAACCACTGTGTCAGTAACGGGTTCACACTGACTAGAGCACTCCCATTTGTACATGTACACATGCATGGGAGTTCTTCAGCTACAATGCACTGGTCATCCTCTAGGTATGGAAATGTCTCTCTTTACATGCTGGTAAGTTGAGTCATCGAAAAATGGCTCTGAGGACATACATTGTGTGACACCCTTTACCAAAGTCCTATATTTGAGTTCCGTGGATCTAACACTCTTGAGCAAAAATCCAACAGGCTCTTTATGGACTTGCACAGGTTTTTTTAGTAGTCTGTAATATACACATGGTCCTCCCCAAAACCCTGGGCATTTGTTTGGGTGTCAGCATCACGAACACTCACTTAAGGTGTTTTTATGCAGTGAATGTCCAGGCGATATATATGTAAAATTAATACAGTACGACCCACACTAATCTATCTGAAAATGATTATACTGAAACGGAGCAGAGTATCAGGAACTGGTATGAGCCCACCTTAATTCGTAAAACGGACATTAGTTGCAGTGAACATGGCTGATGTATACATGTATATTTAATTTACAACTGATGTACCTGAAAGTGATTGCGATTGTGAATCAGAGCAGTAGCGAAGGGCCTTCAGGACACACAACAGGCGGGACTCTGTATTTATGAGAAAAGATAGAAGTGGATACCAAACTACAGTAAAACAGAGTGATTGTACCGCCGGGGTGAAAGAGTCGGAGGAATGAAAAAGCGCAGCAAACTTGAGCGCAGAGAAGTGTCAAAAATGACGATGAACAGCAAGTAGATGAACGACAAAACAAAAGCAGCGCAGCGAAAAGCAGCACGTAGACTAGCAGCCCGCTTTACGCATGTAACCTATGCACGGCAGAGGGCTGCGCATATTATGTTGACGCAGACGCGATCAGATCACATCACAAATATGCAATCAACCAACGAGGAAATGTCATTGTATCCGTGTATTTTACAGACTTTGAGGGTCTGATATGATAGAGAAGAGCCTGCTATATGTCTGAAAAGGCTTATACCTGTAGGGTTCGGGAGTTATGAGCCGTGGTCCATCCTACACAGAGTCTGCTACTGTTCTGCTATAATATGAGCCCCACCCTCTTTTACCCCTAGCCCTGCACGCGCGCGCTTGAGCCTATCGCACGCGGGCGCGCACAATTAGAAAATGGCTTCCAACAACAATGAACAAATAAGGAAGTTCTCGATTATACACTTGCGAGTGAAGTTACGAAGATTCTCTTGGTCAAGGATCACACACGAAAGTGAAAGGAGTCGTTTCATGCAAAAACCAAGGAGAGTACTTGTGCCACTTTTGCGGTAGGCCAGTTCAACTGAAGAAGAAGAAGATGATGAACCAAAAAATCCAAAAAGGGGTGTGTGGCAAATTCCGTAACTCATTGTAGCTGTGTATTTTACGTACTTTGAGGGTCTTAGCGGGTACAGAATCACTCGTAGAGTACGTGTATATGTCTAAAAGTGTTTGTAACTGCCGCGTTTGGGAGTTCTGAGCCATTCTATTTTGGAAAATGGGCGTGTCCTGTCGGCGCCATCCCTACATAGAAAGTCTACCGACTCTCTGATATGTCTAAAGTGTAAAAAACATTTCATTAAAATGGTGAAGGATGTAGGGATAGTAGTGCCAAAAATTAAAGAAGCAAGACTGTAATAACCCGAGTGGTGTACAGTGATTATGATATGACCATACACAACTTGTGTATATATGCAGGAAATGATGAAAACCCTTGTGGAATTGCATGCAACAGTAACAACATGCGTAATCCCACGAAATAAAATGTAGGGAGGGGTTACGCATGTTGTTTTTGTTGCATGCAATTTCCACAAAGGTTTTCATCATATCCTGCATATATACACAAGTTGTCATATCATAATCACTGTACACCACTCGGGTTATTGCAGTCTTGTTTCTTTAATTTTTGACACTACTATCCCTACATCCTTCACCATTTTAATGAAATGTTATTTACACTTGTTTCACTAGTTTTTCCTACTTGTTACTATACTGTTGCAATAAGAATATTGTCCTACTCAGAACTTATTAACAAAATACAACATACCACTATTTGATCATAAGGAAATATTATAGTCAGTGGAAATATTACAGCCAGTAAATCCTTGTTCTCGTGCGAGAGGGATCCTACGAGGATTCGGTTGGCCTAGGATCATGCACCCGAGAGAAAGGACTCGTTTTATGCTAAAATAAAGTTGAGCGCGTTTGTCAATTTTGAGGTAGACCATTTGAAGAAGAAGAAGAAGAAGAAGAAGAAGAAGAAGAAGAAGAAGTAGAAGAAGAAGAAGAAGAAGAAGATGATGATGATGAAGAAATCGGCGTTTTAGGAATTTCCATGCACTGTTGTAGCGGTGGATTTTACCAACTTTAAGAGTCTTACCGTGAATAGAAACACTCTTAGAACAGGCTGTGTGCCTGAAAAGGCTTAGAACAGCCGCATTCGAGAGTTCTGAGTCGTTTTTGTTAAGACTTAATGGGCGTGTCGGTGCCATCCCTACATAGAGAGTCTACCGACTCTCTGATATAATTCTAGGTAATGATATTAAGGAAGGAAATGTCCGTCTGGTTGCTGGCAGCTACTTATGGCAGGGTCTTGTGGAGATATTCTTAGATGGTGTCTGGGGTACAATTAATCGTTTTGGTGCAAGCTCTACTGATGCTAGAGTTGTCTGTCGACAGCTTGGATACAACATATATGGTAAGATTATGTATGGAGGTAAGGAAGGACATTTAATGCAACAGTTAACAAGCAAAGTTTGATGTAGGAATCTGGTTAAGCATGTTTATTGATTCTTGCTACAGGACAGCACCTGATGTTGGAATCATCATGTGCTGTCATGCATCATTCTTGCCCCTTGCCTGCATATTGAATGTGCATGCAGCTTGGGTCATTGGATGAGGTATATAGCATGCAATTTTATGTGATTTCTAGTCCATCTCTTTTACCAACATCCATGGTCTAGCTTGGACACCAACAAAGGTAAGCTGGGTTAAGTGCTGATGGCTACTTTCTAGTAAGAAAAAATAAAGTGTTAGTGTAGAAATGAAGGTGGGTACTATACCAGTTGTGAGGTAGGCCATTTCGAATGAGAAGCACTCATAGACCATGTTATGTGTCCAGAATGGTATTGCTTTTATGCTAATGCTAGTGGTATGTTGACTTTATACTTGCTGTTTATTGATGAGGTACGAGTGATGTTGCTCATTATTTTACCCACAGGTGCTACATATAACAATATATATTTTGGTGATGTAAATGACCCGATTCACCTTACTAACCCGGGTTGTTATGGATCAGAGCACAGAATAACAGATTGTTGGTATAACAATAACACTGTAGGCTACTCCCACATTGAAGATTGGAGTGTCATCTGTAATATTGGTCAGTACAGTTGTCATTATTTTACAAACAAAGCAGGGATGGTGGTATATGCAACAATAAAAGTGTAGCAAAACATTTCATCAAATGTTGAAGCATGTAGGGATGGTAGTGCCAAAAATTAAAAAAACAAGATACAGACCAAGAGACTCCCAATGCAACACAATGTAACTCATCCTTGAGTCATTTTCAAAAAAATGAGCTGCCTTAGCCAAACTCAAACCCATGACATTCTGCATTCTAGGCAGATGCTCTACCAACTGTTTGCAGACAAGGGATAATTGCATGCAACAATAACAAAATGTGTACCCCCTCCCTACATCTTTATTTCATGGGGTCTACTTCTGTCTACTGATTGTTTCATATCTGTTAATCAAAATCTCTGATAGATGGAAAACTACAAATCCACACATTGGGTAATAGTATGTAAATATTCCTCAAATGTACAGATGGACCTGAAACTGGAGATGTTCGTATCACATACTATACTAGTGGATATGTTAGTCTCTTCCTATCAGGGAACTGGAAAATTGTTAGTGATACTAGACTGACGTGGACACTGGAAAATTCTAATGTTGTGTGCCGAGAGATTGGGTTTAAAGGTCAGTAATCTTCAACTATTTTGCATTTTTACTTAATTATTAGAGAGTTTGAACTGGCCTACTGCACAAGTACGATCCTTGGTCTTTACATGATGACCCCTTTCTCTTGCATACATAACCCTGACCAAGAGAATCTTCGTAACTTCACTCACAACTGCATAAATCAAGAACTTCCTTATTTGTTGGAAGCCATTTTCTATTGTGCACATGCATCCACATTTCATAGAAAGGTGGGCAGGAGTAGAAGGGGTGGGGCTTGTGCGAGCAAGTTTGGACATAGATATTATATTTGAACCACTATAATATCTATGGTTTGCATAATAATAAAACCAGTGAAACAAGTGTAAAAACATTTTTCGTATAAAATGTAAGGATGAAAGTGCCACAAAGACGAAGTCTAGATGTCCATGTAGCAAAACACAATGATTGCATGCAACAATCACAGGGAAAATGGTGCATGAATACGGATTTCCACGGGGTCAAAGGAGTCCGTCTTTTCACCGTGCGGACACCGTACGTACGTTGTAAAAGTCCGCGTAAGTCCGTATAGATACCATGTAAGTCCGTGGTGAATGGATGCACTAAAGTGGTGAACTCTCGGCACCACCGTGTGGTAACTAGTGGAATGCTACGCATTGTGGGTGAGCAGGACTGAATCCACTATACACGTATATGCGAACATGTATGCTGTCTTGAGCACAGCATTGAGAAAGAGATTCATTGACGCTCTCATGCTCTTCGGCTGTGTGGGAAACGTGACGCTGCCCATAGATATTATAGCAACGCTCTACCATTTAATACCTCAATCGAGAGTACAGCCCCAGTGAGGCAGCACATAGATATTTATGCGCTGCCTCACTGGGGTTGTACTGTTGATTGAGCGTTGCTCCCACTGCACGCTTAGATCTACTTACATTGGCGCTGTTAGTAGCAGTCTATGTTTAGAGAGAGCCCAAGCTAGCTTGCTTACATAATCTTCCAACATCAGGTGCTCTCCTGTAGCAGAGCAAGTTGGTGCAAAGGAAAGCCACGAAAGAGCAGTCTGTCGAAAACCTTTGGCTTTTACGAGCTGGCTTTATGTTTGTAGAGTTTCTCACATTTGCTGCAGACAATGCAGTAAATGAGAGGTATCTGTACATGTGAAAGTTTCATGGAAAGTGTACCGCTGAAAATAGGACACGTCTTCCTTCAGCATTGGGGTACACTTTGCAAAAAAAAGGAAGGTACCAATGGCTTTGGCATGACATGGTGCAGATTATTATAAGAAGGGATTTTGCAATGGACGCTTCATTCAAAAGTTTTGGCATCATTTACTTACTTTAGCAGCCTGCGAGGGTACTGCAGTGATATTCACACTTTTTCGACAGCAGAGCCTTCTAAGGGTCCTAAAAAGGCTAGCAATAGGCTAAACGCTACCTGGTATATGACTATATGTAAGGTAGAGAAAGTGTTTTTACTGTAAAAGCGAAAAGGAAAGGGGATGATGTTATGCAATGATCATAGCGAAGTTTTTATTTGTGACTAAGGCATAAGGGATGAAAAGAGAGCAGAAAAGACCCGGAATCGAACTCAGGATCAGTGATTGGAAGTCCAGTGCACTAACCACTGAGCTACGCCTCCCAAGTGAAAGTCAGTCCCCCCACTCTGTCTTATATACAGCCAGGTGGTACTCCAATACCGGAGTCCTGCACCTGACCTGTCTACCACTCAATTATGTGCCTGAGTCACCAATAAAAACTTCTCTATAGTACATCACCAGACAACCTAAGAATTTATATTAAATAATAACATCCTTTAATATACTTTTCTATATACCACTTTTAGGAGTTAAAAGAAATAATACAAACAGTATTAACACTTATGGGACACGGACAGAAGTGGTAGACAATGTGATTTGCACTGGCACTGAATCAAAAGTGACCGATTGTTCTTATAATGTCATCAACATCAGTTCTTATTCTTTCTATGCACCCTATGTGTATTGTGATTATGGTAAGAATTGAAACTATAAAATCACCAAAATAAAGTGCAATAACATTATGTACACTTTCCCTTACTGAAGGCTATCCTTGTAATATGTCATATCTGCAGAATACTGTGATAATGGAGAACTCAGACTAGTTAATGGTGAATCTGAGATGGAGGGAAGAGTAGAGTTATGTTACAATGACAGGTGGGGGACAGTGTGTGACTCTCAGTGGACAGACAACCACACAGCAGTAGTCTGTAGGCAACTTGGATTCAGTGACAATATTGGAGGTAGGTTGTAAGAATCCTATAATGTTATGTAACAAGATATGTATTGCCCACTCCACTTCAGATTCAACCTTTTTTTCATCAAAGAGATTTGGTGAAGGATATGGTCCTATATTCATTGACTATGTTAATTGCAATGGATCGGAATCAAGGTTATGGAGAACAGCATCATATCAGAGGTATTGTTCCTCATTCACTCACTACTATGGATCCTCTCATAGTGATGACGTGGGAGTCCGCTGTCAGCCAGGTATTAGTTTTGACCACAAAATGTGGGGCAGTCCATCATCAATACCTCTTATTTCTCTATAGCTTCCTGTTCTGATGGACAAATCAGACTCTCTGATGGTTCCTCAAAATCTGAAGGCCGTGTGGAAATTTGTTTAAATCAGAGATGGAAGTCTATATCAACAAACTATTGGGGAGATGAGGAAGCAAGAGTTGCCTACAATGCACTTGGATATAGTTTTGGTAGGCATTATTATTTTAATAGACTATAATAATGCATGGATGATGCTGATATGCCCATTAGACAAAACATATGAAATGTCTTAGAACTCTTGAATGCTGCATTTATAAGACATATAACCTGTATTTCTATACCCACTAGGACTCTCAAAATAATACTGCTATATTGACACGTGAAAGTTATTTTATTACCAACCTCAACTTTCTTCTTATCACATATATACAGTACAGTAGTACTGTGACATATATATATATATATATATATAGTGACTGCTGTGGTCTATCCCCATTGAATAAGGATTTTTACTTTCAGTTTAAAGTTAATTTCAGATAACTATTATGATATCAAGAATGTGAATCATCAATTATCTTCATGTTGACCCATGCCATGTGCAGCAGAAAAGGGGGGAGGTTAATTACCTCAGCAGGTTACGAATTGATGATGAAATTTACATACAAACTCTCTTCCTGTTGTGCAGGTCATCATGTTTGCTGTGGAATTAGAGGAGTTCTAATACACCCAAAGCACTTCCAATGTAGGGGAACAGAATTGGAACTTTCTGAGTGTGATATCTATAATATGTCATCAGGATCAAACCGTTACGGTGCAGAGCTTTCATGCACTGGTATGTATATTATATATACTATAGCCAGAAAGTTTGAGTTTGTTGTTGCATGTTTAGATCGTTCAAACAATCATTACATCTGCTAAGGTTTTCAGTACAAATATATAACCATGCGGACATGACGTTGCTATGCTTGGCTTCTTCCTGGTCTGTACCTCATCACCAGAAACTCTCCGTGTACCCAACAAGAGGGTCATAAGTCTTGCAAAAGTATATGTCTGCCACCAAAACACTTAAAGATAGCAAAAGATCAAATATCTGATATCCTCCACAGTAGACCACCAGTATAATCAATCCTATGGTACCTATTGTTGTCAAAATAGTAAATCACAAACATTTAAATTGGTACACTTCACTTTACTCTAAATCACAATACATAATATACATCACAAACGTTTTTCCAGCTATATGTAAAATATGTATGTGAATTCATCAGATAACTTGGTCATTAACTAGAGAACCAGCTTGGATTCAAACGCAGGATTTTCTGATTATCACATTCTAATTGCAGGTGACTGTACTGATGGGGAGGTGAGACTGGTAGGAGGAGAGTCAGAGTTTGAGGGAAGAGTGGAGGTGTGTCTCAATAGGAGGTGGGGCACTGTCAGTAGTGATGGATGGACACAAACCAACACTGAAGTGGTCTGCAATGACCTTGGATATGAGTATTCTGGTAAGATTTCTCATGGAGATACATTCCGATTTTGTCCATAGTCCAGCACCAGAAATGCCACCCATGGATTATACTATTGAGTGATAAGCTAAGTTATACTGTGTTAGATGCTGTTTCTGACGTATGGCTTGAAATCTATTTAGTGCATGATCAACTGGTCATTTTTTCAGCAGATGGTACAGTGGTGAACCCATCCATACCTCGAGCCCTATCAAAGCCAGTTTACCTACACGATGTTGTCTGTTCAAGTTCAGACCTGAACCTGTTGGGATGTAGCTTCAGCAAATATTCAGGACATGTAAATGATGTTCAACATGCAATAATCACCTGTCAACAGTGTAAGGATTACATGCACTATCACTTACACACTCACACCAGCTCTTACATTGCATACATCTCTTGTATAGCCTCATGTAAAGATGGAGATCTAAAACTTGTGGGTGCAAATTCTGAGAATGAAGGCAGACTGGAGGTGTGTTTTGATCAAAGATGGGGCACTATCAATGGAGATGGATGGACACATACTGACACTCAAGTGGCCTGCAGACAACTTGGATACTCTACTTCAGGTAGGAAAAAGGGTGCATTATATAGCTAGTTTAATTTGCCAATTATGAAAGTTTCTGCAAAGAAATTCTCTGTCTAGGACCATGACTTCCGTGAAAGATGAAATCCATTTAGTGCCTGATCATGAGTGCTGCATTCAGTAATTCTGAGCTGTTTTGCATGTATGTGCTAATGGGCATGTTGGTGCTATCCCAACATAGTCTACTGACTCTTTGAAGCTGTACTATATACTTATATACAAAAGGTATGGAGAGTCCTGGAACTTAGTGATATATCTGTCCCATATCCAGGTGTTACATTCACCAAAATTGACAGAGCTCGGTCACCTGCATCTCTTCCTGTCCACCTCACTGCAGTGGGCTGCCATGGCTCTGAGAAGCAGCTCATTGACTGTGCCCACCATGACTACACCAGTTCAGATCCCTCTATAGACATTAGCATCAGTTGTATCAGCAGTAATAGTGGGGACAATAGTAGCAGCAATGACAGTGTGTCTATAGCAGCTCTATCTATAGCTGGTCTCTTTGCTTCTGCTTTTATTGTGCTGGTCATTGTTCTTATATTCAGACTAAGAACAAAGAGGTGAGCTATAATTACCTCCATACAATGTATTGCTTGTGATTACTATGGTTCTGTTAATTCCATGCCTCTACTCTTCTGAAACATATTGTGGAAGATCTTAGCACACCTAATAATAACCTGTTAAACTAGATATAATATTACTGTTTTGGTAGCTTTTCACAAAAATATTATGAAATTCGCTATGTATTATACTATGCAACATTGGTGTGAAAAATATCCTCCATGTCAATTTCCTGTTATATGCTTACAATGTGTTAATTGCTGACTTTATCTAGTAATTAAATGCTCACTTTACAACAGTAATCAGCTTGGCATGGAACAGAGTCAAAACACAGATGCAATCAAATATGCAACAAGTGATGGTATCAGCAATGTATCTATGGCTACTACAACAGTCGACTCTCTGTTGTATGAGTATCCACTGGGAGATGTTGGAGTTGAGGTTTCTAAACCACAAGTGAAAGGACAGCCTAAAAAATCAGCTACCACAGCAACTGCACCAATTTATGAGTGTCCTGATTGAGCTGTCCTTACATGTATGTACACTAAGAGACTTAAATTAACTTTGAACAAAAGAATGCTGTTTTAGCTAGTCTGTATATGAGTGAAGTTTCATGACATGTACATGTGTAGCTAGCTAGAGTTCCTTACAGATTGTATACTGTAGTCCCTTAAACAAGTAAAGTGTGTGTAGCAACATATATATGCTGTGCTTGATGCTCAATCCTCAGTTCGTTTAGGCTCCTTCATGTCCTACTAACACGTACGTGGGAATTTTAACCCTCGTCATGCATAGGCAGAAGGGTACAGTACTATTTTGGTGTGAATGTTGGTCTGTTTCTGCACTAGTGGCAACATCGTTCATTTCTATGGACAAAGTCGTACGGCTATATTTAGGCTTTTGTTATAAGGATTTAAAATTTCCATTTGAAAGTTATAGCGTGAAAAGGCTAATATGCAAATGTACTGCTTCTCTAAGTTAGTCTTCCTCTGCTTAGCTTCAGCAACTGCCATACTGTACTTGTTTGATTTGCAGTGGCGGTTTCAGAGGTTTCCATTGAAGCCCCCTCTTGCCGCGACAGTCACATCGCACGAACACGCGCAGCTGACTTACTCATACGTTAGTCGCGCGCGAGCGTGCGTTAGTGCTATATAGCACGCTATATATAAATATTACGGACGCCTAGCGCCTCGATATCGATCTTCAAGGGATTTCCATCTTTCAACTCTTCTAAACTTTAGCGCATTCGCGCGCGTGCATATAATTAACTGGGTGTGGCTACGCAACTCGCGCGACATGCTACCCCCTTTGCAAAATCCACTGATTTATAGCCTCGTACCCAGGCCGTTAATTGCGGGGTATCGCATGGTATCGCTGCTCGCGCATGCTCGGGCCTTTACCAGATTTTCTGGTAATCCGGATAACGCCATATACTATATGTAGCCATAGTACAGTGTACTCTCGTATCTGGTGTTCCAGGACGTGTAAATGCAAAGGGAGTACTCAAGTGGGTTATGTCATTCGCCCTTGAGAGATTCAGAAAGAGCTAGATTGAGCAATGCGAACGCAGTCGATTCCGTTTGCTGATACAGCAAAAATTACTGGGTGTTTTCCTAGAAATTAGCGAGATTTTTTGCGCATGCCCGAACAGTCGATACCAGGCCGTCTTTTCCGCCCCCGCAACGGCCTGTGTACGAGCTACGTCGCCCAACAATCATTGTCTAGTAGATGGCATATATAAACTGGATCCGTAATCACGCATGCGTAATTAGCCATACCCTAGGTAATGGCCCCGTCACAAACCAAGGCACGGAGAGGGAAATTACCTAGATAGGGGTACCACCAAAACCCGGGGGGGCGCAGCCCCCCCGGCCCCCCCCCCGCCTTGGCTAGTTCCGTAAGCGTCCATGGATCCTCCGTACCTATGCGCGTGGGCGCGTAGTTTATATATGCCATTAACCCATTGTCTTGAGCATTCGCGAGGATGCTTATATGACGTGACGTCACTACACGCACGCGCGTCACGACACGTGCTCACTTGTAATTGAACGCAAAGACTGTGAGAAAGCAGTTTGCAAGGTTTGTCTAAATTTATGTTGTGGAGAGTTGTAATGCATATATTTAGAAGTGCCTAAGTTTGTACTATAATTTCAGCAGCACAAGATTGTCTGACATCATGCAGTCAGGTGATAGACTAATCAGTCTGCTTCTTACCTTCCTGGTTGTCATTATACCAATATGTAAGTCAAATTGACAAATGTGATAGGGTCACAAGTCTTCATAAATCCAGCATTATATAATCACTATGCAGATGCTCAGTATCGATATGGTGATATTCGTCTGGTAGGAGGTTCCTACCAGTGGGAAGGTCGAGTGGAAATCTTCATCTCTGGAACATGGGGCACTATTACTGACTCTGAGTGGACCAACAATGATGCACAAGTTGTCTGCCGCAAACTGGGACATTTCAAGCCAGGTGATGAAATTACACAGCTCATGATCACAGTTTCATAACACACGTGCCTATTAGCAATCTCTGCCCCTGTATAACTGATTACTTAACCTCTGTGATCAAAATTCTTCAATTTTGCCTTCATCTAGGGAAGTATTTTTCATGGGGTGCAGGTAGCATGCCTACAAACAATACTTCACTGTGGAGGTTATCATAACAGAAGTCCTAATTTCAGCTACAGCTTTGTAAATTCACCACTACATTAACTATATATGTAATCAGAGATAAGAATAACTGAGCTCATATGTTATCATATCAATATGCATGTGCTCTTGCTAAAACAGTAAACAGATTTTCTTGCCATTTGAGTACTACTGACTGCTGACAATTTCTATGGCTGTAACCCTTTTACTCTAGTACTAATGAGCATACTAACCACACAGTTGGCACGATACATAGTAAGCACTTGCTAAAAATGGGTTACAGCCATAGAAATTGTCAGCAGTTAGTAGTACTCAAATATATATATATATAAGTAACAGACAGAATCATGGTTAAGGCTATGGGCATACAAGGTGCTGCAGTATTTCTTTTTGTTTTAAGACCAATTATAAAACCATGGTTACAAAACTCATGCACAGTTCAAATAAGGCACAAAATTGGGCATCTTTCTTACTGCAATTGAGCATATACGGAAACACCCACCACTAATAATACTAGTGTCAATATGATAAGCTCTGTATATGTACATGCATAGGTCAAACTCTGTAAAAGTGCTGTTGCCCTATGAAAAATATTAATTATTCCAGATCTTGTAATTCATGCTCTACTATACTGGATGAATGCCAAGAATCCTTTTAAATTAGTGAACTATTAACTATATATGTAATCAGAGATAAGGATAACTGAGCTCATATGTTATCATATCAATATGCATGTGCTCTTTGCTAAAACAGTAAACAGATTTTCTTGCCATTTGAGTACTACTGACTGCTGACAATTTCTATGGCTGTAACCCTTTTACTCTAGTACTAATGAGCATACTAACCACACAGTTGGCACGATACATAGTAAACACTTGCTAAAGACTATGCATCATCAACATTGAAATTACACCTCAAAGTAGCTTCAAAGATAAAAGGTAGAGCACACTTGTTGCTTGGTCGAGTACACATGTTACCTGTGTATACACCTCCCTCCACAATGCTTGTTTATTGGTTTCTTCAAGAGTAAATAGGTCATCTGATCTTCTACATGTGTGTACATTCCCTCCACATCCTGCAACATTCTTGCCCCTAGATCACACTATGTGAGTAAGTAGTAGTAAGCTGCCAACTAGAATTGTTGCATATGCTGTCTACTCATCCAGGGACACTAGAGATAGTGTTTTCTTAATACTATATATACTATGTTGCTATGGTAACGGCAGGTTTATATATTGCATATACACCTTATCAATATTCAACATAGTATATATCGTATAAACCATGTCCAATCGGTGTATATTTTCAGATATACACCTGCTATGTTCGGAAGTTTATTTGTGATATATCCCTCGGGCCATTGGCCCTCGGGAAATATCACAAATAAATTCCTCACAGCAGGTGTATATCTGACATATACACCTCTTGGCCATGGTTTATACATTACATATATAGGACACTTAGTAGTAACTTAATAGTCCACTAATTTAAAAGCATTCTTGGCATTCATCCAGTGTAGTAGAGCATGAATTACAAGATCTGGAACAATTAATATTTTTCATATGGCAACAGCACTTTTACAGAGTTTGACCTATGCATGTACGTATACAGAGCTTATCATATTGACACTAGTATTATTAGTGGTGGGTGTTTCCGTATATGCTCAATTGCAGTAAGAAAGATGCCCAATTTTGTGCCTTATTTGAACTGTGCATGAGTTTTGTAACCATGGTTTTATAATTGGTCTTAAAACAAAAAGAAATACTGCAGCACCTTGTATGCCCATAGCCTTAACCATGATTCTGTCTGTTACTTATATATATATATAAAGTGTAAAAAACATTTCATTAAAATGTTGAAGGATGTAGGGATGGTAGTGCCAAAAATTAAAGAAACAAGATTGTAATGACCTGAGTGGTGCACAGTGAACAACTGATCATGATGTGACCATATACACAACTTAAGTATGGGGGGAAATGATTAAAAACCACGTGGAAATTATGCATGCATAACAATGACAGACAGACTAACAACGTAACATAGTTCAGAGTTCAGAGTGGGTAGAGGGATAATTGCATGCAACAATAACACCATGCGTAACCCCACGAAACAAAATGTAGGGAGGGGTTACGCATGTTGTTATTGTTGCATGCAATTATCCCTTGTCTGCATACATGAATTGTAATTCATCTTTGTGGTAGCGTGAACTCTGAACTCCAAACTATGTTACGTTGTTAGTCTGTCTGTCATTGTTGTGCATGCATAATTTCCACGTGGTTTTTAATCATTTCCCCCCATACTTAAGTTGTGTATATGGTCACATCATGATCAGTTGTTCACTGTGCACCACTCAGGTCATTACAATCTTGTTTCTTTAATTTTTGGCACTACCATCCCTACATCCTTCAACATTTTAATGAAATGTTTTTTTACACTTGTTTCACTAATTTTTCTTGGGTATAATATCTAGCAGTGTCCACTTTGAATTCTGCTTCTTCGTGGATTGCTTTACCATCCCTACTTGCTTATTTTACACTCTACTTGTTACTATGTCGCAACAAGAATATTGTTAACGTTATTGAACGAGAATTGAGAACAAGATACAACATACTGCTATTGATTGTGAGGAAATATTATTGTATATGAGAAAATATTGCTAGGAATAGATGTAATCAGTAGTAGGACTTGACAAAGGAAGTGTGGAAAGTACGAAGGCCATAATATAATAATAATTTTTATTGACATGAAAGGCCAGGAGGCCCATTATTGATTTGGAATTATTGATGGGATGACAGCTGGAAATACATGTGGCTTTCATGAGTAATGATGCATGTAGTTCTTAGTGACAACATTTAGGGAAGTGCCACTGGAACCCCCAGGGGAAAAACCGATAAAAATCCCTGAGGGAAAACTCAGGACCAAACAAAACATTCTGGAAGTGTTGTTGAGGGTTTCAGTTGGTTATATACATTCAGAGAGAGGGATATCTGTATGGCAGAGTGGGGAATATTAGGGGAAGGTGCACACAAACAGAGGTACTGTATATACACACATACATGCCCATAAGTGACTCATCACTGCTTACATATAACTAGACGAATGCTTGCAGCATTGTAGGTGAACCCACTTAGCCATAAGCTGTATATTGTGTGCATGTGTATGACAACGATAATTGGTATTTGGTGATAATACTGTATTATACAGAAATGTTTCTAGTGGTACAACTAGGTGTACCTGCTCCACTCACCCTATGACTCTATTATCTCACTTGATATGTTGTCAGATTTATGACTCGGACTACTGAGTGCAGGTAAGAAAAAGGTAAAATGTGTGGCTTTGTTTGGTAGAATGCAAGATCTGGGAAGGTAGAAAATGAAGGACGTTTAGGGGACAGAAGGGAGAAGATCAGTCAGAATACACATTTTGTAATGGAGAGTTGTCACAGCTACACACAGTCTTATTGACTTAGTGCACAAGGTACACCACAACTATTTCATTAAGTACAATCTAACAACACTTGTATTGCAGCCAGATGTATCATGTAGAGAGTGGTATTGTTATTTGACCTGCATCATCCGGTAGTGGATGTGATAGCACCTGCACATTGTAGTACGAAGTGATGTGCACTCTTGTTAACTGCATGATATGAGTATGCAGTCTGTCAGTGAGTGACTCATCCAAGCCCAAGTGCGCAACAGTGACATATCTCTAGCTGCACTATCCAGGGGACATGTTATAGCTACTTCACATCTGGACATTCTGTATCTGTGCTTTGCTCATAGGTTGAGTTTACATCATTGCTCAGCGAGGCATCCACCTTGTCAATATAGTGATTTTCTGGTAGTTGCCAGAACACAGTGTGTACATCACGCAGGGACTACAGAAAATACTCTGTTGACTTTGGCAACCACCACTACTAATTGGAACAAAGACCCTCAGAGGAAAATTTGATTACTTTACAATAGTGGACACTATCACATTGTCTAAGGCGTGCCTGTCTTCTTGTATTGGCTTATCAAAGGCTGCCTTCAAGGTATGGCATCAACCACCCGACACTGACTAGAGCACTCACATTTCTTTCTCTGTACATGTGCACATGCAACATTTGTTATCAGTGTGGGAGTTCTTCAGCTACAACACACTGGTCATCCTCAATAGGTATGGAAATGTCTCTATTTACATGCTGGTAAGCCGAGTCATAGAAAAATAGCTCTGAGGCCATAGTGTGACACCCTTTACTGAAGTCCTTACCTTTGAGTTCTGTGGATCTGAGCAAAAATCCAGCAGGCTCTTTATGGACTTGCACAGCTTTGTTTAGCAGTCTCCTAGCTGTTATCTACACTCCCCAACACCCTGGGTATTTGTTTGGCTACCTTCATGAAAAGGACATTAGGCCAAGCAAACTACATTGTTAGTTTCTCGTCACCGCCCGCGTGCGCAAAAAATACCCGCATACTGATTCATTATTGGCGAAAACTTCAGTCTCCACCCCCTTGGCTGTCACGTGAGCTGCCACCTGATTCTTTCCTGCTGAGCTAGCTTTTCCTGGACGAGAGAACGGCATGCCTCTCGTGAACTTGACGCTCGTTAGTCCCTGCGGCTCGTTAGTCCCTGAGACGGAAGTGACTGCCACTGAAGTTTTTTGTACTGGAAAGTTTGTATTATGACTGTTTTATACTGCAAAACGTGTCCTTTTTATACTAGAATGTTATCATGTTTCTCAAAAAAATTCATAGCAAAATAATGAATAATGAATAATGACCTCCCTCCCGCGTCCGTTTCCGGCTGTAGGTGGGCGAGAAACTAACAATGTAGTTTGCATGGCCTTAGCTACATGGCCGATGTATATTACCTGAAAGTTATTGCAATTGTGAATCAGAGCAGTAGCGAAGGGCCTTCAGGACATACAAACTGTGTATTTATAAGAAAAGATAAAAGTGGATACCAAACTACAGTAAAAAATGATTGTACCGCCAGGGTGAAATAGTCGGACGAATAAAAAAGCGCAGCAAACTTGAGCGCAGAGAAGTGTCAAAATGACAAGTAGACGAACAACAGCGCGGCGAAACAGCAGCACATAGACTAGCAGCCCGCTTTATGTGTGTAACCTATGCACGTGATTGGGCTAGGTTGTGCATATTATGTTGACGCAGGCGCGATCGTCTAATAGCGCATGAGTAATCACATCACAAATATGCAATCAACAAGGAAATGGCGTCCGACTATACGGAAGTGCCCGTAAATCCTTGTAGTTCTCTTGCGAGAGGGATCCTACGACGATTCTGTTGGCCTAGGATCATGCACCGGAGACAAAGGAATCGTTTTATGCTAAAAGAAAGGTGAGCGCGTTTGTCAATTTTGAGGTAGACCGTTTGAAGAAGAAGAAGAAGAAGAAGATGATGAAAAAAATTTCAAAAACGGAGGTGTGGCAGTTTCCGTATGTCATTGTATACGGGTATTTTACATACTTTGAGGGTCTTATATGATAGAGAAACACTCGTAGAGCCTTGTTATATGTCTGAAAAGGCTTCTAACTGTAGCGTTCAGGAGCTATGAGCCGTTCCATCTGGTAAATGGGCGTGTCCGTGTCGGCGCCATCCCTACATAGAGAGTCTACGACTCTCTGATATATTCTGGCTAATACTCAGCCCAAGAGCCAGAACAGTCACTTGAATAGTTAGACCAGAGGGAAGGAAGGGAGGGAGGGAGGGAGGGAGGGAGAGAGAGAGAGGGGGAGGGAGGGAGGGAGGGAGGGAGGGAGAGGGAGGGAGGGAGGGAGGGAGGGAGATGGACCAGACTCAGTAGCTGGACCAGACTCAGTGGCTGAATGGTTATGGTCAAAAGCTGTGGACTGGGCCTCATGCCTTTGTGTTCTGCGCCTTGGTGCCTTTAAAATAGGTATTAGCCCTATGCCCAAGTAGGCAATCAGGCCTCGTGGACTCATTGAAATCATTTGTAAACTTGTTCCCATGCATGAATTATGAATTTATAAATGCAAGAAGACAGTGACTATTTAAAAGTGAAGTTCTTGGATGAGACACACTGTCATTTATTCAGCAATGTATGCATGTGTACTAAGGCATGTGTCTACAAATCAACATGCTACATGTAGCTCTGATACAATTGCAATTTTTTAACCCTCGGCACACATAGGCAGCACATAGGTATTTAAAGACAAAAGGTATATATCACTGCAAAAAAGGGTTGTTGTTCAGTTACATCAGTTTCAACATAGCTAATGTATGGTGAATATTGTCTGTGTGTCCTAAGTGACAATGCTATCTCACAGAGGAAGTCACATGCACAGCCCCTGTATACCTCTATATCAAAATGTAATGGAGGAGTATCTCATTGTTTATACTCATGTATGCAATCAGTAGTAGCATTTTTTGAAAACATGTAATGCAACTGAGGTAACCACACACACTCTGTTCAAAACAACCACCTCTTTTTGCAGTATAGTTACACATACACTGACAGCATAACTCCCTCAATGAAATTCATTATTGGGTAAGTAGAAGTGGGGTTACATAGTCGTACAGCTGGAAACTTCTGTATATATAGCATTGTCATCATTGTCGCCAAATACCGAAAGCTCCCACTTGCCCATAATGCTATGCATTCATCTAGTAACTTCATACCTGACAATCTGCTCCACTGTTCTAACTGAGAAGTATGTATTGTGTAAGGCCACCACTACAGGAACTGTGTATAAGGCCACCACTACGATAAGAATATGCTTATAGGGCATTTGTTATGATAACTCCCATAGTGTATGTAGGCATACTGCATGCATCCCATACATGTAAGGCCACCACTTGACTACAGGAATTGTGTATAAGGCCACCACTACGATAAGAATGTGCTTATATTGCTTATAGTAAGGGCTTTTATTATTATTGTGTATGTAGGCATACTGCATGCACCCATGAAAAATTTTTTCCTAGGCCATGTTTGTAAGTGGGTACCCATAATAAAATCACAAATGCCTGAGTACCATTGGGTTTGCTATTTTGTGACTATATTCAGCAGCTTCTTAACAAATGCTCTCTGCTCTCTATGGTATATTCATTCATGTTTTTCTGTTTATGATTGCTCATGCTGCTTCTTCAACTTTGTGCTGTAATAGTGCAATACACGAGGTACATAGCTACTATGAGCATGGGGGGAAATGTTCTCCTTTTGAAACTTACCCTCGGCGCGCATGCGCAGCGAGGGTTACTGTTTGTGTGTGTGTGAGTGTGTGTGTGTGTGTGTGTGTGTGTGTGTGTGTGTGTGTGTGTGTGTGTGTGTGTGTGTGTGTGTGTGTGTGTGTGTGTGTGTGTTACTCAACATCTCACTGCTCGAATGAGTGATCGTGCTATATACTCAGTGGCATACGATCATTAAAAATATCGTGGGGATTTTTCTGAAACGACTGCGTTCAAGAAGGCGTGAACAGAGCCAATTGCTGGCTTACCCGCGATCTGGTTTTCCTGTTCGATGTACAGCGAAGCACCAGAGGTTACTGCATGAGGGATTACAAGCATGCGTACTTCTCTGGTGAAAGCTATAGCGCTTGGACACTTGGCTTGCTATTATGCGCGCGCACGCGCGTACGCGAGGCATTTTGTGCATGAGCACCGCCGAGATTTAGTGCATTCTTACTCAGGACTCAGGACAAAGACAGATTTGCCTCCAAGTTCTTTAAAAATTAAAATTAAAAGTTCGGTGCCCAAACCACTGCAGTCAACACCCTTGCACTGCATGTTATGGCAGTGTACACACATGCATGTATGATATTCTGTGATACGTTTACTACAGGTGCTTCAGCTCACACTGATGCCTATTTTGGTGAAGGTAGTGGTCCAATACATTTAGATTTTGTGCAGTGTTCTGGTTCAGAGTACAACCTGACTGAGTGTGAGATAGGAAATGACAGAGTTAGGACCATTCACTCCTTTGATGTGGGAGTAAAGTGTCAGCCAGGTAGGCTTCAGATGGTAGCTTAGCTATGAGTTTGAGGGTTTGGCATTTACACTGCATTTGTAATTACTGTGTATGTCATACAACAATGTTGTGTTGTGTAGGGCTTATTCTCTGACACCAGCATGGCCGTGGCAACAGGGTGGGCAGGTGAGGCCAGGGCCTCACCACTTTTTTGGAACAGCGTTAGTCTAATAGCCACCTGGCCTCACCACAACTTTAAGTCTAACAATGGCTATAGATCCACTAGCGCTCTATGTAAGTACTACAGCAGGGTTCGCGACTTACGCGAGCGATGTAAATCTAGCTTCTATATAACGCACACTATAATTAACTCGTCACTACGCGGCTGTTTCGAGGCCGAGTTTGAGGCTGCTGCTATGTTGTGTTTTTTAGTACAAATCACTGCTTACTGCAACTGATATTTAACCCCAAAAATTGCACCAAATTCGATCTGAGAGTGCCTAAAATCCCGAAAAATTTACGGGGGGGGCATGCCCAGGGACCCCCCTAGAACATGCACACGGCATCAGTCTGTGATAACAGTTTTTATGCCACCTACGGCCTCACCACTATAAAAATGCTTCCTACGGCCATGACCAGCACATTCAAAACAGTGCATTTGAGTTCCTGACTACCTTTCTTTTCCTGTGTCTGCTATTTCTGGTTGCAATTCCTAATTATCAGCCATAGCAACCACATTTTATGAAAATGAGCAACAGGTCATTTTTTAAAGTGTTCAGGGCCATCCTAGGATGTGATGTACAGGGGACAATGTACATATCCCTAGGACAAAGTGTCTGGGAAGGGGCTTATCCTATACGTCTGGATATATTTTCCTATGGCACCAGTATTTGCAATTGTATAATTATGGAGTAGTCACAGCTATTTGCTTGAATGTTAACTACACATTCCATTTCCTTTTAGCTGATGAGGCATATAGAGAAGGAGATATTCGTCTGGTAGGAGGATCCTATAACTGGGAGGGTCGTGTGGAGATATACTGGACTGGGACATGGGGGACTATTAGTGACACTTCATGGAGTGATAGTGATGCTGAAATTACATGCAGACAGTTGGGACACTCCACAAATGGTATATGTAGTGAAGTACCTATTTTCAATGAATGCTTGTTATTTATATACCTGCAGGCGCTGTTGACCGTTGCTGTGGTTACTATGGAGAGGGCAGTGGAGCAATACACATTAGTGAAGTGACCTGCTCCGGCTCAGAGAGAAACATTACTAACTGTACCTACATCAATAACACTGTCATAACTAGTCATGCACAGGATGTGGGGGTTGAATGTCAGCAAGGTCAGTGTGTTTGATATGTAAGGCTGTATTTAATGTTTGTTTTACATAGCTATGCTATGTTCTTCTCACTTGCACAGTAGAATGTAGTTATACCTATATTTCTGTAATAGGTGATGATGTTAAGGAGGGAGATATCCGTCTCATTCCTGGCAGCTACTTATGGCAAGGTCTTGTGGAGATATTCTTAGATGGTGTCTGGGGTAGAATCCATGATCGTGGTACAAGCTATGTAGATGCTGAAGTTGTCTGTCGACAGCTTGGATACAATACATTTAGTAAGATAATAACTAGAACATAATAGCAGACAGTTACTGGGAATCGGTGTTTCATACAATCAAACCAGAGAATCCTATATTGGTACTAAAAACAGCTTCTGAAGCTGTTCAAATGGCCAAACTTGGTGATAAATACTATCTGGAGCATGAGTAAGCCTTTCTTGACTTCTCTGTGGCTGGACCAGTATATCCTTCACCATAGACTATTAGTCGATGAAAGACAGAATGTAATGTTAACTTAACTTATAGATGAAAGTCAGGGTGCATGTGGTACTACTGTATGCATAACTTGTGACCATCTGGATTGAAATGTAGGTACCAATGGCTTTGGCAACAACACAGTACAAATTACTAGTTACTTGCTTACTGTGACATCCTATGGGTAATGCAGTGATATTTTTAGTGCTGTTTTGACAGCAAAGGCTTCCAACGTGCTAATAGACACTACCTGAATACCAATACAAGTCAATGTAACTTGACTAAGTTTCCCTTTTTACTGTATACTCCTCATTAAGAGCCACCCTTGGTGCAAACATTTGTATTAATATATTCAAGCATAAGGTACCAATCCATTATGATATATCTCCACATAATGTCATGCTCTTATCCTTCAATTATTAATCAAGTTTGAGGACAGTGGATGCTTGATCATGTAAAAATCTTATGAATGAGCAATTTTTGCGTTCAATTCATCATGCAGATGGTGCAGTGGTGGAGCTATCTGTACCTCAAGCCCTCTCAAAACCAGTCTACTTACACAAGGTTGTTTGCTCTAGTTCAGACCTTAACCTACTGGGTTGCAGCTTTAGTAAGCATTCAGGACAAGTAAATGATGTTCGACATGCAGCAATTGCCTGTCAACAGCGTAAGTATTTATAGTACACTATATGCAAGTTGAATTAACTTACTGTACTTCATCCACATACAAAATTTACGTCTGATATAGCCTCATGTGAAGATGGAGATCTAAAACTTGTGGGTGGCATATCAGAGAATGAAGGTAGACTGGAGGTGTGTTTTGATCAAAGATGGGGCACTATCAATGGAGATGGATGGACACATACTGACACTCAAGTGGCCTGCAGACAACTTGGATACTCTACTTCAGGTATGGTACACATGAATGAAGGATGGCAGTGCTCATTAACCCTCGTGCATGCATGGGAGGGTTATTGTAGTTGGTCTACAAGTGTGTGTGTGTCTGTGTGTATGTCTAACTGTCTGTCGTCTGTAAACAAGTTTTCTTGTAAATCATGGCTACTATGAGTACCAAACATGGAGATATGAAGAAGCAGCATTAGTGCTCAGCACAGTTAACGTCTGGAGCGGAAATAAGAGACCAGACCTGTGCTGTTGAAGAAAAGTGGTAAATTGCCAATTTTCATGACCTGTGATTGGTGTGATTGCCAAACATGACAAGTCGTATTGCTACTTCATGATAGTAAGTTGTATTGTCGAACAGAAGTGTATCAGTTTTAGGCCACACAAACAAAATATTCTGTTTCTGGTCCTACCACACTGCACACGTGTACAGTGTGTTGGCTCTGCCTGTACGTATGTACTTCGGTAAGCTTATAAATCGCCTACTGGAGAAACGGCATGCTATTCTACCACGATACTATATACCACCAAGCCAAAGAGCTTGTGACTGATAGTACGTTGCTAGCAGATTTGCTTATAGTTCTAGTATCAGTTACCAAAATATAATTATGCAGGCTGCAGCCACTTGTATATCATAAAGTCGGTAGACTCTATATGTAGGGATGGCGCCGACACGCCCATTAAGCCTTAACAAAAGTAACAGCTCAGAGCTCCCGAACGCGGATGTTTTAAGCCTTTTCAGACAAACTACATGCTCTGCGAGTGCTTCTATACACTATAATACTCTCAAAGTACGTAAAATATACAGCTACAGTGAATCTCGGAAATTTGTAAAAACCCGGATTGTTCATCATTTTCTTCTTCTTCTTCTTCTTTCTAATTCAGTTCAAACGGCCTACCGCGAAACTGGGGTTAGTAATCACTCTAATTCTTTCACGAAAATCAGTTATACTGGAGCGTACATGATCCTTGATGCACAAAATCTTCATACCTTCTCCCAAAGCCATCAAACTCCAGCTCTGCAACCTTACAAGTGTTAGTTTTAGACGCCATTTTCTTGTTTGCTCACGTGCCGAACACGTGAAGTTAGTTTTGTGCGCTAATCATATGCAGACTTTCAGTTTTCGTCGAGCTGCCGCTGTTCCGAGCACTGTGTTGTCTTTTTTGGCTACGTTGCTCCGTTTCTTTGAACGACTAACTGTTGCAGGCAACTAGACCCGCTGTTGTACTCAGTATGTGCAAGACAGGATGTAGGAGTCACTGACAATTGCTAGATATCCTGCTTATAGGTTTGCAAGAGAGGTAGAACTCTGCACGAAAGTCAGTAGGTGTGTATGTGTTGCTACACACAGTAAAAACCAGTGAAACAAGTGTAAAACCATTTTCACTAAAATGTTGAAGGATGTAGGGATTGAAGTGCCAAAAAGTATAGAAACAAGGTCAAAGTGCAGTATGCATGCAGACAAAGGCAGGGGATGATAGCATGCAACAATCATAACATGCGTAACCCCATATCCCTACATTTGTAAATACTAAAAGGGGTTACGCATGTTATGATTGTTGCATGCTATCATCCTTCAACATTTTAGTGAAAATGGTTTTACACTTGTATATATAGCTTTCAACCAAACCACATCCTACTACTCACACATTTATACAGTAGCTCAGAATGTGATTAATAGCAGATTTTTATGGATATGGAGAGCACGTGCTAGGGAGAATTATTGCTTACAATAGTAAAAAATGACAAGAGACAAGTAAATAAAAGTGTAATATAGGGATTGCATAAAAGTGAACAGAGACAAGATTGGGACATGCTACGTATATACATCTATATGCTAACAAAGGTATGTTGATGTACATAGCATGTCTGTGTCCCAATCTTGTCTCTGTTGATTTTTATGCAATCCCTATATTACACCTCAAATTTCTTATTTACTTGTAAGATATTACAAAGTACGTAAGGCGCACGATTGATACCACACCCCCTTATTAATTGACAGCCAATCCAGAGAAATCCAATATCAAAAGAGTATGAAACAACGAGAGAGTAAGGGATCAACTTTTTTGTTGAAACGAAGAGACAAAATGCCAATGTATGCTCCAGTGTGCGCTAACTTTCGCGAAGTACGTAAACTTACATGTGTGCATGTGCAAGCCCACCCGAGAATTTTTGATTATGTCATTCAGTCAATAACCTGAATATCAAAAGTACACATGGGGGGTTATGTACGTAAGCACGGGATGAGAAACAGATCATTTACTTTGCATGGCCTTAGGCAGTGGTTCATGCCTGAAGGTGTGGATTATATTTTATTAATTGTTGACGCAACACGCACAACTTGCTGTTATAGTTTTGCATTAGCTACAAGTATGGACTGAGCAAGAAGAGAGTCAGGATCTCTAATACATTTACTTGGTAGTCATAATTGTGCGAGGGTTGGATTCATTTTTGGAATCGAGATGGGTGAGAAGCACCAGGGGCAGATGTTGCTCCTACTCATTTTCACAAAATTTAACAACCCATATAATAGTTGGCCTATACAGAACTTGCAAGACCCAACCTTTTCCTGCCAAGAAATTGTCTTTGATAAAAATCATGTACATGTAAATAGCTATGTTTATTACCCCGCGGCTGCGCATGCGCAGAGCGGGGTTAAGCAATCGGTTCTGTTTGTCTGTCTTTCTGTCGTCAAAAAAATATTGAAATCCGTCCTCTGCGCACAGTATACGGCTTTAAAGAACATTGGAATAAGAGAAAAACGTATTTACTTCCCTTCCTGGGCGCCGGTTTCGTCCACATGGCTCTTTCTCGGGAGCAGTGGCGGATCTAGGGGGGTTTCAGAGGTTTCCACTGAAACCCCCTTTTGCTGCGACTTTATAATAGCTCACATCTTGCGAATACGCGCAGCTGACTTACTGCTGATTTCATGCGTTCGTTGCGCGAGGCGTTAGCGCTGGCAAGCAATAAGTATTTACGGACGCCTAGCGCCTACGCAGCGATTACCGGTCACTTGCATGTAAACTCTAGTACCCTTTACTGAAACTGGGTATGGGTGACAAGGGTTACGTGTATGCGCACACACGTACACACACGTAACTTCGCAGGCGCGGGCATATTTTAAGTGGGTGTGCCTTCAAAACGCCGCGAGATGCTACCCCCTTTACAAAATCCTAGATCCGCCACTGGGGAGTGCTAGCCGTTCCAAAAATTAGCGATGTTCGCCCCGCCTACCGTAATTGCAAATTTCGTACAAATACGGATGAAATGCACGGATGGTCTTTAAATTTACGGAGAGCATGCACGGGGTAGCCCTTCCGCCTACCTTATACGGTCAGTATAACGTGGTAGTTTATTTGTGCAGAAAGAAGCCCTCTCTGAGCGACCGAACTCGCCGCGGGGTACGTATTCTTCTAATACTCTAGTTGACAGACTACTTCAATTTGTAGTTGTAAAACACTGCATGTGTGTGATGTGTGCAAGAATTTATAATTATATGAGTTATTTATAATCAATCTTTCCCAGGGGTTTCTTACACAATAACTCAGTCATCTTCATCTCTCCCTGTCCACCTCACCTCAGTAGGCTGCTATGGCTCTGAAGAGAAGCTCATTGACTGTGGTCACCATGAATATACTACTTCAGAACCCTTTACAGACCGATTCTACTTTGACTACTATTACGATGTATTGCCTGTGAATTACATAAAGACCAACCCTTCTATGGACATTAGCATCAGTTGTTTTAGTAGTGTAGACAGCACCAGTAGCACTGAGGTCGACAGTGTGTCTACCATATCTCTAATCATAAGTATCATTTCTCTTTCTGCTGTAATTGTTTTGGTTGCAGTGCTCATCGTTGTTGTAATATTCAGACAAAGAACAAAAAGGTGAGTAAAACTCTACATACACATTTTCGTTGTGTTTCATTACTTGATTGTAGAGATTTCTGTAACTTTCAAACCTCTAATGCTGAGCATGTACATAATATTTATGGACAAATGCATGCAATAGTCAAGAGGGTATTTGCTGAGCCCTAAAGGTTTTATTATTAATGGTAGTATATATTTATAACAGTAATCAGCTTGGCACAGGACAAAGCCAAAACAGAGATACTATCAGATATGCAACAAGTGGTGGTGTCAGCAGTTTATCTATTGATGCTAAGAAAAGTGACCCTCTGCTGCACAATGATCCACTGGAAGATTTTGAAGTTGAGGTTCCAAAAAATCAACTACCAACTCCACCTAAACCAAAAGTGAAGAAATCTCCCAAGGAACCATCTATCACAGCAAGTGTGAGTCCATGTTATGCCATCAGTGGATGTCAAGTCCCCCGCAAACCTGTACCAGCAAAAAAGCTTCAACCACATACCCAGATTCAAGGCCATGTCCAACAATCGAAAGGACAGACATCTTCCCCAGTTTATGAAAGCCTTGATTGAGATCTCACTATATACAGAATTGGATGATTTAAGAGAGACATACATATATTGCACATTGACACTAGCTAGGCCTGTTGTATATGTAAAAGGACAATCGTGTGTTGTGTAGTTAATTGAGCTCCTTAGATTGTAGTCTCTTGTAATGTGTGAAATATGATGCATAATAATACTAGACTGCATAGATTTTGGTCCTACTGAAAAAAGTCTGAAGTGCTCAACCCCAGGAGTGTATATAACACGTGTGAAAAAGCGCACTTGCTATATTGTAATTAAGAACCTCTGCTCTAAATGTCGCTGCATTAATATTGTTGCATGATCTCACATAATTTAAATCAAGTGTTGACATCCATAGCAAAATTAAATATGCAATGTGTTGTGCCTCTGGTATGTAACTTTTTTAGGTGTGCCCCCACCCCCCCCCCCCCCTCTAGCGTGCAATCAGGCCCTCACAACACTCTTTGTATTCAGCTTTTATACTGAGACGTGACGTCCTATGCACATTTGGTTTGTGTAAAATACAGTACAAACTCCGCATTCTAACCCTCAGCGTGCATGGGCAGGAGTACTTCTCTACCTTCTGACTGTTACCGCATTAGATCTAGTGGCAATACCGTTCATTTCTGTGGACAAAGTTAAGTACCTACGGCTATAATTTGGATTTTTGAAAACATTCCGTTTGAAAGTTATAGCATGAAAAAGCTAATTGCAGATGAGGTAGCTACTCACTACGGCTAATTTTGCCAATTTAGAGAACCAGCAATATATCAGCTGTAGCAATGAGTTGGTGGTCAGACATGTGCTCTATTTTAAGTCAGTATGTGAAGTTGGATGCAGGTGGGGGACCAGAAACATTTATATTATCTAATTGCAAGTGTTGCAGTTCTCTGCCTGCCGAGTTGTGCTGTTTCTGTGACTATACAGACATGTGTGCCCACCCCAAATAGCAGTATGTATTATACAGGTACCACACAGTATAACCTACAACTAGTGAATCACCCACTTACACCCTACTCATCAAGTAAAGAGGTTTGTCATACAGGTTGGAACATGGTTTCTTTTTCAACTTCTTGTACTGTTTCTCTAAGTTAGTCTTCCTCTGTTTAGCTTCAGCTACTGCCATATTCTGCAATCAAGAAGTTTTTACAATTTTTAAATGATGCACATGTATAGACATGCAAGTTATTACAGCTAGTATGTATGTATTCATATTGATCATGACCTAAATTGGGAGGCACTTCACTACAATAGACCACATTGCTGCCACAATTAACCATGTGGGGTGAGGACATACACATATACAATTCCTTTCTTCAGTCGAAGGGGCGTCAAGAAAGTGCTTTGTGTGTACAGCAGACACAGTTAAAATACCCCTTGCCCTGCTCCTGGGCCTCTGGAGGATGCTGTACCATTTTAGGAAGACCAAAGAATGATCTCACCCTCCCCACCTTCAGTAACATAATCTGTGCTATGGAGATGAATGATACTGGCAGCCAATACATGAACAGACCCTGGGGAAATTAGTAATTAAAGAAAAAGGTGCATGAATCACTTGTGCATATTGTACATATTTGATATTGCACTCCATGTGATTGTGTAGACCTCTTACATCTGGGAAGGATGCAGCATAGATAATATACCTCCGTAACATTAAGGGGGTATATTATCTATGGATGCAGTAGTGATGATAGGCATGAGGTGAACCACGTTCTTCAGTTTTGCCATCTGTGGATTCCCCACACCAGTCTCACCACCAAGCTGTGTAGTGTATATATAAAAGAATGTCAAACACCAAATGCAAACATGCTATACTTATATAAAAGCTACAGGAATAATCAGGAGCTCAAATGCAGGGGTGGGAGTGTCGATCTGTAAGCTTCTATTTCTATCAGGCATAGCTGCCTGGCTACCTTCTCTTTGATGCATACACCACTAGCTAGACTGCTGACTCTATGTGAAATACCACTATTGCTTGTAATATATCTGAACTTGACATTCAAACCAACCATAATCTATGAAAATGAATGACAGGCCATTTTTTCCTGACATTGAACCAGGCCCGTACGCAGGTTGTTGAAAAGGTAGGTTACATAATAAGTCTGGGGGCATGCTCCGCAGGAAAATTTTGGATTTCTAGACCAAGTTTTAGTTCCTGCAAACGCTCACTGCACTTGACTATAGCAAAGACAGTTAATATTTCAGAGATGAAGCCTGGTAGAAGATGCATCCAAGACTGATGAGAAAACGCGGCATGCTGTGCAGTGCGCATATCCTAGCGCAATCAAGTAAATTTGATGGGTGGAGCGTCGCGTTGGCGCGATCTATAACGATAAGTTCTCGCTCGCCTTCTACGCGTGCCTGCTATGTCTCAGCCGTAGCCAGCGATCTAGGCGAGCTAAGTGTAAAAAAAAAAATATACGCGCGCGAAGTGTGATAATGGCGGCGTTTTAGCCTGTTGAAAAGTCTCTAGCAAGTAGGATTCGTCGACACGAAGAAGATAACTGAGCTATTGTAAGCCAAGTCTAGTAAGGATATCGCTATGATCGCTAAAGAGCTACCCGGATGCGTTGATGAGGCCAGCAAACCCATAGAAGATAAACATCTCACCCCCCCTCCCCCTCTTCTGCCACACCCATCTCCTTCATCAGCCCTTCCTGTTCCCAGTCATTCTTCATCCTCCACTTCTAAAACCTCCTCCCAAGCATGTCCTAATCCTTCTCTCCCACATAAACCTATCCTGCCCATGGCTCCTGTGTCAGCTGCTACACCTCATCACCCTGCGGTCTCTCCTGAAATTTCGTCCTCCCCTCTCCTCCCATTTCCAACTCCTCCTCTACCTCCCCTGTTGTCTCTACCTCTCCCGCCACCATCTCTCACCACATCTCCTTTTTTATCCAATCGCCAAACAGTTCCCTGGAAACCTCCTCTCCTGCCCACACCCCACCCCTCAACTCTCCTCCACCCTTTCTTCCCTCTCCATCCACCCCCACAAGCTCAACCACCAATCACAGCTCAACCTCCAATCTCTCCCCAATTTTCGACTCACCCAAGATCACATCCCAGCAACCGCTACCAAAATCTCCTCCCACTTCACCCCCAACCCCAACGCCAGCTACCCCCATATCCCCAACATCAACCCCCTCTCCCAGTCCCCCCTCATCTCAACAACTTCTCCCTACCTCCCACTACCCCTCACAGCTTAATTCACCCAGCCCTACTCAATCTTCTCCAGCTATTAGTGCCCCCTCTCCTTCCATGCATACCTCCTCACTTCTAAAAATCTTTTACTTTAACGCACGCAGCCTCTTACCCAAACTTGATGAACTTCGCCTCCTCACCATCTGTCATTCTCCTGACGTTATTTGTATTGTTGAATCCTGGCTAGCCCCTGACATTCTAGACTCTGAACTCACCCTCCCTGGCTATACTGTCTTTCGACTTGACCGAAACCGCCACGGCGGTGGTGTTGCAGTCTACGTCCGCTCCTCACTCTCTCCATCTGTTTTATTTTCATCTGACTCCCTAGAATTCCTCATAGTCTCTCTAACATCCCACAACCGCCCTCTATGTATCGGCACCTTCTACCGACCCCCGTCCTCTCCTCAAGATATCTCCATTCTGTCTAGGTCCCTCTCCACTCTACCAGTTTCCACTTTGTCTAAACTACTTCTCATCGGTGACTTCAATGTAAACTATTCCCAACCTTCCTCCTCCCCACTCTATGCTGAATTAATCTCTCTCTCCAACTCCTACTCCCTGGATCAGATCATCTCTGAACCCACCCATCACTCCCACTCTGGAACACCATCTACCATTGACCTCGTTTTTATTCCTTCCACACTCACCTCTGAGCACTCCATCCTTCCTCCAGTACTGTCTTCCGACCATGCTTCTATCCTGATTTCACTGCATCTCCCCAAACGTTCTCGCAGTCCTACCCCTCCCAATCCCACCCGCCGCCGCATCTGGCTATATAAGCAGGCTGACGTTCCTCTTATGACTCAGCTGTTTGAGAGTACTGACTGGGATGCTCTACTCTCTCCTGATCTAGACCATTCCTGGTCTTCTT
The DNA here is from genome assembly GCA_963970385.1 of Theonella swinhoei. Lineage (NCBI taxonomy): Eukaryota > Metazoa > Porifera > Demospongiae > Tetractinellida > Theonellidae > Theonella > Theonella swinhoei. The sequence goes on along the minus strand of OZ019949.1, from coordinate 6,791,307 downwards.
TCAAATCTCACTTCCTCTCCATCATGAACACATGTATTCCCACCAAACTCCTTCCTCTACACCCTCTTCCTCCCTGGATCAGCCGATTTATATCCAGCAAAATACGCAAGCGCCAACGTCTCTACCAGCGTGCCAAATCTTCCTCCTCTCCAACTGTCATGGCCTCCTACCGATCACTTCGTAACTCTATCCGCTCTCAACTGAAGAAGGACAAAAGTACCTTCTTCAGCTCTCTCTCTTCTGCTCCTCCTTCCAAATTCTGGTTATTTGTTAAGTCCCTACGAAAAAATCCCTCCAATATCCCTCCTCTTTCCTCAAATGGCTCTGTGATCAACTCTGATGCAGACAAAGCAACTTGCCTCAACCATTTCTTCACGTCGTGTCAAAATGCAACTATGCCTCCCCTTTCTCCAATTCCCCCCCTCGACCTCACCAGGGGCTGCCCAGACGAATTCCTTTGCACTGAAGAAGAAATTGCTGTGCTAATCAGGTCCCTAGCCAGTAACACTGCCTCTGGCCCTGATCTGATCACTACCAAAATGCTGAAAGCAGCCACCCCCTTCATCACTTACCCTCTCTGTTATATCTTCAATCTCTCTCTCTCTCTTGGCCTAGTTCCCCTGGACTGGAAGACTTCCTCTGTTATTCCTATCCCCAAAACATCTCCTCCCTCCAATTCCCCCAACAATTTCCGACCCATTTCCTTACTATCTATTATCAGTAAACTTCTAGAAAAACACATTCACTCTATTCTTCTTCACTTCAGTCTCTCCCACAACCTCCTCTCTCCTCTGCAATTCGGCTTCCTACCAAACCGCTCTACCACTACTGCTCTCATCCACTCCACTCACTCTATCCTCTCTCTTCTCGAAACTTACCCTGCTGTCTGTGGAGTATTCCTAGATCTCCGAAAGGCCTTTGACTCTGTCCCCCACATACCTCTCCTTGACCTACTCTCCTCTGTCTTTCTACCTCCTCACCTACTCAACTGGATCCACTCCTACCTCCTCAACAGATCTCAACGTGTTGTTGTCAATGGCCAAATGTCTCCTCCCCTCCCTATCTCATCTGGTGTTCCTCAAGGTTCCATTCTTGGACCACTCCTTTTCATCCTATACATAAACGGTCTCACCAACCTACCTCTCTCACCCTCAACTCAACTTATCCTATACGCAGATGATATCTTTCTCTTTCACCCAATCTCTTCTCATTCTGATCTCTCCAGTCTACAATCTGACCTAGACACTATCTCTACCTGGCTATCTTCTAAATCTCTTCAACTCAATTCCTCGAAATCCAAATATATTTATTTTTCCCGTAAATCTCCATCCTGCTTTGACTCCTTTCCATCTCTATCCCTCCTAAATGTTCCCCTCAATCGTGTCCCCTCCTTCTGTTATCTTGGTGTCACCCTGACTGCGTCTCTTTCGTGGTCAACTCACATCCTCTCCACTTGTCGCAAAGCTCGCAAAATACTAGGCCTAATATTTCGTCACTTTTACCCACACTCCTCACCTTCTACCATCCTACGTCTCTACACTTCCCTTGTCCGCCCTCATTTAGAGTACTGCTCTACTGTTTGGGACCCACCATCATCGTCACAACTCTCCCGCCGCCTTGAATCTGTTCAACTTTTTGCTCTCAAACTCGCCTCCCACTTCCGACCCTCTGCAATTCAGCAATCTAACCTTCTCCCACTTTCCTCTCGACGCAAACACGCAAAACTTATTCTTCTATATAAAATATTCAACAGTCGTTGCCACTATCCCTCCTCCCCTCTCCAAATCAAACCCACTCCACGCCACTCCCTCAGAAATCACCATCACAACAACCTTCTCGTCCCCAGCTGCCGCACATCATCATTCAAAAACTCCTTTTTCCCCACATCCATTTCTCTCTGGAACTCTCTTCCTCCTGCTCCAAAAGAATCTCTCTCCCTCTCCTATTTCAAGTACTTAATTAAATAACTCTATTACCTATACATATAATATTATAGTGCATACTATTGTTCTACTGCATTTATTTCCGTATAATTATCTTGTCGTGCTCTTCAAACTAGCCCACCGCTGGGCTATTGAGCATTTGTTTCAAAAAAAAAAAAAAAAAAAGTGTCAGTCAATCACATAACTACCAAGCCGAAAAGCCCCCCCCCCCCCCCCCTGTGTACGGGCCTGTGAACAATGCAGCCTATATAGGACCAAGGCCATCGGACAGTTTTTGCCTCCTCTTGCATATTGCGCAGGCTCAGTTAGATCTAGTATTGAATGAGTGCATATCGGTCTACAGTGGAACCTCCCATAACGGACCCTCCCACGAGCGGACCACCTCTCTATAACGGACACTGGCTATGGTACGGATTGAAACTACAATACAACTAGTGTTAAGTCAACCTCCCACGAGCGGACGCCTCTTGATTCCGGACAGCGGACAAGCCACGTGCTCCCAGCTGATCAACTCTGTACAAAAGTGCCTCTTATAACGGACAAACAGGAAACCACACCCATCCTTCACGCGTTACGAACGGCGATAATCCGAATTCTGGTAGAATTCTCGATTATCCTAACCGGCGCTGACAAGTAAATTCGCTTAATTAAAACAAGTTTTACGCAGCTTGCGCATCGTAGGCAACTGCATGCACCGTTGGAAAAAGGCGTCTGTCGCTCGTTAGGGAGTCCATATAGCCTTGTAAACATGATGGCCTCGTATCACACTGTCTATAGTAATGGTCGAAACTGCCATCCTACACACTATAACCACGCAAATGCGAACAGGTGCGTAGATAGAATAACCGAGGTTCAGTACTGTAATAATCATTGTTCTGCGATACCCTAGGCCAATCCTTTGGCTTTCAATGAAGCTATTAGCTCTTTCAACTTTTTTATGTGGGGTTTAGGTCCATGAAGTGTGTAAACGCACGGTATCTTCAGGCCATATCCAGCTCCTCTATTCGCAGTTCACTGATCATTGGTGATCTTGTCTATAAATTGTAGTACATGGTGTAGATATGTACTTAGAACATGTTATCTAGGTATATTAGGTCTATAAATAGCCTATTGGCTTGAACCTCCCACCAGAGGACAACCTCCGAAAAGAGGACAAAACCTCTGTTCCCAAAGTGTCCTTTATTCAGAGGTTCCACTGTATTGCCATATTGAGAAGTTTAACCTTTTAATTTGTTGCAGTCAAATGGAAGCAAAAGTGGACGTGGTCGCAATAATTTTGCTCGTGCTAACACATGCGCACTACCTACTCCCAGTGGCTGTACTGGTTTAAGTTTTACTCCCACAGGCCTGAGGACTAGTTAAATGTCTGGCATATGAATCATACAGGGGATATATATTTTCCTACGACATGTACCAGTATTTGTATAATTGTGGAGTAGTTATAGCTATTGGCATAGGGGATATATAGCTACAATTTCCAAGCTTTTCATTTTAGTTGTTCCATTTCAGGTGATGAGGCATATAGAGAGGGAGATATTCGTCTGGTAGGAGGATCCTATAACTGGGAGGGTCGTGTGGAGATATACTGGACTGGCACATGGGGGACTATTAATGACACTTCATGGAGTAATAGTGATGCTGAAGTTGTCTGCAGACAGTTGGGACACTCCACAAATGGTACATAGTAAAGTATTTAGTTGCAATTGATAGTTACGTATATTCATTTTGTTCTCATACATGATAGGTGTTGTTCACCATTGCTGTGGCTACTATGGAGAGGGCAGTGGAGCAATACACATTCGTCAAGTGACCTGCTCTGGCTCAGAGGAAGACATTTCTAGCTGTACCTACATCAATAATACTGATGTGACAATTCATGCACAGGATGTGGGAGTTGAATGTCAGCAAGGTCAGTGTGTTTGATATGTAAGGCTGCATTTGTTTGATTTACATAGCTAGCTATGTTCTTCTCACTTGCACAGTAGAATGTAGTTGTACCTATATTTCTGTAATAGGTTATGATGTTAAGGAGGGAGATATCCGTCTGGTTCCTGGCCGCTACTTATGGCAGGGTGTTGTGGAGATATTCTTAGATGGTGTCTGGGGTAGAATCCATGATCGTGGTGCAGGCTATGTAGATGCTAAAGTTGTGTGTCGACAGCTTGGATACAACACATATAGTAAGAGTTTTGCACTATAGTCCTTTCATTTTTACTCTCTTTACTGCAACTCATTCTTTCTTTTGAGATGCTCGTGACTCTTCCAATTATAAACAATTTGGTGACATAAATGATCTCTTTCACCTTACTAACCTGATGTGTTCTGGATCAGAGTACAAAATAACTGATTGTCAATATGATGATAACACTGATATTATATATCACTCTCATTGGGATGAGTGGATTGTCTACTGCCCTGTAGGTTAGTAACTGATAGTACAGTTTGAGGTTATAACAGGGAAGGTTGTGCGTGCTCATATATTGCATCATGTGTCCTATGGGTCACTAGTAGTTAAGGATCATAACTGAAGTGTTCTAGAAGAACCCCAACCAAATAAATTAATTAGGTATATAGAACTAGGCAAGTCGACCTGTTTCGGCCACCATCATGAAAATGGAGTTTATATGGGCACATGCAGTCTCTGGTACGAGAGGATATTTGATGTGTGCAACTTTCTCTGAGAATATAAGATCGTTCTTGTGCCCTTATCTCAGAATGTGAATATTGTTTGTAAACTGTGCATGATGTCTATCTCTGGCAGTGTGAGGACAGAAATATACACATATTTAAGGTTCTGGAATATGTATATGTTTTTTAATTAAACAGATGGGCCTGAAACTGGAAACGTTCGTCTCAACAATTATCGTTATAACTATGAATATGAAGTTGTGTATGGACGTCCTGAGGTGTTCCTATCAGGGAGGTGGAACTCAGTTACTGATAGCTCAAGGAACTGGACACAAGAAAATTCAAATGTTGTGTGTAGAGAGCTTGGGTATAAAGGTTAGTAGTTTAACTTAATGAGCTCTGTACCCTTTTAAAAGGAGGCAAACATCCCATAAAAGAGATGCACTAAACTATATAGTCAACTGAAGTTATGCATGTTACTGCTTTTACATATATATATATGCAGTTCTCCCCTGCCTCCTTACCTACATACTGCTCAGGTTTTAGCACTGCCTTTCCTCTACCAGGCCTCTTTCAACATTTTTGTTTTGCTGGTTTTTGTTATGACAAAAAACGTAAGAGCAAGATGCAGCATATGCAGGCAAGGAAAATGTGAGAAATAAGGAGCAGTATGAAGACAAAGGCAGGAAAAATGGGAATGCAACAATCATAAGATGCGTAACCCCTACATCTCTTTATTATGGAGTTATGCATGTTGTGTCTATTGCAGGCCCATTACCTGCCTATGCTTTCATGCTGCTCCTTATTTCTAGTGACATCATCATTAGTGGTTTTTGTCTGCATATGTTACATCTTACAATTGTTCTTATGCTTGTTGGCACTTTCATCACATCCTTTAACATTTCAATGAAAATGTTTTTATTATTGAGCACAATCTCATGTCAACTTTAGACCATGCAAACACCAAGTGGAGAATCTGGAAACAAATCCTCACTTATTTTACAAATATTCACTATATAAGTGCTTTTTATATCTCTTTTCTCTCTTCTTTTAAATTAGGAAATAAGACATATTATCCAAATATATATACAAGATGGTATACAAGACTATACCATCCAATGGGAGAGCTGATAGACAATGTGGACTGCATTGGCACTGAGTCCAAACTGATTGATTGTTATTATAATATTAGCCTGCGGAGTTCCTACAATTCCCTAATAGTGGAATGTCACTGTGAGCATATACTTGTTGCTTGTTGATTTATTTCACATAGTCTACTTTACTTGCAGATCACTGTGATGAGGGAGATATCAGGCTAGTTAATGGTGAATCTGAGATGGAGGGAAGAGTAGAGATATGTAATAATGGAAGGTGGGGGACAGTATGTGGCAAACAGTGGACAGACAACCACACAGCAGTAGCCTGTAGGCAACTTGGATTCAGTGACATTATTGGAGGTAGGTTGAAAGCAATCTATGTTTGATCTATACCTCATAAGACCTTCAAAGTATCAGAGAATCAGTACAGATAGTGCCAACACACCCATTAGCCTTAACAAATGTAATGGCTCAGAAATCTTTGAACACAGATTTTATCAGCCTTTTCAGACACACAACCGTGTCTGAGAGTGCGAAAATGTGCATTGTATGTGTTCTATATTCAAAGTTGGTTACACCATGATTATTAGATGGAACAACTTTTTCTTTAATGCACGTTTATGACCATTGAACAAATGTAACTGAGTAAACCTAGAAATGCAACTTTCTAAGAATTATAAGTGTATCCCTTAATCTACATTGTGACAATTATCTGCACTCTTCACTTTACATAGATTCAACCTACTTTACATCTGAGAAGTTTGGTCAAGGATCTGGTTTTATACATATAGACTATATTACTTGCAATGGATCAGAATCGGCGTTATGGGAACCATGGTACTGGTACCGGTATTATAATGAGAAGTATTGTTCCTCTTTCACTCACTACTATGGATGCTCTCATAGTGATGATGTGGGAGTCCGCTGTCAGCCAGGTATAAAATTTAGTGAGGCTATCCATAGCAGTGAAGTATAGAGCATCATTTTCTTATCTTTACTTAGCTTCCTGTTTAGATGGACAAATTAAGCTCCTGGAAGGTTACACAGAAACTAGAGGTCATGTTGAAATTTGTTCCAATCAGAGATGGGAACCTATCTCAGGGAACTATTGGGGAAAAGATGAAGCAAGGGTTGCTTGCAATGCACTTGGCTATAGTTATGGTACGAATTATAACTTATCTGTAATGGCCATACACCCTTTATGGTGTTGTATTTGGAGCACTGGTAAAATATGCTTTGTGACTGCTAGGGAATGAGTTGAAGTCACACACTATAGTAATCTTCCTCATTGCTGATCTGTGCTAGGTTCTTATAGAACTTGCTGTGGTGGTAGTGAAGGTCCAATACACCAAAAGTACTTCCAGTGTAGGGGAACTGAGCAGGAGCTTTCACAGTGTGATAGCTATGACATGACATCACAGCTACGTTCCCGATATATTGCACGGATTTATTGTAAAGGTACATTCTATGTGAATTTGATATGCAACCAAACATTAGTGGATTCAAGGGATGATTACACTATATAACACTGTAACCACAGGTTACTGTACTAATGGAGAGGTGAGACTGGTAGGAGGAGAGTCAGAGTTTGAAGGAAGAGTGGAGGTGTGCTTCAATAGGAGGTGGGGCACTATCAGTAGTGATGGATGGACACAAACTAACACTCATGTCCTCTGCAATGACCTTGGATATGATCTCACTGGTAGGCGAATACTTAATTCACCCTTGGGCTTGGCATGCAGGCGCAGCGAGGGTTGTCTGGTGTGTCAGTCTATCCGTCTGATCAGGATGTCTTATTTTTTAGAAGTGGTAATGCACGCATGTATTTATTCGCTGAGGGTTGTCTGAAATACTCTAGCATGAGGTGCCCCACAAGAAATCCATTATAAAATATCTCTCCACATAATACTTTGCTCTTAAGAATTAGTGCCAATTAAGTTCGAGTTAATGCTTAATCATGTATGGCTATACTAATCTTTGTGTATCATTTCAACTTGCAGAAAATGCAGTGGCTAACCTATCCATACCTCAAGCCCTTTCAAAGCCAGTCTACCTACATAATGTTGTCTGTTCTAGTTCAGACCTCAACTTGCTGGGTTGCAGCTTCAGCATATATTCAGGACAAGTAAATGCTGTTCAGTATGCAACAATCACCTGTCAACAGCGTAAGTATTTAATAAACCTACTCTACTTCATTCACATGCTAAAATTCAATTGCACACATCTCATATAGCCTCATGTAAAGATGGAGATCTAAAACTTGTGGGTGGCATATCAGAGAATGAAGGTAGACTGGAGGTGTGTTTTGATCAAAGATGGGGAACTATCAATGGAGATGGATGGACACATACTGACACTCAAGTAGCCTGCAGACAACTTGGATACTCCACTTCAGGTATGAAAAAATATATGTGTGTACAAGAATGATTGCAGTGCTTATGCAGGTTACAATAATTTATATTACTGTTTATACAGAGAATTAAAATGTGGTTAAATATTATTGTACACACACATGTCGACTGCTACCTGCAGTCCTAATAAAGGTAGCAGAGTTGACATTTATACAACAGTAACAGAATTATTGTTGCATGCCTGCCTCTGCCTGCATGCATGCTGCACCTTGTATCCCATCAACATTTTTAATGGAAATATATTTATTTACTGTAGTATCGTAACTACGCTAAGTAAGACAACCTTGAATCTCTGGTTAAAACTCTGATAGTTTACAGTAAGCATACATCTTATATAGCAATTGATACATGCACATAGAATGTTCTAGAGTGAGGTGAACGAGGTGACCTAACATCAATATCCTCTAAGTACAGAAATGAGTCTACGAGTGAATGGTTGATAATGAGGTGTGAGGAGTAAATATTGAAATCATACAGCACTATAAATAAGGACTACTAAATATAGAAGTGTACAAATATAACTTTACTACACTCCTCCCTCACTAAATATAAGGTTACAAAAATTAAACACTAAATTGTTCTTACATATATCTGTCCGGAGGGTTTCGTGTACGAGATGGATATCGTACAGTATCAGTTTCTTCAGCAGTGTCTTCAATAGTATTCGCAGCTGGGAATGATGGTAAGAAACTGTCAGTATCATTTTCAATGTTTGTCTCTATTTCCGCATTTTGTTCTTGAGCAGCTGTATTGTCCTGGAGGTGGTCAACATGGCGTTTCCAAACAATTCCATGTGCAGTTTCCACTAGGAATGTCACTGGTCCCAGTTGTTTTGTTATGACTCCCGGAACCCATTTGTCCCCAGGTCGTAAGTTTCTGACCATGACTTGCTGTCCAACTATAAACTGACGCTCCTTGGCATGTTGATCATGTTGCACTACTTGGTCTGCTTGTTTCTTGAGGACATGTTGACCAGTGTCAGGATGAACGAGGGAGAGTCGAGTACGGAGAGTTCGATTGAGAAAGAGAGAGCTTGGAGCTTGATTAGTGGTGGAATGAGGAGTTGCACGATAGCTCAGGAGAAAATTGGCTATTCGATGGGTTACACTTTGTCCGTTGTGTTCACTAGCTTTCATTGCTTGTTTGAAGGTTTGAATAAATCGTTCCACCGCACCATTTGAAGCTGGGTGGTATGGTGCACATCGGATGTGTTTGATTCCATTCTTTTTCATGAAGTCAGCAAATTCTTCAGAGATAAACTGAGGGCCGTTGTCTGATACGACTTGCTCTGGTAGACCATACGCTGAAAAGAGTTGTCGTAGAGTTGCAATAGTCTGGGTAGCTGATGTGGTGGACATGTCAAATATCTCTGGCCATTTGGAATGAGCATCAACTACTACTAAAAATGACTTGCCCAGAAACGGTCCTGCAAAGTCGATATGGATGCGTTGCCAGGGTTTTGTTGGCCATGTCCATGGATGTAAGGGAGCTGGTGGAGGTGCATTTCTGTGACTTTGGCATGAACGACATGCTTTTGCAATGTTCTCGATGTCTTTGTCCATACCCGGCCACCAGACATAACTTCTAGCCAGACTTTTCATCCTGGAGCATCCTTGATGGTCTTGGTGTAGCTCATTCAAGATTTGGCCTTGGTATTTGCTGGGTATAATCACTCGAGTTCCCCATAAAAGGCAGTCTCCTTCCACAGTAATTTCTTGGCTTCTCTGTTGGTATGGCTTCAAAACATCTTCTTTAGCTAGTTGCCATCCTGTTTTGGTACATCTTAACACTCTGCTTAAGGTGCTGTCTTTCTTTGTAGCTGCAGCAATATGTGCAGCTGTCACTGGTAATGCATCTAACTGTGAGAGGTTAAACAGAGATGGACTATTCAGCCAAGAGAGTCTTGAATCAGCAGGGCTGAGTGGAAGAGGTAGTCGTGATAGACCATCAGCGTTAGCATGATCATTTGTTGCTTTGAATTCAATGTCATATTGATAGGCAGAAAGGAGTATTGCCCAGCGTTGTAGGCGTGCAGCAGCTAATGAAGGGATTCCCTTTTTGGGGCCTAGGATTGCTGTGAGAGGCTTGTGGTCAGTGATGAGTTGAAATTTCCTGCCATACAGGTATTGGTGGAATTTCTTGACTCCAAAAATAAGTGATAGTGCCTCCTTTTCGAGTTGAGCATAATTCTTCTCACTGCCAGAAAGTGCTCGGGATGCAAATGCAATAGGTTTTTCACTACCATCCGGGAGGATGTGTGAAATGACTGCCCCAATGCCATAGGCAGAGGCATCTCCAGCTAGACGTAGAGGTAGAGAGGGGTCATAATGAATCAGAACTCTAGAGGAAGAAAGGGCTTCTTTGGCTTGCTCAAATGCTTGTTTGCAATCGGATGTCCAAATCCACTTTTTCGATTTCTGCAACAGGCTGTTGAGTGGATGGATAAGTGTAGATAAATTGGGTATGAACTTTCCGTAATAATTGAGCAGCCCTAGGAACGATCTAAGTTCCTGGATGTTCCGTGGTTCAGGAGCGCGTACGATCGCATCAATCTTGGTAGGTAGTGCGTGAATTCCCTCAGCATCGATCTTGTGGCCTAAGTATTCCACAGAGTTTTGAAAAAGTGCGCATTTTTCTTTCTTCATGCGGAAACCGTACTGTTCCAAACGTTCAAACACAGTGGCCAGGTTACGGAGGTCGTCTTCGTCACTCGTACCTGTCACTAAAATATCGTCAATATAGCAAATCACATGTGGAATTCCTTGAAGCACAGAGTCCATCAGCTTCTGAAACAGAGCGGGTGCCGAGGCTACACCGAATGGCAGCCTGTTGTAGCGGTATAGTCCTCGATGGGTGTTTATCGTGACGAACTTCTGAGACTCCTCATCGAGGGTTAGTTGCTGGTACGCAGATCCAGCTTAGTGAATTTCTTCCCCCCAGCCAACGTAGCGAATAGATCTTCTGGCTTTGGCAGAGGGTACTGGTCTACCTCCAATGCCTGGTTAATTGTGACTTTATAGTCACCACAGATCCGAAATCTCCCATTCTTTTTGGGTACGGGAACGATCGGGGCGGCCCAATCGCTGTGTGCAACTTTGGTAATTATTCCGCTAGCTTCGAGTTGATCCAGTTCGTAGTCAATAGCGGCCTTCACTGCAAAGGGAACAGGTCTAGGCTTGAAAAATCGTGGGTGAGCATCTGCTCTGACGTGCAGAGTAGCCTGAAACGGGCTTACTAGACCCAACTCTTCCTTGAATAAATCGGCATGTTTGGCCATCAGATCCTCGGGTGATATCAGCTTATCTTTTGTGATCATGTGGATATTCTTCCAATCGAGGCGAATGTGGCGTAACCAGTTCCTCCCTAATAGGGAAGGTCCGTCTCCCTCCACAACCAGGAGGACTAGGGGAGCTCGCTGAACTCCGTATGTGACTCGAACGTGTAGCTGACCAAGGACATTGATCCGTTCGTTTGAGTAGGTTTTCAGAAGGATGCTAGATTTTCGGAGCTTCACATCTGCAAAATGGACCTTACGTGTACGTTCGGAGATTATCGAAAATGCTGCCCCTGTGTCCAACTCCATTTGGTGGTTTCTTCCGGCAATATTTAAATCGACGACAATTGGCCTAGTTGATTAGGACCCTAATCTGTCAATGAAATATTCTTCCTCACTGTCGGTATTAGAACCACAGTTTTCTTCAGTAGCGGTATTAGAACAACACTTGTCTTCGGTAGCGCCGGACATGTATTTTGTGTTTTTCCCGTTTGGCTGTCCTTGTCCGCTTTTCTTTGCGCGACAGGCGGGAGCGATGTGTCCCTTCTTTCCACAAAAGTTGCAGGTGGCATCAATGAAGCGGCAGTTAGCAGCCTCGTGATTCGTGCGCCCACATCGGTAACACGGTTTAGTGGAACGCGGAGTAGTCCCACCTCTCTTTCGCTGTGAAAACGAAATCTTCTGTACAGTTGCCTCCGTGCCCTTGAATGATTTTGCATTCTTATCTGCTTGCTCCATACACTGAGCTAGCTCGATGGCGTGCGTGAAAGTCAGTTTAGATTCAGTTAGCAGTTTTCGGCGTGCACCGTCACTTCGCAATCCACAGACGAACCGATCTCTGAGCGCTTCGTCAAGAAACGCTCCAAATTCACAGGATGCTGCGAGTCGCCTTAATTCGGCCACGTAGTCGGCGATGGATTCAGTAGGAGACTGGTTGCGTAAATGGAAATGATAGCGTTCTGCAATAACGATTGGTTTTGGGTCGTAGTGCTCCTTCAAAGCCTTGATAATCACAGTTAATGACTTTGTCTGTGGCGTTTCAGGTGCCATCAAGCTGCGAAGGACGGAGTAGGTGCTAGGACCAATTACACTAAGGAGTACAGACACTCTTTTTGCAGACGGGACGTCATTAGCATCAAAATAAGCCTTCACTCGGCCGAAATATTTTCGCACTCAGGTTTGAATTCCTGGAGAGTACCATATGTAGAGGTTGCCATGAATAATCCACAATCCTCGTCGCCAGTTGTAGTATCGTAACTACGCTAAGTAAGACAACCTTGAATCTCTGGTTAAAACTCTGATAGTTTACAGTAAGCATACATCTTATATAGCAATTGATACATGCACATAGAATGTTCTAGAGCGAGGTGAATGAGGTGACCTAACATCAATATCCTCTAAGTACAGAAATGAGTCTACGAGTGAATGGTTGATAATGAGGTGTGAGGAGTAAATATTGAAATCATACAGCACTATAAATAAGGACTACTAAATATAGAAGTGTACAAATATAACTTTACTACATTTACTTGTTCTAATTTTCTTCCTGGTTCCTTTGTCATTTCCTTACATTCCTTTGTTACTGTTGTATAAATGAAATTTTCTAGTGTGTAATAGTAGTTTAAATACAGATATGATTATCTTTCCAGGGGTATCATACACAAGAACTCAGTCATCTTCATCTCTCCCTGTCCATCTCACTTCAGTGGGCTGCTATGGCTCTGAAGAGAAGCTCATTGACTGTGGGCACCATACTATTTCAGAGCCCTCTGTACACTACTTCTTTTTCATTAGCATCAGTTGTTTTAGTAGTGTAGACAGCACCAATATTGATCAGATCAAGAGTTTGTCTACTGCATCTCTAATCATAAGCATCATTTTTGCTTCTGTTGTTATTGTTTTGGTTGCAGTGCTCATCATTGTTGTTGTAATATTGAGACAAAAAACAAAAAGGTGAGTGAAATATCCTCTACATTATATTTTCATTACGTAACTTCCAAGCCTCTAATGTTGAGCATATACATAGTATTTGTGGACAAATAACAAAAGGTTGAGCTGTACTAGTATATATTACTCACTTTTTATAACAGTAATCAGTTTGGCACGGGACAAAGCCAAAACAGAGATACTATCCGATATGGTGGTCTCAGCAGTTTATCTATTGATGCTAAGAAAAGTGACCCTTTACTGTGTGACAATCCACTGGAAGATTTTGAAGTTGAGGCTCCAATAAATCAACTACCAATTCCATTTAAACCAAAAGTGAAAATATCTACCAAGGAACCATCTATCACAGCAAGTGTTAATCCAAGTTATGCCAGCAGTGGATGTCAAGGTCCCCGCAAACCTGTATCAGCAAAAAAGTTTCAACCACATACCCAGATTCAAGGGCAGGCCCAACAATCGAAAGAGCGGCCACCTTCTCCAGTTTATGAAAGCCTTGATTGAGGTCTCACTATATACAAAATCGGATGATTTAAGAGAGACATACATATATTGCACGTTGAAACTAGCTAGGCCTGTTGTATATGTAAAAGGACAATCATGGGTTGTGTAGTTATTTAAGCTCCTTAGATTGTAGTGTCTTGTAATGTGTGAAATATGATGCACAGTAATATACTAGATATTGCATAGATTTAGTCTTACTGAAAAGAGTCTGATGTGCTAAACCCCAGGAGTGTATTTAACACATGCAAAAAGCGCACTCGCTATTGTAATTACGTGTAACATGAAGTGTATGGAAGGTAGAGAGATCTAAATGTCACTGCATTGTTGCTGTATGATGTCACAGTATTTGAATCAAGTGTTGACATCTATAGCTATATTGCAAAATAAAAATATGCACTGAGTCATGTCAAGGTCTCTGATATATAACTTTGTTTGTGCAACACGTATGCTTACCACCTCTGAGAATAGTCAGACACACACACACACACACACACACACACACACACACACACACACACACACACACACACACACACACACACACACACACACACACACACACACACACACACACACACACACACACACACTCACACACACACACACACACACACACACACACACACACACACACCAAGTACTGTAACTTGCTGTGCATGTGCTGAGGTTTCCTTTCATTTTCAATAACATGTGGAGAGAAGGCAACAGAATCTTTGTATAACCATTCCTGGACAAGTAGTGCTGGGAAATTCTAGTACTTCTGTAGAATTGAAATCCATGCCTCGTTATTATGCACATGTGGTTTCACATGACCATGAACAATCATTTCAAGGATGATGAGAAAGGCAAGGCAACACAACAACAACACAACTGAAAGGCAAAGTAACACAACACGACTCGCCTGAAACAGTCATTTTCAAAGAAAAATTGGCTGCCTTGGGTGGGATTCAAACCCACGACCATCAGCTTTCAAGGCGACGCTCTTACCAACTAAGCACCAAGGCAGCTCAGCTGTCTGGGCCAAATCCTGTATACAAATCACAAAGCATCTCAACCTGATATGAGCAGGATAAAGGGTGGGGCTTGCGTGCAGGCCAGCATTTCCAAGTTGTATATAACAAAAAACCAGTGGAACAAGAGTAAAGTCTACAAGTGTAAAAACATTTTCACTAAAATGTTGAAGGATGTAGGGATTGAAGTGCCAAAAAGTATAGAAACAAGGTCAAAGTTCAGCATGCATGCAGACAAAGGCAGGGGATGATAGCATGCAACAATCATAACATGCGTAACCCCTTTTAGTATTTACAGATGTAGGGACATGGGGTTACGCATGTTATGATTGTTGCATGCTATCATCCCCTGCCTTTGTCTGCATGCATGCTGAACTTTGACCTTGTTTCTATACTTTTTGGCACTTCAATCCCTACATCCTTCAACATTTTAGTGAAAATGTTTTTACACTTGTTTCACTGGTTTTTACTGGTGTAGCAACACATATAAACCTACTGACTTTCGTGCAGAGTTCTACCTCCCTTGCATACCTATAAGCAGGACATCTAGCAATTGTCAGTGACTGCTACATCCTGTCTTGTACGAATATTGCCTACTGAGTACAACAGCGGGTCCAGTTGCCTGCAACAGTTAGTCGTTCAAAGAAACGGAGCAACATAGCCAAAAAAGACAACACAGCGCTCGAAACAGCGGCAGCTTTACGAACACTGAAAATCTAACTAACTTCACGTGTTCGGCACGTGAGCAAACAAGAAAATGGCGTCTAAAACTAACACTTGTAAGGTTGCAGACCTGGAGTTTGACGGCTTTGGGAGAAGGTATGAAGATTTTGTGCATCAAGGATCATGTACGCTCCAGTATAAATGATTTTCGTGAAAGAATTAGAGCGATTACTAACCCCAGTTTCGCGGTAGGCCGTTTGAACTGAAGAAGAAGAAGAAGAAGAAGAAGAAGAAGATGATGAACAATCCGGGTTTTTACCAATTTCCGAAATTCACTGTAGCTGTATATTTTACGTACTTTGAGAGTATTAAAGTGTATAGAAGCACTCGCAGAGCATGTAGCTTGTCTAAAAAGGCTTAAAACATCCGCGTTCGGGAGTTCTGAGCCGTTACTTTTGTTAAGGCTTAATGGGCGTGTCGGCGCCATCCCTACATATAGAGTCTACCGACTCTATGATAAAATGTTAAAGGATAGAGGGATGACAGTGCCAAAAACTATAGAAACAAGGGTGCTGTATGCAGACAAAGGCTAGGATATATGGCATGAGAAACAAGGTGCAGTATGAAGCAAAGGCAGAGGATAATGGCATCCAACAATCTTAACCCCTCCCTACATTGTGGTTTTATGGGGATACACATGCTACTATATTGTTGGATGCCAATATTCTCTGCCTTTGCTTCATATTGCACCTTGCCACATATCCTTACTTTTGTCTGCATACAGCACCCTTGTTTCTGTAGTCTTGGCAGTGTCATCTCTACATCCTTTAACATTTGCTTTTACTCTTGTATATATAGCCCTGTACAGCACCACACACCAATAACCTACAAGTAGTGTTTACACCCTACTCATTATCCTTAATCAAGTAAGGAGGTTTGTCATACAGTTTGGGATGGGGGTTCATTTTCAACTTCTTGTACTGCTTCTCTTCCTCTGCTTAGCTTCAGCAACTGCCATACTGTACTTGCAGTCTGCAAAGAAGTTCTTTACAGGTTTCGAACGATGCACACGTATAGTGTGTATGTATGCATGCTGGAACTCCTCTAATTATGCCCTAAATTAGAAGGTACTTCAATAGACCACATTCCTGCCATAATTAACCATGTGGGGTAAGAACATACACACGTACAGTTCTTTTCTTCAGTCAAAGATGTGTCAAGGAAAGTGGTTTGTGTGTGCAGCACACAGTTATAATGCATTTACTTTCTTTGAAAGATTATGTGAACCCCTTATTGGGCATTTGGAAGATTTGAGGAATCCCAAAGAATGATTGCACTCTCTTCACCTTCAGTAACATAATCTGTGCTATGATGCTGGCAGCCAATATACATGGGGAAGTAGTACTTATCAGACACAATGGTAAAGGTGTATGAATCACTGGTGCATATTGTGTGTATAACACATCTGGTATAGCACTACATGATTGTGTAGTCAGCAGGAAATTATGCAGTAATTGGTATGAGGATGGCAGGCATGGGGCAAGCCGGGCCACGTCCTTCAGTTTGGCCATCTGTGGATTATCTCACCACCAGGCTGTGTAGTGTACATAAAAACATGCCTAACAAAGCAAACATGCTATAGCTACTTATAAAAGCTTCAAGTTGTGCAGTGTATCATAGCTAATGTAAGTACTGTAACAGCAAATCAAGAGGTCATGATAGTATTTCTGAAGAATTTGAACCAATGCTGTGTAATATGGTATCACGGCGGGTGATGTTTATGTAGTATATTGGTGGTTCTTATAGTAAGTGGCGTTCGCCACTCGGTTCGCCAACAATCACGATATGACGTGACGTTACCACACCAGGCCCGTAGCCTGATCCTGGAGTGGGGGGGTTCTTTATTCTCAGTAGGTGGACTCAGAGCAATGCGCGCGCGGCAAAACGTGCAGTGGCTAGGGGGGTCTGGGGGCATGCCCCCCAGGAGATTTTTGAATTTTAGACGTTCTAAGATCGATTCTGTTGCTTTTTGGGACACTTTTCTATCATGATAGGGCAAGTGAAATTGCAAAAAAATCAAAGAATCAACAGTTGCAGTGCAATCGGATTCGCCGACGCTTAGACTGGGCGGCTGTGTACGACGGATTCCGAAGTTGAAGCAGGGGAAGTGACTCATTGCCCTTCTTTTTTGGCGGAAGGTATGGTTTCAGGCTCCAGCTGCCCTTCTTTCTGCTCCCAGCGTCCCATGCCCACGGCGCAGCGCTGTTACCACGCCCACTCACTGCGCGGACCGGCGGACCCTCGTATGCGTGCGGGCAGTTCGTCCGAACCCCCCAGCCTACGGGCTTGCACACACACGCAATATTATACGCTCGCTCACGACACGAGCTCACTTGTGTTGTAATTGATCGCAAAGACTGTGAGAAGGCAGTTTGCAAGGTTTTTCGGAAATTTATGTTGTGAAGAGTTGTAATGCATACATGCAGCATATTTATAAGTGCATAAGTTTGTGTATAGAGCTCTGTAGTATTTCAGCAGCACAAGACTGTCTGACATCATGCAGTCAGGTGATAGACTAATCAGCCTGCTTCTTATCTTCCTGGTTGTCATTATACCAATATGTAAGTCAAATTAACCAAAGTGATGGGTTCAAAAGTCTTCACAAATTTCATATATTCAGAATTATAATTACAATAACTTTGCAGATGCTCAATATCGATATGGTGATATTCGTCTGGTAGGAGGTTCCTACCAGTGGGAAGGTCGAGTGGAAATCTTCATCTCTGGAACATGGGGCACTATTACTGACTCTGAGTGGACCAACAATGATGCACAAGTTGTCTGCCGCAGGCTGGGACACTTCAAGCCAGGTACTGAAATTATACAGCTCCTGATCACAGTTTTCATAACTATATCACTGCAAAAACAAGATGGTTATTTATATTACCTCAGTTGCATGTGTAGGCACTCATTCATGTAATTGACAATTTAATGGCTGTTGAACAAATGTTGAGAGGAGAGCCAACAAGGCACATACCATAGACCCATAGACCAAGTATATAATTATAAGAGGTCATGTTAGGGTCTATGGAAAACATGTGAGGTCCAATTATATAATCACTCAGCCAGTAGATTATGGTGATGAAAATTTACAGGTTGAATGATTTCATGTGCTCTTGCTACATTCCAAGTTGAATGTCAGCCACTGTACATAGCATTCTGTCCGAAGATACAAGACTGACAAAACACACAACTGAGATAACTATACATCTTTGTTCAACAGCCATTAACATGAATGAGTGACTTAATTCACTGCAAAAAATCAGTGGTTGTTTTGACTAACAGGAGTGGTTGCCTCAGTTGCAAGATATTCCCTATACTACCTCTCATGAGATGTGTAGGATATTCCTTAAAAAAGAATTGCCTCTGTACATTTCAAGAGACAGTAATACTGCTTGTGATAATACCTAATAATCACATACATAACCCACAGTACTGTAAAGGCTGTATTAAAACGTCACGAAGGAGTAACCCTTATATACACCATGCACAACCCCCCATAATGGATTTAAAATCCCTTGGGAACTACATACATTCTCTGAACACCAAGATAGGTTATAGTCACGCATTTAGAATATGATGCAACTGAGATAACCACACGCACTTGTCAAAACAACAACTTCTTTTTTGTAGTGATATATACACATGCAACTGAGTTAACAACATTTTGTGTTAAAATAACCATCATGTTTTGCAGTGTAATAATTATGGGTTTTGCCCCCCCACCCCTCTTTATCTCTGCCCCTGTATAACTGATTACTCAACCTCTGTAATCAACTTTCTCTACAATGCTTCAATTTTGCCTTCACCTAGGGAAGTATTTTTCATGGGTGCAGGTAGCATGCCTAAAAACAATACTTCACTGTGGAGGTTATCATAGCAGAACTCCTATAATTTCAGCTACAGCTTTGTAAATTCACCACTACATTAACTATATATGTAATCAGAGATAAAATAAAAATATATTTATATTAACTGAGCTCGTATGTCAATATGTATGTGCTCTTTACTAAAACAGTAAACAGATTTTCTTGCCATTTGAGTACGACTGCTGACAATTTGTATGGCTGTAACTAGTACCAATGAGCATACTAACCACACAGCTGGCACGATAGGTAGTAAGCACTTGCTTTCTAAAGACTATGCATTATCAACATTGAAATTACACCTTCAAAGATAAAAGGTAGAGTACAGTTGTTGCCTGGTAGAGTACACATATTACCTGTGTATATATCTCCCTCCACAATGCTTCTTTATTGATTTCTTTGAGTAAATAGGTCATCTGATCTTCTACATGTGTGTACATTCCCCCTCCACATCCTACAACATTATTGCCCACCAACTAGAATCATTGCATGTGCTGTCTACTCATCCAGGGACACTAAAAATAATGTTTTCTTAATACTAGGACACTTGTTATTATAACAAGTCCTCGGGGATAGTAGCTACTATCATACATATGGTTGTGAGATGAAAGTGGAGACAATTCAGTGTTGAAACAGGTGAAGAAGAAATCACTAAGCATTTCAGCCTTATCTTCATCTGAGTGGGTCGCTGTGCCGTCATGGGAAAGGGTGGGGATAGAGCTATGATTTTTAGTGAAGTATTTGATGACTTTCCAGAATTTCTTAGGATTGTTAGGGTCAATACTGTTGAAAAATTTGGATTTAGCCCTATGCAACTGTGACCCACCCTATTTCGCATTCGCAAGCAGTTTAAATCCTTCTCATTGCATATATATATGCACTGAGGAGGAAACCTTTTTCTTATTATCTTCTCTTGATAGTTCTAAGGCAACTGGCCCTGATGGGATTTCAGCCTGTACGCTCAAATCAACTGCTGACATCATTACACCTTACTTTTGAACCTATCTCTTTGCTCTGGCCATGTTCCTATGGAATGGAAACAATCCTCAGTGGTGCCAATACCAAAGAAAGTCGTCTCCAGCTTCATCACCAAATCACTACAAACCAATTTCCTTGTTAAGTATGCTCAGCAAAGTACTGGAGCGCCATGTTTACAACTTCATTATGGATTGATCACCTCAGCTACAGTGACATACGTGAAATTGCAAAAACCCGATTTCTCCATCTTCTTCTTCTTCTAATTCTTTAATTAACGGCCTAGCACAAAATATGCACACATATTTACCTTGATTTTTGTACCAAAAGGCTTCTTATTCCTGTGGGCAGTGCCTTAATTACCAACGGAATCTTTGTAGGGCCCCTCTTCGACGAGTAAAGCTACGATATACTAGCACTCCCATGCCATTTCCTCGTTATAACTCACGTGCATTTCACATGACTATGAGCAGTAAAATGGGTGGGGCTCGCACACACGCAAAGAGCATTGTATATCGTTGTAGACTTGCTTGCACAATTAACCATTCAGTTGTTATCTTAGTTACAAATTGAGTATAGACTGTGTATTAACATAGCCATTATTGAGTATCCCCTCTGCTCATTATAATGAACAAGGAATGTAGTGGCAGTAGTAAATAATGCTTCATGACTGAACATGAAACTGAAATCGCAACAAATCTTTGTAGTGATGCATGCACTGCATCTGGCACACCTACTAATTTCTTTGTTTGTGAGAGATGAATGGCAACAAGTTATATATAGTGTTATTTTGCAACATGTTGATGAACAGGGACATATGCACTAGGGCTAAAGTAATCCTGCAGCACACATAGTAGTGATCATCATATGATGCCTTGTTATCATGGTAACTATGGCAATCCTCAGATGTGAGGTGTTACTATACCAAGTAATATAACCACCTTTCTTTTGCCACAGGTGCTACAGCTCATACTGATGCCTATTTTGGTGAAGGTAGTGGTCCAATACATTTAGACTTTGTGCAGTGTTCTGGTTCAGAGTACAACCTGACTGAGTGTGAGATAGGAAATGACAGAGTTAGGACCAATCACTCCTTTGATGTGGGAGTAAAGTGTCAGCCAGGTAGGGTTTGCTTGAGGATTTAGAAATACGTGTATCTCACTTGCATTGATTGCTTGGCTGGAAGTGTAGTTGAGTGTTCAGCATTGTGGGAGAGCAGAGCAAACCTATCAAAATGATCCGGCTTTGTTTACACATAGCATGCAGCCACTCTCAGGGTCCCACATGAAGTTAGTCTTGTCCCCAGACCACACCCTTCATGAGGAAGGAGGGACCACTCCCATGGGTGTATGAGTGTGTAGTTGACATGTTGATGATGTTTAGCCTTAGAATCATTTTTGTGGAGAAGCTTCCAGAGAGATGGATATATAAATACTTAATAAAGAGCAGAAAGCAAGCTCTGACAGCATGGTTGTGATCATTTATGTACACGTAGATTTCTGCGAGGCATGTCAGGAGCATGTCAGGAGCATGATCCGGTCGATAGGCGTGGTCTAAGCCCTGCCTCTAAACCACACCTACCGCAGCGATTAACACTAGTGCGTGTGAGATTTTCTCGTCGCTGCAGCTGTTGGATTGTTCACCTGATTGTTCCACTCCCAGGCCTAAAAGCAACCGTTAAACTGGTCCGGCCAAAACCGGACCGGCCAAGACCGCTTGCTACGGCCATGCATGTAAACAAAAACCAATAACTCATGATGCCCTAGTCATATTCAGTCCTTAGCTTATATAATTCCTCAGGTGAGGGAGGAAATATTGTAAGAATTTGCTTGTATGTCCATGTATGGTGGCTTTGGCCATGATTGTAGGTACATGGTCTATGGCCATAGGGCGTAGGAGCCGGTCAGGCTGGTTCGGTTTTGGCCGGACCACTTTTTCGGCGATTTAATGATATTCATTATTGGCGAGCACCGCTTTTTCAGCTACACATATCGTAACGTTTTACGCGAGTTCCATTTGTATGTGCCCACAGCGAGTCAACTACGCGCTTACGCTCATCGCTAATGGTAAGCATTCAACTACAGTAAAATATAGTAGACGTTAGTCCCTGCGAGCGCGCGTGTTACGCACGAATGGCGTCTCTATATTTTCCAATCATCAGCATCTATGTATCTTGGCGGTCATATTCAGAGGCAGAGAACCTGGGGGAGCCCCCCCAAAATTGGTGGGTGTCAATGGGTCAAATGTATAAATACTATGTGATAGCTAATAGACTATGCAGGATGTATTCAGGATGAATGTATATTTAAGGTAAACTACCCACTTCATGAATACCAAGCCCCCCCACTTTTGACATGCCATCTCTGCCTCTGATATTCCTATTAAATTGCGCGCGCGCCTATTTTCAGCCGGACAACATCTAAAGTCCTTCCTACGCCCCTGATGGCAATGGTGCTATGGCAGCTTCGTGAGTAGTTATAGACACTTCTCTATTCAGCTGGAGGTTCTTATAGAGAGGGAGATATTCGTCTGGTAGGAGGATCCTATAACTGGAAGGGTCGTGTGGAGATATACTGGACTGGGACATGGGGGACTATTAGTGACACTTCATGGAGTGATAGTGATGCTGAAGTTGTCTGCAGACAGTTGAGACACTCCACAAATGGTATGTAGCTATGGTTACCGTGATAATTTACCCTCCGTGCATGCGCAGGAGGGTTACAGTAGTTGGTTGTGTGTGTGTGTGTGTGTGTGTGTGTGTGTGTGTGTGTGTGTGTGTGTGTGTGTGTGTGTGTGTGTGTGTGTGTGTGTGTGTGTGTGTGTGTGTGTGTGTGTGTGTTAACTCACATCTCACCTCTGGAGCGTCTGCTCATTTTGAAAATACTGTCACATACTCAGTGGACAACGGAGGTCAAAAATATGTGGGTTTTTCCCTGAAACCACTCGGTTGCAGAGATCCAGCACTCCTCCATTGAAAGCCATACGTACAGTCGGCCATTTTCCTGCGGAAAGTGCGCATGCGTATTTAACCACACGTACGTGTAAGGGCCGGTGTGGAAGTTGTCGTGAGTTGAGTAAGTTTCATGAGTTGCCATTGGTCATGCATACAAGCAAGATCTGTCCACAATGGCATGGCGTGGACTTTAGTGAATTCATTATTGTATGTGCTTTGTTTTTCCAATATATTTAGTTATTGGTCATGGTTACTATGAAGAGGGCAGTGGAGCAATACACATTCGGGAAGTGACCTGCTCTGGCTCAGAGAGAAACATTGCTAGCTGTACCTACATCAATAACACTGTTGTGACTAGTCATGCACAGGATGTGGGAGTTGAATGTCGGCAAGGTCAGTGTGTTTGATATGAATTTAGATTTTGGGTTTAAAGTGTTTGATTTATATACATATGGGCCCAGGGCAGAGGTTGTGCACATTAAATAATGTGGGGGTTGGTTAATAACCTTGAAACAATGACCAAACCTTTCGATCTGTGGATCTTTATCAA
Organism: Theonella swinhoei; assembly: GCA_963970385.1. Classification (NCBI taxonomy): domain Eukaryota; kingdom Metazoa; phylum Porifera; class Demospongiae; order Tetractinellida; family Theonellidae; genus Theonella; species Theonella swinhoei. Next base: position 6,767,429 of record OZ019949.1, on the reverse strand, counting down.
TGGAATGACAAACTAAAGCAAAACCCAAGAATAAGTATAGAGACTGGTGATGTAAAAATCTTTACAATCGTGCTGCTCCTTATTTATGCACGTTATAATTGTTGCATGACATCATCCCCTGCTTTGCTGCATAGTTACTTCCTTGATTCCACACATTTTGGCACTTCCTACATTCTTCAATATTATGATGAAAATGTTTTACACTTGCCATTTTTTCTTACTTGCTCAGTATCTATTATATGTCTATGCAATTCTAGGTTACGATATTAAGGAAGGAGATATCCGTCTGGTTGCTGACAGCTACTTATGGCAGGGTCTTGTGGAGATATTCTTAGATGGTGTCTGGGGTACAATTAATCGTGTTGGCGGATACAATGAGGATGCTATAGTTGTCTGTCGACAGCTTGGATATCACACGTATGGTATGATTTAATTCTAGACTATGGAGATAGAGTTGATTAACCGAGAAGAATGTAATGTTTGAGAGTCAGTAGAATTTTTATGTAGGGATAGCATCGACATGCCCATTAGCCTTACAAACTAGAATATTTTGAGAATACATACCTGCAGAAATGGAGTCATACCTTGCTTATTCAATGTGTGAATGTGTAGCTAACACGTCAGCACATCACATACCATCCATAGATGAATGTTCAGTATTGTGGGTGAGCAGAAGCTAACCCACCTATATAAATGAACCAGCTCTATACTTGCGCTTACGTATTTCACAGCAACATTATATCAAAAGTAAGCTGGGTTGAGTGCCGATGGACCTCCCCACCCTACTTTCTACTTTGCAAGAGTCATGTGAAACACTTAAGAAAAGAAACAGTTATTGTATATAAAAATGAAGGTGAGTACTATGCCAATTGTGAGGTAGGCCACTTCAGGAAAGAGAAATGAATAGACCATGTTGTCTATACCTCAGCTTCAGCATTTGTATGTTCTGAGCCGTTTTACCTTAATGCTAATGGAATGTTGACACTATCCCTGCATACATACAGTCTAGTACACTGATTCTCAGATGTTACAATACTATTTTCCCAGTAGGTTAATGAATATATGCACGTGATTGATTTTGCTATTCTATCCACAGGTGCTACATATCAAAATATATATTTTGGTGATGTAAATGACCCCATTCACCTTACCAACCTGGGTTGTTATGGATCAGAGTACAGAATAACTGATTGTCAGTATAGTAATAACACTGTAGGCTACTCCCACATTGAAGATTGGAGTGTCTACTGTGTTGTTGGTTAGTACATTTAATTGTTATTTAAACAAGAGAGGTTGCTGCTGTATTGCTAGCCTGCAAGTCATGTGACTACATGTCCTCCAGCTCATGTTAGTGTAACTAACTCAAACAAAATCTCTGGAAACCAAGAGAGCAAAAATGTACACATTGTGTTAATTAATGGAGAATTTGTATGTAAACAAGAGTAAAACTAAATTTTGTAGCAGTAGATTTTACCTACTTTGAGAGTCTTAACGTGTATAGAAACACAGATTGTGTGTCTGAAAAGACTTAGAACAGCTGCTTTCAAGAATTCTGAGCCATTATTTTTGTTAAGGCTAAATGGGTGTGTCAGTGCCATCCCTACATAGAGAGTCGACCGACTCTCTGATACCAAATGCATGCAAAAGGTTGATAGATTGACTCTCTGATATTACTCAACCTGACCTGGGATTGTGATATGCTGTGTATATGGGACTAGTGAGGAGGTCCTGGGACATCCCAGCTGTCCTGAGTACCAGTGAGGACACCCCTGACCTGGGATTGTGATATGCTGTGTATATGGGACTAGTGAGGAGGTCCTGGGACACCCCAGGATGTCCCAAGTACCAGTGAGGACACCCCTGATCTGGGATTGTGATATGCTGTGTATATGGGACTAGTGAGGAGGCCCTGGGACACCCCAGGATGTCCCAAGTACCAGTGAGGACACCCCTGATCTGGGATTGTGATCTGCTGTGTATATGGGACTAGTAAGGAGGTCCTGGGACATCCCAGGATGTCCCAAGTACCAGTGAGGACACCCCTGACCTATGCTGTGTATATGGGACTAGTGAGGAGGTCCTGGGACATCCCAGGATGTCCCAAGTACCAGTGAGGATACTCCTGACTGGGGATTGTGTATGTTGGACTAGTGAGGGACATTCCAAGATGCAAGATGTCCTTAAGTACCACTGAGGGACCTGAGATTGTGATGTACATGCCCTGTGTACATGGGGAAGGCTTGGGACATCTCAAGATATTCCAGGCCAGTGAGGACACTCTAGACATGGGATTGTGATGTACTGTGTATGTGAGAGTAGTTGCATGGGAGGGATTGGGACATCCCACAATGTCCCTAGTACCAGTAGGGTTATGATGTACATGTAACTTGGTATATATGCACCAAAGGTTAAGGAACAATAAGAGATCCCAGGTGATTCCAGGATGTCTCCAGAACACTACAGACATGTAGGAATAGTCTAGGCAATCCTGGACATGTGTGAGTCCCATCCCTACGTAGAGAGTCTACCAACTCTCTGATACCAAATGCATGCAAAAGGTTGATAGGTTGACTCTCTGATATTACTCAAATGTACAGATGGACCTGAAACTGGAGATGTTCATCTCTTGTATGGACATAGTGGACGAGTTGAACTATTCCAATCAGGGAGCTGGGAACCAGTTACTGATAGTTCAATGAGCTGGACACTTGAAAATTCAAACGTTGTGTGTAGAGAGCTTGGGTATGAAGGTCAGCAATCTTAGTATAATGCCATTTCATGCATGTGTGGCTTCATGTCACTTGGGAACAGGTCAAAAAATATTTTCAAGAGAGTTATGTAACTAATTGAAACTTAACCAAAAACCAGTGAAACAAGAGTGAAAATATTTTCATTGAAATATTAAAGGATTATTTTAAGGAAAATGTTTGGCACAATATCACTGCAAAATAAGAGGGTGATGTCATGTAATGATAATGACATACTTGTTTTCTAGGAACTGATAATCATTATACATATAATGATTATAATTATTGGAGTGGAATAGAACTGATAGACAATGTGGATTGCACTGGCACTGAATCCAAACTAACTGATTGTTCTCACAATGTCATCAACAGTGTTTCTAGCTATATTTATTCACCTAGAGTGCGTTGTCATAATGGTGAGTAAAATCAAATGCAACAACACGCATAACTACTATATTAAAGAACTTCATAGAAAGCATGTCATATGTATCCACAGAATATTGTGATGGAGGGGTCAGACTAGTTGATGGTGAATCTGAGATGGAGGGAAGAGTAGAAGTATGTCGTGATAGCAGGTGGGGGACAGTATGTGACAAACAGTGGACAGACAACCACACAGCAGTAGTCTGTAGGAGTCTTGGATTCAGTGACATTATTGGAGGTAGGTATGAAAGCATATCTATTAGAAGTGACAAGGTATATGTATTGCCCACTCCACTTCAGATTCAACCTATTTTACAAGTGAGAGATTTGGTGAAGGATCTGGTCCTATATTCATGGACTATATTTCTTGCAATGGATCAGAATCAAGGTTATGGGGAACAGCATCATATCAGATATATTGTTCCTCTTTCACTCACTACTATGGATGCTCTCATAGTGATGATGTGGGGGTCCACTGTCAACCAGGTAATTACTTTTGGCCACAAATGTGGGGCAGTCCATCATCAATACCTCTTATTTCTCTATAGCTTCCTGTTCTGATGGACAAATCAGACTCACTGATGGTTCCACAAAAACTGAAGGCTATGTGGAAATTTGTTCAAATCAGAGATGGAAGGCTATACCAAGGAACCATTGGGGAAATGAGGAAACAAGAGTTGCTTGCAATGCACTTGGCTATAGTTTTGGTAGGCATTATTAATAGACTATCTATGCATGGATGATGCTGATATGCCTATTAGACAAAACATATGAAATGCTGCATTTAAAAGATATATAGCCTACACTACAAGTATTTCTACATCTATACCCACTAGGACTCTCAAAAACACTGCTATATATTGATGCATGAAAAATTACCAAACTGCTTTTTTATCAATTTTCTTCTTCACGTAGCTACAGTAGTAGTAGCTACTGTGTAATGTGTATATAGTGACTGGTATGGTCTATCCCCATTAAAAACATAATTTTATATATAGTTGATTTCATAACTAGTATACAAGAATTAGTTGTTGTAAACTGAGCAGGTTACAAATTGACTGATTTATCTACACAATGGAATTACATACAACCTTTCTTTTGTGCAGGTCATCATGTTTGCTGTGGAAGTAATGGAGCTCCAATACACCAAAAGCACTTCCAGTGTAGGGGAACAGAATTGGATCTTTCTGAGTGTGATATCTATAACATATCGTCACAATCAGACCATTATGGTGCACAAGTTTCATGCAGAAGTATGTATATTACACAGGAAAACACCCGCATGGATATGACATCGCGACGTCCGTGTTTACACCATCAATACTCTGCGTTTACAAGTCTGTGACACCGCAGCAGTCCCTGTGGGACCAATTGAAAGCAGAAAGTCTGTTTTGTTTTACTATTGGTCCATTAAAGAAAGTATGAATGCTTCTGACCAAGTTAAAATAGTGCTCATAGAGGGTATTGGACTCCCTCTCTCCGAGCTGAAACTGGTTTAGAAAGGCTCAACAGTAGAACACTTAGACCACCAGTATATACATCTATTGTCAAAAATAGGAAAACCACAAACATATAAATCTCCAAAATTCACTTTTAATTTATATACACTACACTCTATCTTTGATGACATGAATTTAACATGTAACTTAGTTATTAACTAGAGAGCCAGCTTGGATTCAAATGCAGGATTTTCTGATTATAATCACAGGTGACTGCACTGATGTAGAGGTGAGACTGGTAGGAGGAGAGTCAGAGTTTGAGGGAAGAGTGGAGGTGTGTCTCAATAACAGGTGGGGTACTGTCAGTAGTGATGGATGGATACAAACCAACACTGAAGTGGTCTGCAATGACCTTGGATATGAGTATTCTGGTAAGATTTCTCATGGAGATACACTTCAATTTGGTCCATAGTCCAACACCAAAATGCCACACATGGATTCTTCATTTAGTATTGAGTGATAAGCTAAGTTATACTGTGTTAGGTGCTGTTTCTAACGTATGGCTTGAAATCTATTTAGTGATCAACTGATCATTTTTCAGCAGATGGTACAGTGGTGAACCCATCCATACCTCAAGCCCTATCAAAGCCAGTTTACCTACACGATGTTGTCTGTTCAAGTTCAGACCTGAACCTGTTGGGATGTAGCTTCAGCAAATATTCAGGACATGTAAATGATGTTCAACATGCAATAATCACCTGTCAACAGCGTAAGGATTACATGCACTATCACTTATACACTCACACCAGTATACATCTCTTGTATAGCTTCATGTCAAGATGGAGATCTAAAACTTGTGGGTGCAAATTCTGAGAATGAAGGCAGACTGGAGGTGTGTTTTGATCAAAGATGGGGCACTATCAATGGAGATGGATGGACACATAATGACACTCAAGTGGCCTGCAGACAACTTGGATACTCTACTTCAGGTATGAAAAGGGATGCATTATATAGCTAGTTTAATTTGCCCATTATGAAAGTTTCTACAAAGAAATTCTCTGTCTAGGACCATGACTTCCATGAAAGATGAAATCCATTTAGTGCCTGATCATGAGTGCTGCATTCAGTAATTCTGAGCTGTTTTGCATGTATGTGCTAATGGGCGTGTTGGTGCTATCCCAACATAGTCTACCAACTCCCTGAAGCTGTACTATATACTTATATGCAAAAGGTATGGCGTGTCCTGGAACTTAGTCATATATCTGTCCCATATCCAGGTGTTACATTCACCAAAATTGACAGAGCTCGGTCACCTGCATCTCTTCCTGTCCACCTTACTGCAGTGGGCTGCCATGGGTCTGAGAAGCAGCTCATTGACTGTGCCCACCATGACTACACCAGTTCAGATCCCTCTATAGACATTAGCATCAGTTGTATCAGCAGTAATAGTGGGGAAAGTAGTAGCAGCAATGATAGTGTGTCTATAGCAGCTCTATCTATAGCTGTTCTCTTTGCTTCTGCATTTATTGTGCTGGTCATTGTTCTTATATTCAGACTAAGAACAAAGAGGTGAGCTATAAGTACCTCTATACAATGTATTGCTTGTGATTATTCTTGTTCTGTTAATTCCATGCCTCTACTCTTCTAAAACGTATTGTATAAGGTCTTAGCACACTATTAATAACCTGTTAAACTAGATATAACAAGTGTAAAACATTTTCACTAAAATGTTGAAGGATGTAGGGATTAAAGTGCCAAAAGGTATAGAAACAAGATCAAAGTGCAGCATGCATGCAGATTTAGTTAGTATCATTAGTATTTACAGATGTAGGGATATGGGGTTACGCATGTTATGATTGTTGCATGCTATCATCCTCTGCCTTTGTCTGCATGCATGCTGCACTTTGATCTTGTTTCTATACTCTTTGGCACTTCAATCCCTACATCCTACAGAATTTTAGTGAAAATGTTTTACACTTGTTTCACTGGCTTTTACTGTGTGTAGCAACACGTATATACCTACTGACTTTCGTGCAGAGTTCTACCTCCCTTGCATACCTATAAGCAGAATATCTAGCGATTGTCAGTGCCTCCTACATCCTGTCTTGTACGAATATTGCCTACTGATCATGAATACAACAGCGGGTCCAGTTGCCTGCAACAGTTAGTCGTTCAAAGAAACGGAGCAACGTAGCCAAAAGAGACGACAGCGCTCAAAACGGCGGCAGTTCGACTAACACTATGCACAAGACTAACTTCACGTGTTCGGCACGTGGGCAAACAAGAAAATGGCGTCTAAAACTAACACTTGTAAGGTTGCAGACCTGGAGTTTGATGGGCTTTGGGAGAAGGTATGAAGATTTTGTGCATCAAGCATCATGTACGCTCCAGTATAAATGATTTTCGTGAAAGAATTAGAGCGATTACTAACCCCAGTTTTGTGGTAGGCCGTTTAAACTGAAGAAGAAAGAAGAAGATGATGATGAACAATCGGACAAATTTTAGAGAATCACTGTAGGTGTATATTTTACGTACTTTGAGTGTATTTTAGTGTATAGAAACACTCGCAGAGCATGTGATTTGTTTGAAAAGGCTTAAAACATCCGCGTTCGGGAGTTCTGAACCGTTACTTTTGGGCTTAATGGGCGTGTCAGCACCATCCCTACATATAGAGTCTACCGACTCTATGATATTTGCTATATTACTGTTTTGGTAGCTTTTCAAAATAAATATTATCAGATTCCGAAATTCACTATGTATTATGCTATGTAACATAGGTGTGAAAAATATCCTGCCACAGCAACTGCACCAATTTATGAGAATGTTAATTGAGCTGTCCTTACATGTATGTACACTAAGAGACTTAAATTAACTCAGAACAAAACAATGCTGTTTTAGCTAGTCTGTATATGAGTGTAGTTTCATGACATGTACATGTGTAGCTAGCTAGAGTTCCTTACAGATTGTAGACTGTAGTCTCTTGAACAATGTAAAGTGTGTGTAGCAACTTATATATGCTGTGCTTGATGCACAATACTCAGTTTGTTTAATATTTTTTTACCACTTAGGCTCATTCATTTCCTACTGACAAGTACATGGAAATTTTAACCTTCGGCACACACAGGCAGCCTGCAGGGCTGCCGGAGCCAGTGGGCAGGGGCGGCTAAGGCTTCCCTACAATTTGTGAGCCATGCCTCCACCAAAAATTAATTAAATTGGCAACAAAGACCCACCGCATGCGTCTTTGCTGACATGTAAATAGCTAGATACGAGTCACTCTATGTATAACGAGTTAATTCCTAACAGCATGTACTGCAACGTCTCTGTGTGTACCGTTCGTCGCACAGTAATAGTATTGGCGAGCGGACCTACTCGCTGCGTACATTCTACTTTTACATGTACGGACAAATTGGCGCACCTAGTTATCTCTATATTAAATTAATGAATATTAATGAGCCTCACCATGTGTCAACCTCTTCCGGCGGCACTGGCAGGAGAGTTACAGTACTATTTTGGTGTGTCTGTTACCGCACTAGTAGCAACATTATTCATTTCTATGAACAAAGTCATACAGCTATATTTTAGGCTTTTCTTATATGGATTTTTCGAAAAACTTTCTGTTTGAAAGTTATAGCATCAAAAGGCTAATATATGCAATGAGGTATATAGCTACTCACTAGGGCTATTTTCGATGTATCAGCTGTAACAATGAGTTGGTTGTCAGTCATGCGCTCCATAATAAGTCAGGATGTGAAGTTGGATGCAGGTGATTACCTATTTACACCCTACTCATTATCCTTAATCAAGTAAGGAGGTTTGTCATGCAGTTTGGGACATGGGTTCTTTTTTAAGTAGATATCTACTGCATCTCATCGCAGTACTTGAAAAAGAACCCACGTCCCAAACTGTATGACAAACCTCCTTCTCTAAGTTAGTCTTTCTCTGCTTAGCCTCAGCAACTCCCATACTGTACTTGTAGTCTGCAAAGACTTCAAATTATACACATGAGTTATTACAGCTAGTGTGTATGTATATGCATGCTGAATTATGCCCTAAATTGGAAGGTAGTTCACTACATAGACCACATTGCCGCCACAATTAACCATGTGGGGTGAGGACATAGACCTTTCTTCAGTCAAAGAGATGTCAAGGAAGGTGGTTCGGGTGTATAGTAGACACAGTTTCTACACATGAGTTATCCTGTGAACCCCTTGCCCTACTCCTGGGCCTCTGGAGGATTGGAGGAATCCCAAAGAATGATCTTACCCTCCCCACATTCAGTAACATAATCTGTGCTAGGGAGATGAATGATGCTGGCAGCTGAACAGCTCCTGGGGAAGTAGTAATTATCAGACACAAAAGTAAAGGTCATACGTCTCAACCACATGCACTAGTAATAGGGATGATGTTTGGAAAAGTGCAGGACAATTGGTACGAAATGACCATTAGGGACATTACAGAAACTGTGTTCACCTCATCTTTAATTAAGCCTCTGTACCAAACGTGGAATATCAGCGCCATATGATTTACGTATTAGCAAAGGTAAGGCAATTCTAGCTAGGATCAGGAAGCAGACCATGGCTCCGCCATTCGGTTTGATACCTGCACTCCCTCTTCGTCTTCTTAATAGGACCTGCATCTCTAACAGAGGCAGAGAACCTGGGGGGGCAGGGGGGGCTTGAGCCCCCCCACTTTTTGATAAGGGGGGGCTGAGCCCCCCCAAAATTTGGTTGTCAATGGGTCAAATGAAGAATATAAAATTTCAGAATTTTTAATGTATATAGTGAACTTCATGAACACCGAGCCCCCCCACTTTTGACATGGTGTCTCTGCCCCTGTCTAAACACGACGACCCAGTCATGAGTCTCTGCAGAATAACACGTGACTTCACCCTTTTTCATTATCGTGTGCTACTGGAGTGAATGGGGACAAAGGAGTCTGAATGCGGGATAAGTGAGGGCAAAGCGGGACAGCGGGATATAGATCTATTGCCACAAATCGTGGCTGTCCCGCCAGATTCGGGACGATTGAGAGGTGCATGAACAATCACTCCAAGAGATGCTGAGAAAGGCAAGGCAACAAGTTACAATAACACAACAGAAAGGCAAAGCAACACATCATAACTCGCCCGAAACAGTCATTTTTCAAAGAAAAATTGGCTGCCTCGGGTGGGACTCGAACCCATGACCATTAGCCTTTGAGGCGATGCTTTTACCAACTAAGACGCCGAGGTAGCCGAGCCATGAACCACTTGTGCTTCAGGAGGTCATTTAGAAAACATTTCTGAAGCCAATGCTGTGTATTATGGTATCACGGCAGGTGATGTTTGTGTGGTTCCTATACAAAGTGGCAATCATCATCTTGCGCACGTAAGTTTGTCTGTACACATCACGTGACGTCACAACACGCACGCAATATTATACGCTCACCCGCTCACTTTGTGTAATTGAACGCCAAGACTGCTGTGAGAAGGCAGTTTGCAAGGTTTGTCTGAAATTTTCTGTTGTGGAAAGTTGTAATGCATAACTACATGCAGCATATTTAAGTTTGCTCTGCAGTATTTCAATAGCACAAGATTGTCTGACATCATGCAGTCAGGTGATAGACTAATCAGCCTGCTTCTTATCTTCCTGGTTGTCATTATGCCAATATGTAAGTCAAATTAACCAAAGTGGTAGGTTCACAAGTCCTCACAAATTTCATATATCCAGAATTATAATTATAAAAACTTTGCAGATGCTCGGTATCGACATGGTGATATTCGTCTGGTAGGAGGTTCCTACCAGTGGGAAGGTCGAGTGGAAATCTTCATCTCTGGAACATGGGGCACTATTACTGACTCTGAGTGGACCAACAATGATGCACAAGTTGTCTGTCGCAAGCTGGGACATTTTAAGCCAGGTGCTGAAATTATGGACCTCAGTGTAATTTCTAGATGTTTGACCTAAAATGTACTAGTATAGTATATCAGACAATTCTCTATGTCTGTATAGTAACAAGTATATCAGACTATCTTCTACGTCTGCACTGTGTTACTTTCACTGTATGTGGGCTTATGCTTATATATGAGGCATCGTATATACACAACCATAGTTATTCAAGGAGTACCTTCATGGGTAGATTGTTTGAAATTTGACTTTTGCCATTCTCTATATGCTTTAGTCTTATCAATCAAGCCACACTACAAATACAAGGTTTTAAGCATAGGTATTTAAAGACAAAAGGTATCACTGCAAAAAAGGGTTTTTGTTCAGCTACATCAGTTTCAACATAGCTAATGTATGGTGAATAATGTCTGTGTGTCCTAAGTGACAATGCTATCTCACAGAAGAAGTCACATGCACAACCCCTGTATACTTCTATATCAAAATGTAATGGAGGAATATCTCATTGTTTATACTCATGTATGCAATCAGTAGTAGCATTTTTTGAAAACATGTAATGCAACTGAGGTAACCACACACACTCTGTTCAAAACAACCACCTCTTTTTGAAGTATAGTTACACATACACTAACAGCATAACTCTCTCAATGAAATTCATTATTGGGCAAGTAGAAGTGGGGTTACATAGTCATAGCGCTGGAAATTTCTGTATATATAGCATTGTCATCGTTGTCGCCAAATACTTAAGTTCCCACTTGCCCATAATGCTTTGCATTCATCTAGTAACTTCATACCTCACAATCTGCTCCACTGTTCTAACTGAGAAGTATGTATTGTGTAAGGCCACCACTACAGGAATTGTGTATAAGGCCACCACTACGATAAGAATATGCTTATAGGGCATTTGTTATGATAACTCCCATAGTGTATGTAGGCATACTGCATGCACCCCACACATGTAAGGCCACCACTACAGGAATTGTGTATAAGGCCACCACTACGATAAGAATGTGCTTATATTGCTTATAGTAAGGCCTTTTATTATCATTGTGTATGTAGGCATACTGCATGCACCCATGAAAAATTTTTTCCTAGGGCATGTTTATAAGTGGGTACCCATAATAAAATCACAAATGCCTGAGTACCATTGGGTTTGCTATTTTGTGACTATATTCAGCAGCTTCTTAACAAATGCTCTCTGCTCTCTATAGTGTATTCATTCATGTTTTTCTGTTTATGATTGCTCATGCTGCTTCTTCAACTTTGTGCTGTAATAGTGCAATACACGAGGTACATAGCTACTATGAGCATGGGGGGAAATGTTCTCCTTTTGAAACTTACCCTCGGCGCGCATGCGCACTGTTTGTGTGTGTGTGTGTGTGTGTGTGTGTGTGTGTGTGTGTGTGTGTGTGTGTGTGTGTGTGTGTGTATGTGTGTGTGTGTGTGTGTGTGTGTGTGTCAACATCTTACTGCTCGAATGAGTGATCGTGCTATATACTCAGTGGCATACGATCGTTAAAAATATTGTGGGGATTTTTCTGAAACGACTGCGTTCAAGAATTAAGGCCGTGAACAGAGCAAATTGCTGGCTTACCCGCGATCTGTTTTTCCTGTTCGATGTACAGCGAAGCACCAGAGGTTACTGCATGAGGGATTACAAGCATGCGTACTGCTCTGGTGAAAGCTATAGCGCTTCCAGCAGTGTAGGACACTTGGCTTGCTATTACCCGCGCACGCGCGTACGCGAGGCATTTTGCGCATGCGCACCGCCGAGATTTAGTGCATTCATTTATAATATAGGTAGAGCATTCTTACTCAGGACTCAGGACAAAGACAGATTTGCCTCCAAGTTCTTTAAAAATTAAAATTAAAAGTTTGGTGCCCAAACCACTGCAGTCAACACCCTTGCACTGTTCATGTTATGGCAGTGTACACACATGCATGTATGATATTCTGTGATATGTTTACTACAGGTGCTAGAGCTCATACCGATGCCTATTTTGGTGAAGGTAGTGGTCCAATACATTTAGATTTTGTGCAGTGTTCTGGTTCAGAGTACAACCTGACTGAGTGTGAGATAGGAAATGACAGAGTTAGGACCAGTCACTCGTTGGATGTGGGAGTAAAGTGTCAGCCAGGTAGGCTTCAGATGGTAGCTTAGCTATGAGCTTGAGGGTTTGGCATTTACACTGCATTTGTAATTGCTGTGTATGTCATGCAACAATGTTGTGTTGTGTAGGGCTTATTCTCTGACACCAGCATGGCCGTGGCAACAGGGTGGGCAGGTGAGGCCAGGGCCTCACTACTTTTTTGGAACAGCGTTAGTCTAATAGCCACCTGGCCTCACCACAACTTTAAGTCTAACAATGGCTATAGATCCACTAGCGCTCTATGTAAGTACTAGGTAGATGGCATATATAAACTGTATCCATAATCACGCATGCGTAACTAGGGTTAATGGCATATATAAACTACGCGCCCATGCGCATAGGCACGGAGGATCCATGGGCGCTTACGGAACTAGCCAAGGCGGGGGGGCCTGGGGGGGGTTTGGGGGGTACCCCCCATCTAGGTAAATTGCCTCTTCGTGCCTTGGTTTGTGACGGGGCCATTACGGGCTGGCTAGGGTATGGCTAGTTACGCATGCGTGATTATGGATACAGTTTATATATGCCATCTACCGTAACTAGCCATACCCTAGCCAGCCCGTAATGGCCCCGTCACAAACCAAGGCACGAAGAGGCAAATTACCTAGATGGGGGTACCCCCCCAAACCCCCCCTAGGCTGGGGGGGCTTGGCTCTGAAGCTCTTCTAGCGCTATAGCAGACAACTACGCGAAAATGCAGCACAACGCTAATGACCACGCCTACATATTACGTACGTACGTGTAACAATAAGGGGTGTGGTCCTTATGCGGAAGCCCCTGACGACTTTCTAGAACCGGCCCTGCGCATGGGCGTGGGGGGACGGGAACGACCTGACCTCTCTATTCGATCTTTCTGAGACTTAGGGTGAGGGTCGTGCGCGCTATACAGAGTAGTTCACTCTAATGAGTGAGTATTAAAGTGGATCTGCTTGGATACGTATCTTCATTCTGTACGGCAAAAAGGGGGGTTCCATGGAACCCATGGAACCATGGGTAAATCCGCCACTGTGCATTTGAGTTCCTGACTACCTTCCTTTTCCTGTGTCTGCTGTTTCTGGTTGCAATTCCTAATTATCAGCCATAGCAACCACAATTTATGAAAATGAGCAACAGGTCATTTTTTCCTGACATGCAACCTCCCTAGACCTCTTTCCACATTTGACTAAAGTGTTCAGGGCCATCCTAGGATGTGAGTACAGGGGACAATGTATATATCCCTAGGACAAAGTGTCTTATCCTATACGTCTGGATATATTTTCCTATGGCACCAGTATTTGCAATTGTATAATTATGGAGTAGTCACTGCTATTTGCTTGAATGTTAGCTACATATTCCATTTCATTTTCAGCTAATGAGGCTTACAGAGAGGAAGATATTCGTCTGGTAGGAGGATCCTACAACTGGGAGGGTCGTGTGGAGATATACTGGACTGGGACATGGGGGACTATTAGTGACACTTCATGGAGTAATAGTGATGCTGAAGTTGTCTGCAGACAGTTGAGACACTCCACAAATGGTATGTAGTTATGTGACTTTGTGGTATGCTCATTCATTAATTTTCTGGTATATACTTTAGGAGTTGTTAGTCGTTGCTGTGGTTTCTATGGAGAGGGTAGTGGAGCAATACACATTCGTCAAGTGACCTGCTCTGGCTCAGAGAGAAACATTACTAGCTGTAACTACATCAATAACACTGTCATAACTAGTCATACTAATGATGTGGGAGTTGAATGTCAGCAAGGTCAGTGAGTTTGAGATATGTAAGGCTGTTTGTTTTGCATAGCTGTGCTATATATGTTCTTCTCACTTGCACGGTAGAATGTAGTTGTACATGTATTTCTGTAATAGGTGATGATATTAAGGAGGGAGATATCCGTCTCATTCCTGGAAGCTACTCATGGCAGGGTCTTGTGGAGATATTCTTAGATGGTGTCTGGGGTAGAATCAATGATCGTGGTGCAAGCTCCATAGATGCTAGAGTTGTCTGTCGACAGCTTGGATACAATACATATAGTAAGATAATAACTAGAACATAATAGCAGACAGTTACTGGGAATCGGTGTTTCATACAATCAAACCAGAGAATCCTATATTGGTACTAAAAACAGCTTCTCAAGTTGTTCAAATGGCCAAACTTGGTGATAAATACTATTTAGAGCATGAGTAAGCCTTTCTTGACTTTTCTGTGGTTGGACCAGTATATCCTTAACCACAGACTATTAGTCAATGAAAGACAGAATGTAATGTTAACTTATAGATGAAAGTCAGGGTGCATGTGGTAATGTGAACTTCCTACAGTATGCATAACTTGTGACCATCTGGCTCTCAGTATTAGCCCTTGCACATACTTGCCTTTTTTAAAGGTTTTGGACATTTTACTATGTTTTTATACTGCAAATCATTCTTCCACAGATGCTCGTGACTCTTACAATTATGAGCAATTCGGTGACATAAATGATCTCTTTCACCTTACTAACCTGATGTGTTCTGGATTGGAGTACAGAATAACTGATTGTCAATATGATGATAACACTGATATTATACATCACTCTCATTGGGATGAGTGGGTAGTCAATTGCCCTGTAGGTTAGTAACTGTATGTAGTAGAGTTCGGTTAAAATATAACAGAGGGGATTTGCACAATTATAAATTGCATCATGTGTCTCATACATGTACACCATACCTGCTGGGGAGTTACAGCACTTATTAGAGTCACAATAATCATGTATCCTAGAAGAACCCTAACAAAATAACTTTCAGCAGAACCTGGCAAGTCATTTTTTACTACCGGGAGCTTATATGGGCAGGTGCAGTCACTTGTATTTACAGAACTTGTTCTCTGAGAATTCTACGTCATTCTTGTTCCTTTATCTGCAATAAATGTTTGCAAACTGTTTGAACTGATCATGAATGCATGTCTAAATTTTACTCATAGTGTCTGGAAGTTTAAGGGTGGAGATGTACACATTGTGTGAATATAGTAAAGGCTCTGGCAATATATGTGCTTTTTTAAAATGTACAGATGGACCTGAAACTGGAGATGTTCGTTTCAGGAGTTATCGTTATGTCTATGGATATGGACGTGTGTATGGACGTCCTGAGGTGTTCCTGTCAGGGAGCTGGGAACCAGTTACTGATAGCTCAAGGAACTGGACACAAGAAAATTCAAATGTTATGTGTAGAGAGCTTGGGTATAAAGGTTAGTTGTCTTTAACTTAGTGGACTCTGTACCTCAGCCTGTACTGCCTTGCCTTGAACCTATAGATCTACTGCACCATTTTTGTTAGTCTCATCCTTACGTAAATCCTTTAACAGTTTGATGAAAAATATTTTTTGGGTAAAAGCAAATGGTTTCAGGATACTGTATTGGAGCCCCACCCTCTTTATGCTGCACAAAAGATGTATTACACATGCATGACTAAACATTTTCCAACAATTTCTTGATTTAATTTGAAGATACAAAGATTCTGTTGGTCAAGGATCAAAGATAAAGGAGCCATTAAAATGAATACTTATGCCAATTAGAGAGTGACATTTGAAGAAGAAAAAAGAAATTGGGTGACATTGTACCCATGCAGTGATGCCTTTTGAGATTATTTTAAGGTATAGAAGAAGAAAGCTGGCTATTGTGTCTCAAAAAGCTTTTAGAGTTGTGTTTTGTACGTTAATTATAATGTGTGTGTTGGGCCATCCCTACATAGAGTTACCAATTTCTGTTCAAAGAAGGCCTTACACATAGTTCTTTTCTTAGACCATGTGTATCTACCAAATGATTAATGGTTGTGTTGATCTAGCATATCATCACCACAGGGAATCAGATCAGAATTCTAGAATAAGAAGTTATGTGACTTCAAGACATGCTTGCAATGCTAACTGCCATTCACATATCATGGCCTCTATATAGAGCACACCATAATCAGAGATTTATGTAGAGCATGCCTACAACCAAGACCCAGATTTTGTTGGGTGCATGGGATGATGGAAGGTCTGGATTTCACAGATATACTCTAGGTTGTAACATGTACGTAAGTACTCTTCTCTATCTTTCTCAGGAAATAAGACATATTATCCAAGTTGGTATACAGGATCATTCAGTCCATATATGAGAGAGCTGATAGACAATGTACAATGCATTGGCACTGAATCCAAACTGATTGATTGTTCTCATAATGTTAACCAGCAAATTTCTTACAGTACCCCTAAAGTGGAGTGTCAACATGGTGAGAATGACCTAACAGCCATAAAAACATTTTTCATTTTTACACTTTTACTGTACTGTCTATTGTGTAAATCCTCATTTTTGTGTTTTCACAAGCCCCACCCTCTTCCGCTTCGACGTAGCTGGACCCCCACCTTGTGGAATGAATGTGCACAAGCTTCTAACAAATAAGTTCCTACAGTTTGTACATAAATTTACATGATCATTTATTAACATTCTCTTAATAAAAAATCATGCACACAAGGGAAAAGAGTGGGTAGACTGTTTAATTTTTTCTTTTAACAAAACGTTTTACGTACTGGTTTTTCATCATATATGTGTGCATGAACTCCATCTATTTTGCTCCCTACATTTATGTGAAACTAAACATGTATAATGATGAGAAAATGGTGTTCAACTATAGAGAAATACTAGTATTTCCTCATGAAAGAAATGTTCTACAAAGATTATATTTGTTGGCCAAATAGGGGAATAAGAAACTGACTCTCTGATATTTGTTGCTTTTTGGCATAATATATTAATTGTCTTCATACATGCAGATGACTGTGCTTATGGAGATATCAGACTAGTTGATGGTGAATCTGATATCGAGGGAAGAGTAGAGGTATGTCGTAATCGTAGGTGGGGGACAGTGTGTGACTCTCAGTGGACAGACAACCACACAGCAGTAGTCTGTAGGCAGCTTGGATTCAGTGATATTGTTGGTGGTAGGTTAAAAGTGACCTATGTTTCTATACCCCATAACACATACAAAGTGTGTAAATACACTGCAGCTAAAATAACATACTGACAGCAGCAAAACTGTTATATCTTCTTGGGGCAAGATTCATTCACAAAACAACTTCACTCGGGAGTGTGCATGATCCAAAATGATTGTCTGAGCTTGCTGAATACATGTACATAGCCTAAGTATTGGCCACCATTTTTTAACCTACACTTTCATGTTGCATATGGCATAGCAGTAGTAATTGGTAGGGTTTACACATGTACAAATCCTACAGCCAGCATTGCATGATGCATGAACAGTATCCCTGGATGTCTCACAATTATTAAAGGTACATTAGTTGCTCTTCTGACATACGTAGCCAGATCGCATTGCATTTCTAGGTGTACGGTGATTGATGATTTTATTCTGTAATATAGGGTGATTGATGTCAATCACCCTATATTACAGAATATCAGTTGTTTGTATTTTTGATGACCTAGCACAACAGAAAAGCTTTCATGCACTCTAAACCTGGAACACGAGAAAAGCTTAAGCAGCTCTCTATTGTAACCACAAAGCATGGAGTATGTTTGTGCACTTCAGGAGACAGTCCTATATTATACAAGTGTAAAAAACATTTCATTAAAATGTTAAAGGATGTAGGGATGGTACTGCCAAAAATTAAAGAAACAAGATTGTAATAACCTGAGTGGTGCACAGTGAACAACTGATTATGATACGTATATAGTTTGGAGTTCAGAGTTCACGCTACCACAAAGATGAATTACAATTCATGTATGCAGACAAGGGATAATTGCATGCAACAATAACAACATGCGTAACCCCCACGAAATTAAATGTAGGGAGGGGTTACGCATGTTGTTATTGTTGCATGCAATTATCCCTTGTCTGCATACATGAATTGTAATTCATCTTTGTGGTAGCGTGAACTCTGAACTCCAAACTATATACGTATCATAATCAGTTGTTCACTGTGCACCACTCAGGTTATTACAATCTTGTTTCTTTAATTTTTGGCAGTACCATCCCTACATCCTTTAACATTTTAATGAAATGTTTTTTACACTTGTTTCACTAGTTTTTCTTGGGTACCTACAGTGTCCATTTCTGTACGTGGAGTGATCCCTACTTGCTTGTGTTCGCACGAGCCCCACCCGCTTCTACTCCCGCGGACCTGCGCGCGCTTGAGCCCCACCTTTCTATGAAACGTGTGCACGTGACCACACAGAAAATGGCTTCCGACAAATAAGGAAAATTTGCGATTATACAGTTGTGAGTAAAGTTACCAAGATTCTTTTGGTCAAGGATCACGCACGCAAGGGAAAGGAGTCGTTTCATGTAAAAACCAAGGACAGTACTTGTGCCACTTTTGCGGTAGGCCAGTTCAACTGAATTAGAAGAAGAAGAAGATGATGAACAAAACTATCCAAAAAGGAGGGTGTGGCAAATTCCGTAAGTCATTGTAGCTGTGTATTTTACGTACTTTGAGGGTCTTAGCGGGTACAGAATCACTCGTAGAGTATGTGTATGTATCTAAAAGGGCTTGTAACTGCCGTGTTTGGGAGTTCTGAGCCATTCTATTTTGGAAAATGGGCGTGTCCTGTCGGCGCCATCCCTACATAGAGAGTCTACCGACTCTCTAATAAATGGTATCCAACCTTTGATTCTATGCATTTCAAATGCACAATGCAGATCAGCAGCTTACAGCTCTTTTCTGCAATGCATGTTAATGGCATTGAACAAATGTAAATACAACTTTCTAAGAATTAATTTACATAGTGACACTTTTCTGCCCACTTCAGATTCAACCTACTTTACATCCGAGAGGTTTGGTGAAGGATCTGGTCCTATACTCATAGACTATATTACTTGCAATGGATCAGAATCAGCGTTATGGTTACCACGGTATTATAGTGAGAAGTATTGTTCTACTTTCACTCACTACTATGGATGCTCTCACAGTGATGATGTGGGAGTCCGCTGTCAGCCAGGTATTAAGATTTGGAGGGCTATCTATAGTAGTGAAGTAGAGCATCATTTTCTTATCTTTATCTAGCTTCCTGTTTAGATGGACAAATTGAGCTCCTGGAAGGTTACTCAGAAACTAGAGGTCACGTTAAAATTTGTTCCAATCAGAGATGGGAACTTATCTCAGGGAACTATTGGGGAGAAGATGAAGCAAGGGTCGCTTGTAATGCACTTGGCTATAGTTATGGTATGAATTACCTATGTAATGTAGACATTTGTAGGATATAATTAAACTATGGTGTTCTAATTGAAACAATAACTTGCTTTTGTCACTGCCATAGGATGAGAAGTACATAAGAAGTATATTGCATTCACACACTACATCTTCTCTCATTGTTAAACTGTGCTATATAGGTCGTTATGACGATTGCTGTGATCAAATTGGTGGAGGTGCAATATACCAAAAGTACTTTCGATGTAGGGGAACTGAGCAGGAGCTTTCACAATGTGATAGCTATGAGACAATGTTGCAACGTCATCAGCGATATGTTGCAGAGACTTATTGTATTGGTACATATATGCAAATAAATGCAATCCAGTTTGGATTCATACTTCTGATATCTAGTTGCAATCATTAGAGTAACACTGTAATCACAGGTGACTGCACTGATGGAGAGGTGAGGCTGGTAGGAGGAGAGTCAGAGTTTGAGGGAAGAGTGGAGGTGTGTATCAATAGGAGGTGGGGCACTGTCAGTAGTGATGGATGGACACAAACCAACACTGAAGTGGTCTGCAATGACCTGGGATATGATTTCACTGGTAGGTATACTCAATCAACCCTCAATATGCATATGCATCAAGGGATAGTTTGTGTCTGTTTATCACAATCTGTCTGATCATGATGTCCTACATATTTCTCAGAAGTGGTAAGCTTTTACATTGAAATGTAGGTACCAATGGCTTTGGCAACAACACAGTACAAATTACTAGTTACTTGCTTACTGTGACATCCTATGGGTAATGCAGTGATATTTTTAGTGCTGTTTTGAGAGCAAAGGCTTCCAACATGCTAATAGACACTACCTGAATACCAATACAAGTCAATGTAACTTGACTAAGTTTCCCTTTTTTACTGTATACTCCTCATTAAGAGCCACCCTTGGTGCAAACATTTGTATTAATATATTCAAGCATAAGGTGCCAATCCATTATGATATATCTCCACATAATGTCATGCTGTTATCCTTCAATTATTAATCAAGTTTGAGGACAGTGGATGCTTGATCATGTAAAAATCTTATGAATGAGCAATTTTGCATTCAATTCATCATACAGATGGTGCAGTGGTGGAGCTATCTGTACCTCAAGCCCTCTCAAAACCAGTCTACTTACACAAGGTTGTTTGCTCTAGTTCAGACCTTAACCTGCTGGGTTGCAGCTTTAGTAAGCATTCAGGACAAGTAAATGATGTTCAACATGCAGCAATTGCCTGTCAACAGTGTAAGTATTTATGTATAGTACACTGTGCAAGTTGAATTAACTTACTGTACTTCATCCACATACAAAATGTACATCTCATATAGCCTCATGTGAAGATGGAGATCTAAAACTAGTGGGTGGCATATCAGAGAATGAAGGTAGACTGGAGGTGTGTTTTGATCAAAGATGGGGCACTATCAATGGAGATGGATGGACACATACTGACACTCAAGTGGCCTGCAGACAACTTGGATACTCTACTTCAGGTATGGTACACATGAATGAAGGATGGCAGTGCTTATTAACCCTCATGCATGCACGGGAGGGTTATTGTAGTTGGTCTACGAGTGTGAAAAAAATATTCTGTTTCTGGTCCTATCACACTGCACACGCGTACAGTGTGTTGGCTCTGCCTGTACGTATGTACCTCGGTAAGCTTATACACCACCTACTGGAGAAACGGCATGCTATTCTACCACGATACTATATACCACCAAGCCAAAGAGCTTGTGACTGATAGTACGTTGCTAGCAGATTTGCTTATAGTTCTAGTATCAGTTACCAAAATATAATTATGCAGGCTGCAGACACTTGTATATATAGCTTTCAACCAAACCACATCCTACTACTCACACATTTATACAGTAGCTCAGAATGTGATTAATAGCAGATTTTTATGGATATGGAGAGCACGTGCTAGGGAGAATTATTGCTTACAATAGTAAAAAATAACAAGAGACAAGTAAATAAAAGTGTAATATAGGGATTGCATAAAAGTGAACAGAGACAAGATTGGGACATGCTACGTATATACATCTATATGCTAACAAAGGTATGTTGATGTACATAGCATGTCTGTGTCCCAATCTTGTCTCTGTTTATTTTTATGCAATCCCTATATTATTACACTTCAAATTTCTTATTTACTTGTAAGATATTACAAAGTACGTAAGGCGCACGATTGATACCACACCCCCTT
The DNA here is from genome assembly GCA_963970385.1 of Theonella swinhoei. Taxonomy (NCBI): domain Eukaryota; kingdom Metazoa; phylum Porifera; class Demospongiae; order Tetractinellida; family Theonellidae; genus Theonella; species Theonella swinhoei. The sequence continues at coordinate 6,745,416 of OZ019949.1, read as the reverse complement.
ACTAATTGACAGCCAATCCAGAGAAATCCAATATCAAAAGAGTATGAAACAACGAGAGAGTAAGGGATCAACTTTTTTGTTGAAACGAAGAGACAAAATGCCAATGTATGCTCCAGTGTGCGCTAACTTTCGCAAAGTACGTAAACTTACATGTGTGCATGTGCAAGCCCACCCGAGAATTTTTGATTATGTCATTCAGTCAATAATCTGAATATCAAAAGTATGTACGTAAGCACGGGATGAGAAACAGATCATTTACTTTGCATGGCCTTAGGCAGTGGTTCATGCCTGAAGGTGTGGATTATATTTTATCAATTGTTGACGCAACAGCATTAGCTACAAGTATGGGCTGAGCAAGAAGAGAGTCAGGATCTCTAATACATTTACTTGGTAGTCATAATTGTGCGAGGGTTGGATTCATTTTTGGAATCAAGATGGGTGAGAAGCACCAGGGGCAGATGTTGCTCCTACTCATTTTCACAAAATTTAACAACCCATATAATAGTTGGCCTATACAGAACTTGCAAGACCCAACCTTTTCCTGCCAAGAAATTGTCTTTGATAACAATCATGTACATGTAAATAGCTATGTTTATTATATACCCCGCGGCTGCGCATGCGCAGAGCGGGGTTAAGCAATCGGAGGGGTTCATCACTACTTCAATTTGTAGTTGTAAAACACTGCATGTGTGTGATGTGTGCAAGAATTTATAACTATATGAGTTATATATAATCAATCTTTCCCATGCAGGTGTTTCTTACACAATAACTCAGTCATCTTCATCTCTCCCTGTCCACCTCACCTCAGTAGGCTGCTATGGCTCTGAAGAGAAGCTCATTGACTGTGGTCACCATGAATATACTACTTCAGAACCCTTTACAGACCGATTCTACTTTGACTACTATTATGATATATGGCCTGTGAATTACATAGAGACCAACCCTTCTATGGACATTAGCATCAGTTGTTTTGGTAGTGTAGACAGCACCAGTAGCACTGAGGTCGACAGTGTGTCTACCATATCTCTAATCATAAGTATCATTTCTCTTTCTGCTGTAATAGTTTTGGTTGCAGTGCTCATCATTGTTGTTGTAATATTCAGACAAAGAACAAAAAGGTGAGTAAAATATCCTCTATACATACATTTTCGTTGTGTTTCATTACTTGATTGTAGAGATTTCTGTAACTTCCAAGCCTCTAATGCTGAGCATGTACATAATATTTATGGACAAATGCATGCAATAGCCAAGGGGGTATTTGCTGAGCCCTAAAGGTTTTATTATTAATGGTAGTATATATTTATAACAGTAATCAGCTTGGCACAGGACAAAGCCAAAACAGAGATACTATCAGATATGCAACAAGTGGTGGTGTCAGCAGTTTATCTATTGATGCTAAGAAAAGTGACCCTCTGCTGCACAATGATCCACTGGAAGATTTTGAAGTTGAGGTTCCAAAAAATCAACTACCAACTCCACCTAAGCCAAAAGTGATTAAATCTCCCAAGTAACCATCTATCACAGCAAGTGTTAATCCATGTTATGCCATCAGTGGATGTCAAGTCCCCCGCAAACCTGTACCAGCAAAAAAGCTTCAACCACATACCCAGATTCAAGGCCATGTCCAACAATCGAAAGGACAGACATCTTCCCCAGTTTATGAAAGCCTTGATTGAGATCTCACTATATACAGAATTGGATGATTTAAGAGAGACATACATATATTGCACATTGAAACTAGCTAGGCCTGTTGTATATGTAAAAGGACAATCATGTGTAGTTAATTGAGCTCTTTAGATTGTAGTCTCTTGTAATGTGTGAAATATGATGCATAATAATACTAGACTGCATAGATTTTGGTCTTACTGAAAAAAGTCTGAAGTGCTCAACCCCAGGAGTGTATATAACACGTGTGAAAAAGTGCACTTGCTATTGTAATTAAGAACCTCTGCTCTAAATGTCACTGCATTAATATTGTTGCTGTATGATATCACATAATTTAAATCAAGTGTTGACATCCATAGCAAAATTAAAATATGCAATGTGTTGTGCCTCTGGTATGTAACTTTTTGAGATGTGCCCCCCCCCCCCCTCTAGTGTGCAATCAGGCCCTCACAACACTCTTTGTATTCAGCTTTTATACTGAGATGTGATGTCCTATGCACATTTGGTTTGTGTAAAATACAGTACAAACTCTGCATTCTAACCCTCAGTGTGCATGGGCAGGAGGATTATGGTACTTCTCTGCCTTCTGACTGTTACCGCATTAGATCTAGTGGCAATATCGTTCATTTCTGTGGACAAAGTTAAGTACCTACGGCTATAATTCGGATTTTTGAAAACATTCCGTTTGAAACTTATAGCGTGAAAAAGCTAATTGCAAATGAGGTAGCTACTCACTATGGCTAATTTTGCCAATTTAGAGAACCAGCAATATATCAGCTGTAGCAATGAGTTGGTGGTCAGACATGTGCTCTATTGTAAGTCAGTATGTGAAGTTGGATGCAGGTGGGGGACCAGAAACATTTATATTATCTAATTGCAAGTGTTGCAGTTCTCTGCCTGCCGAATTGTGCTGTTTCTGTGACTATACAGACATGTGTACCCACCCCAAATAGCAGCCTTATACAGTACCACACAGTATAACCTACAACTAGTGAATTACCCCTACTTATCAAGTAAGGAGGGTGTCCTACAGTTTGGGATGTGGGTTCTTTTTCAACTTCTTGTACTGCTTCTCCAAGTTGGTCTTCCTCTGCTTAGCTTCAGTAACTGCCATACTCTACTTGTAGTCTTCAATCAAGAAGTTTTTCCAATTTTCAAATGATGCACATGTATACGCATGCAAGTTATTACAGCTAGTATGTATGTGCATATTGTTCATGACTTAAATTGGGAGGTATTTCACTACAATAGACCACATTGCTGCTATAATTAACCGAGGACATACACATACACAATTCCTTTCTTCAGTCAAAGGGGTGTCAAGAAAGTGCTTTGTGTGTACAGCAGGCACAGTTAAATATCCCGTGAACCCCTTGCCTTGCTCCTGGGCTTCTGGAGGATGCTGTACCATTTGAGGTATCCCAAAGAATGATCTCACCCTCCCCACCATCAGTAACATAATCTATGCTATGGAGATCAATGATGCTGGCAGCCAATAATTGAACAGCCCCTGGGAAAATTAGTCATTAAAGAAAAAGGTGCATTAATCACTTGTGCATATTGTACATATTTGATATTGCACTCCATGTGATTGTGTAGACCTCTTACACCTGGGAAGGATGCAGCATAGATAATATACCTCAGTAACATTAAGGGGGTATATTATCTATGGATGCAGTAGTGATGATAGGCATGAGACGAACCACGTTCTTCAGTTTTGCCATTTGTGAATTCCCCACACCAGTCTCACCATCAAGCTGTGTAGTGTATATAAAAGAATGTCAAACACCAAATGCAAACATGCTATACTTATATAATAGCTTCAAGTTGTAATTATGCACAATAAATGTACAATAGCCAATGTAAGTTAACTACTTATTAACAAGTCAGGAGGTTATTTAGAATGTATTTCTGAAGAATTTGTACCAATGCTGTGTAATATCACTGTGGGTGATGTTTATGTAGTATACAATAGGTGTTAAGTGGCGTCCGCGCAACAACATCGCGAGGATTAAATGTTTGACTTCTATATGACGTGACGTCACTACACGCACGCAAACATATATACGCTCGCTCACGACACGAGCTCATTTGTGTTGTAATTGAACGCCAAGACTGTGAGAAGGCAGTTTGCAAGGTTTGTCTGAAATTTATGTTGTGGAGAGTTGTAATGCATATATACAGCATATTTATAAGTGCCTCATTTTGTGTATACTGCTCTGTAGTATTTCAGCAGCACAAGATTGTCTGACATCATGCAGTCAGGTGATAGACTAATCAGTCTGCTTCTTACCTTCCTGGTTGTCATTATGCCAATATGTAAGTCAAATTGACAAATGTGATACGGTCACAAGTCTTCATAAATTTCATATATAATAACTTTGCAGATGCTAGGTATCGTCATGGTGATATTCGTCTGATAGGAGGTTCCTACCAGTGGGAAGGTCGAGTGGAAATCTTCATCTCTGGAACATGGGGCACTATTACTGACTCTGAGTGGACCAAAAATGATGCACAAGTTGTCTGCCGCAAGCTGGGGCATTTCAAGCCAGGTATTGCAGAAATGATGCACCTCATTGTTACCATAAATTTCTATTTTAATTATGGCATGTGTGTAGATGTTTGGCCTAAAATGTACTAGAATGTATATTTAATGTACTATACTAAAATATATATACTTGTATGTCTGCAATCACAATGTGTGTGTTACTTGAGTATACTTTCACTGTGTGCCTATGGTTATAATATGAGGCACACAACCATAGTTATTCAAGGCAGGGAGTACATGTACCATTATGGGTAGATTGTTCGAAATTTGACTTTTGCCAATCTCAATCAGCATATTTGCCGCACTACAAATACAAGATATGTGTGGTTTTAGCACAGACAAAAGGTACTTTAAGCTTTGCGGGTACTAAAGTTTGATATTCTAGCATCTGCGGATTTGCACCAGAACGCAAAATTTAATGCTCGTAAAAATTTGGATCGGGGTCGCAAATGCACGCGAGCACTCATGTGCACATTATTACTCGTGATCGAACGACTATGAGAAAGCTGGCAGCGACGTGGTCTAAGGGGGGCTAAGCAGATCCCATAAAACGCCTAACTTTCTTATGCGTTCACGGAGCACAAACGGGAAGAATCTGGTCGAGGTAGCATCTCTGCGCATGCGCGCCGCCCAGGAAGGCTAAAAATTGATACTAGTAAAATGCACAGAATCTTAAATCAGCAATAATGTACCTGCAAATAATTGTCACTTTAAGGTAGATTAGACACATATGTAGCTACGCTATTATAACAGAAAGTATATATTATAACTCTTCATGAAATTTCATTATTGGACAAGTGGGAGCAGAGCTACATAGTCAATATTTTGCATTGTCATCATTGTCACCAAATACCAAAAGCTCCCACTTGTCCATAATGCTCTAGTACGTTTACATCTTCTTCATGTCCTCCCCACGATCTGCTCCACTTGATCTTACCTGTTGTCCTAACTGAGGAAGTATAGAAGTGTGTAAGCCCACCACTACAACAACTGTCTATTTAGAGATAAGAATGTGCTTATACATGCAATGTGCCCTGTATTGCAGTGCTTATAGTGTGTGCTTGCATTGCTTTATAGTAACAGCATTTGTTATGATAACCCCCATAGTGTTTGTAGGCATACTGCATGCACTGAAAAATATTTTCCTAGGCCATGTTTGTAAGTGGGTACTCATAATAAAATCACAAATGCCTGAGTGTCATTGGGTTTGCTATTTTGTGACTATATTCAGCAGCTTCTTAACAAATGCTCTCTGCTCTCTATGGTGTATTCATTCCTGTTCTTCTGTTGATGATATGTAGCTCCTCCTTGTGTACCATGTTGTATTCTTCTATGTGTAAGACTGCTGCTTCTTCAACTTTGTGCTGTAGTAGTGCAACACAAGAGATGCATATAGCTAGAGACATGTTCTCATTTAAATAAGAAAACAATTTTTCAAGTTGAGCCAACCCCAAATAGAAAAATGGCCTACACTTTTCAAATGTGCCGGAAACATAATTCCTGCATGTGCAGGAAATTCTGAAAAATGTGTAGGAAATATTATGCAACAATTTAAATATTTCTGCAAAATAAAAATGTGCCGGAAGCAATGGAATGCATGGTAGAATATTCCTGCATGTGTAGGAAAAAAAGAAGTTGTATTAAGAAGGGCAGCAATTCTTCCTACACATGCATGCAGGAAGCATAGTTCTGGCACATCTGCAAATGTGTAGGAAACTTTTGTATGAGGTGGTACCACCTTTATTTATGCCACAACTTGAAAAAAAGTTTTCTTATATATATGGGAACTTGTTTAGACTAAGTGTGAGTGTGGAGGTCTTTTTTAAACTTCTGTTGCACCTAATATAGATAGAGCATTCCTACTCAGAACTCAGGACAAAGAGAGATTTGCCTCCAATTTCTTTAAAAACGTTAAAATTAAAAGTGGGCTGGGGTGCCTATGGCCACTCAAACCACTTCAGTGCCAACACAATTGTTCATGTTATGGCATGCATGCATGTATGATATTCTGTGCTACTTTTACCACAGGTGCTACAGCTCATACTGATGCCTATTTTGGTGAAGGTAGTGGTCCAATACATTTAGACTTTGTGCAGTGTTCTGGTTCAGAGTACAACCTGACTGAGTGTGAGATACGAAATGACAGAGATAGGACCAGTCACTCCTTTGATGTGGGAGTAAAGTGCCAGCCAGGTAGGCTTCAGATGGTAGCTTGGCTATGAGCTCGAGGGCTTGGCATTACACTGCATTAAACCGGCGCGCATGCACAGGAAGGTTACAGTAGTTGGGTCTGTGTGTGTGTGTGTGTGTGTGTGTGTGTGTGTGTGTGTGTGTGTGTGTGTGTGTGTGTGTGTGTGTGTGTGTGTGTGTGTGTGTGTGTGTGTGTGTGTGTGTGTGTGTGTGTGTGTGTGTGTGTGTGTGTGTGTGTGTGTGTGTGTGTGTGTGTGTGTGTGTGTCTGTGCGTCTGTCACATCTCACCTCTGGAGCGTCTGTTCGTCCTAAAAATACTGTCACGTACTCAGCGGGCAACGGAGGTCAAAAAATTTGTGGGGTTTTCTTTGAAACCGCTCCGTTCAAGAGTTATGGCGTGAAACGAAAGCGAAAGAGCCAATTGCTAATTAGATCAAGCCTACTCTGGCTTACCAGCGATCGGGTATTCCTGTTCGATGTTACTGCATGAGGGAGTACAAGCATGCGTACTGCTCTGGTCAAAGCTATAGTACTTCAGGGGCAGAGACACCATGTCAAAAGTGGGGGGGGGCTCAGTGTTCATGAAGTTCACTATATACATTAATTCTGAAATGTTACATTCTTCATTTGACCCATTGACAATCAAATTTTGGGGGGGCTCAGCCCCCCCTTATCAAAAAGTGGGGGGTCAAGCCCCCCCCGCCCCCCCAGGTTCTCTGCCTCTGTACTTCCAGCAGTGTACAGAGCAAACCTCGAGTTTCAATCGCAGGTGCCTTTCCAGCATTCGCGCACGCGCGTTATAGATTTGCGCACGCGCGGACGCCGAGGGTTCTGCACTTTAGTGCATTCATTGTCCGTGGGGTCCGCGGACTAGCCGTTAATAACCGTGAAAAGTCCCCATTATTAATAAACGTTAAGTCACGTGAGGGATCAACTGTACTGTACGTGTAACGGCTTCCCAGCTCTCAGAAGGTAAGGCTAGAAGCTAGGGCTAAGGCTAGGGGTTACCGAAGTCATTTACGCGTCCCACCCTAGCCTTAGTTCTAGCCCCTAGCCTTAGCCCTAGCTTCTAGCCTTACCTCATACGTTTGGAGAACTTCCGAGGTCATTTCGCATCTACTCCTAACCCCTAGCCTCAGCTCTAGCCCCTAGCCTTAGCCCTAGCCAAGTTATAGCCTTACCTAGAAGTCATTTACGCGTCCCGCCCTAGACTTAGTTCTAGCCCCTAGCCGTAGCCCTAGCCTCAGCCCTAGCCCCTAGCCTCAGCCCTAGCCCCTAGCCTTAGCCCTAGCTTCTAGCCTTAGCCCTAGCCCCTAGCCTTAGCTCTAGCCCCTAGCTTTAGCTCTAGCCCCTATAGCCTTAGTCCTAGCTTCTAGCCTTACCCCTAGCTTCTAGTCTTACCCTACATGTTCGGAGAGCTTCCGAAGTCATTTACGCGTCTAATCCTAGCCTCAGCCCTAGCCTTAGCCCTAGCCCCTACCCTTAGCTCTAACCCCTAGCTTCTAGCCTAACCGTAGTGGTGTCCGTACAGTAGTTCTCACGTGACTTAACTTTTATTAACATTTGGGACTTTTCACTGTTTTTAACGGTTAGTGGTCCGCGGACCCCCCCCCCCTTTTGGCAAGCGGAGTGCATTTTCACGCATACACGCTTGACTACACTTATGGAATTGCAGCATCAAAACCTCCCTGCCATATAAAAGAAGCGTGCGTGTGTTCTACACACTCATCCTGACAGAGTAAAAGTTGCTAAACAGATCGCTAAGGGTTGCACGTAAGCCCTAGCCGAAAAGCGGGCGTGGCACGTCAAAATTTCCGGCGAGCGCATAGCTTTTGCACCCTCTTTCTAAATTTTTAGATCCGCCACTGAATTGTACTGTGTTTAGCTAGCTAGGCCATGCAATAAAGTTCTCTCACGTGTTGTGTAGGGGCTTATTCTCCTACACCAACACATTCAGCATTTGAGCTCCTGACTACGTATCTTTCTTTTCCTGTACATCTATAACCAGATATTAGCGTCTGTAAACTTATATTTCTGGTTGCAATTGCTAATTATCTGGCATAGCTGGCTGCCTAACTGTATGTTTTATAAATATATCCACATTTCGTATCCACACCAACCACAACTTATGAAGATGAGCCAACAGGTTACTCTTTTCTGACATTGAACAATGCATCCTCCCTGGACTTCTTTCCACATTAGCAATCACTCCGAAGTGTCCAAGGCCATCCTAGGACATGACATCCAGAGAGGGACAATGTATCCCAGGACAAAATGTCCAGGAAAGAGCTTAAAAATGAAACAAGGGATATATTTTCGTATGGCACCACTATATAATTGTGGAGTAGTCACAGCTATTTGCTTCAATGTTGCTACACATTCCATACTTTTCTTTCCATTTTTAGATGATGAGGCATATAGAGAGGGAGATATTCGTCTGGTAGAAGGATCCTATAACTGGGAGGGTCGTGTGGAGATATACTGGACTGGGACATGGGGGACTATTAGTGACACTTCATGGAGTAATAGTGATGCTGAAGTTGTCTGCAGACAGTTGGGACACTCCACAAATGGTACACTGCAAAAATAGGTGGTTATTTTGACCACAAAGTGTAGTTACCTCAGTTGCATTATATTTTGCATGTATCTAAAATATGACTCAGTATTATATAAGGAATGTGCTAATTGTGTAGTCCAGTATGTAATGGTGCGTGCATACCCAAGTATGAAGGAAAATTACGTGGGTGAGTAAAATCACTAAATTTCTATGTCCTGTTAGTTACAGTTGTAAAGGCTACATTCCATAAACAATTAGAAATAATGAGTAATACACATTGCAATAATTCCTTATTTAGTGGAAATCCCACACAGACATTCATGTTTAGAAGAACAATATCTAATCTTTTCTATGAAACATGCAACTGAGGTAAACATAAAAAATGTTTAAAATAGCAAACAATTTTTGCTGTGTATGTAGTTATGTGACTTTGTGAGACACGTTCATTAATTTTATGATACTTTAGGAGTTATTGGCCATTGCTGTGGTTACTATGGAGAGGGCAGTGGAGCAATACACATTCGGCGAGTGACCTGTTCTGGCTCAGAGAGAAATATTAGTAGCTGTAGCTACATCAATAACACTGTCATAACTAGTCATGCACAGGATGTGGGAGTTGAATGTCTGCAAGGTCAGTGTGTGTGATATGTAAGGCTGCATTTAATGTTTGTTTTACATAGCTATGCTATATGTTGTTTTAACTTGCACAGTAGACTGTAGTTTTCCCTGTATCTCTGTAATAGGTGACGACGTTAAGGAGGGAGACATACGTCTGGTTCCTGGAAGCTACTTATGGCAAGGTCTTGTGGAGATATTCTTAGATGGTGTCTGGGGTAGAATCAATGATCGTGGTGCAAGCTCCACAGATGCTAGAGTTGTCTGTCGACAGCTTGGATACAACACATATAGTAAGATATAATAACTAGCAAATAAATGGCAGACAGTTACTGGAAGGATCCTACAATTATTGGTACTCAAAACAGCTTTTGAAATTGATCAAATGCCTAATTTGGTGCTAAATACTACCTGGAGCTCAAGCTAATACAATGCAATAAGCCTTCTCTGTGGCTATCTTTCACTTTATAGATGAAAGATGAGGTACTAATGACAAATGCGTGACCATTTGACTCTCAGTATACCATTAGCCCTTACACATACTTGGCTTTGTTGAGGGTTTTGCACTTTTAAATTAGTGCAAATCATTCTTTTCCACAGATGCTCATGATTCTTACAATTATGAGCAATTCGGTGACATAAATGATCTCTTTCACCTTACTAACCTGATGTGTTCTGGATCAGAATACAGAATAACTGATTGTCAATATGATGATAACACTGATATTATATATCACTCTCATTGGGATGAGTGGGTAGTCAATTGCCCTGTAGGTTAGTAACTGTAAATAGTAGAGTTGGGTTAAAATATAACAGAGGGGATTTGCACAATCATCATGTGCCTCATACATGTACATCCACATACCTGCTGGGCAGTTACAGAACTTTTAAATTAGACTCACAATAATCATGTATCCTAGAACTCTAACCAAATAACCTTCAGCAGAACCTGGCAAGTCATTTCTTTCACTACCAGGATTTTATATTGGCATGTGCAGTCTCTTGTATGTGTGGAATTTTTTCTTCTCTGAGAATGTTACATCATTCTTGTGCCCTTGTCTCAGACATATGTGCAATAAATGTTTGCAAACTGTTTAAACTGATCATGAATGCACCTCTACATTTTACTCATAGTGTCTGGAAGTTTAAGGGTGGAGATGTACACATTGTGTGAATATAGTAAAGGCTTTGGCAATATATATGTGCTTTTTAAATGGACAGATGGACCTCAAAATGGAGATGTTCGTCTCAACGATTATTATTATTATTATTATTATGTCTATGAATCTGGACGTGTGTATGGATATCCTGAGGTGTTTCTGTCAGGGAGCTGGGAACCAGTTACTGATAGCTCAAGGAGCTGGACACTACAAAATTCAAATGTTGTGTGTAGAGAGCTTGGGTATAAAGGTTAGTTGTCTTTAACTTAGTGGACTCTGTACCTCTGCCTGTACTGCTTTACCTTGCACTTATACATCTACTGCACCATTTTTGTCAGTCTAATCCTTACGTAAATCCTTTAACAGTTTGATGAAAAATATTTTTTGGATAAAAGCAAATGGTTTGAGGATAATGTATTGGAGCCCCACCCTCTTTATGCTGCACAAAACATGTATTACACATGCATGACTAAAAATTTTCCAACAGTTTCTTGATTTATTTTGAGATTCTGTTGGTCAAGGATCAAAGAGAAAGGAGCCATTAAGGTGAGTACTTATGCCAATTGGAGAGTGACATTTGAAGAAGAAAAAAGAAATTGACAATTCTGGGTGACACTGTACCCATGCATTTTATTCAACTTTGTCAGGTATAGAAGCAGAAACATGGCATTTGTGTCTAAAAAGCTTTTAACTGTAGTATTTAGGATTTTAGAGTTGTTTTGTACGTTAGAGTCAATTTCTTAATGTTCAAAGAAGGCCTTACACATGGTTCTTTTCTTAGACCATGTACATCTACCAAATGATTCATGGTTGTGTTGATCTAGCATATCATCACCACAGGGAATCAGATCAGAATTCTAGAATAAGAAGTTACGTGACTTCAACACATGCTTGCAATGCTAACTGGTTCTAGCACCATTCACATATCATGGCCTATATTATAGAGCACACCACAATCAGAGATTTATGTAGAGCATGCATATACAACCAAGACCGGGTGCATGGGATGATGGAAGGTCTGGATCTCTAGGTTGTAACATGTCTTCTCTATCTTTTTCAGGAAATAAGACATATTATCCAAGTTGGTATACAGGATCATTCAGTCCATATATGAGAGAGATGATAGACAATGTGAATTGCATTGGCACTGAATCCAAACTGATTGATTGTTCTCATAATATTAACCAGCGAATTTCTTACAGTACCCCTAAAGTGGAGTGTCAACATGGTGAGCATGAACTAACAAGCATAACACATTTTTTTACACTTTCACTGTGCCTTTATTGTGTAAATCCTCATTTTTGTGTTTTCACAAGCTCCACCCCCTTCTGCTCCCATGTGCGTGAGCCCCACCTTTTAATGTAATGTGGAATGAATGTGGAATGCATGAATGTGCACAAACTTCTAACAAATAAGTTTCTAGATTTATACACTTTGTACATAAATTTACATGATCCTTTATTAACATCTTAAGAATCATGCACACAAGGAAAAAGAGTGAGTAGACTGTTTAGTTTTTCTTTCAACAAAATGTTTTACATACTGGTTTTTCATCATATATGTGTGCATGAACTCCACCTATTTTGTTCCTCACATTTTTGTGAAACTAAACATGTAATGATGAGAAAATGGCGTTCAACTATAGAGAAATACTACTATTTCCTTGTGAAAGAAATGTTCTACAAAGATTTTATTTGTTGGCCAAATAGGGAATAAGAAACTGACTCTGATATTTGTTGCATTTTGGCATAATATATTGTCTTCATACATGCAGATGACTGTGCTTATGGAGATATCAGACTAGTTAATGGTGAATCTGATAAGGAGGGAAGAGTAGAGATATGTGTAAATAGAAGGTGGGGGACAGTGTGTGACTCTCAGTGGACAGACAACCACACAGCAGTAGTCTGTAGGCAGCTTGGATTCAGTGATATTGTTGGTGGTAGGTTAAAAGTGACCTATGTTTCTATACCCCATAACACATACAAAGTGTGTAAATATATACACTGCAGCTAAAATAACATACTGACAGAAGCAAAACTGATATTTCTTCTTGGGGCAAGATTCATTCACAAAACAACTTCATTCAGGAGTGTGCAAGACCCAAAATGATTGTCTTAGCTTGCTGAATACATGTACATACTACAGTGGAACCTCTGAATAAAGGACACTTTGGGAGCAGAGGTTTTGTCCTCTTTTCGGAGGTTGTCCTCTGGTGGGAGGTTCAAGCCAATAGGTCATTTATAGACGTAATATACCTAGATAACATGTTCTAAAAGCCCTTAAGTACATATCTACACCATCTACTACAATCTCTAGACAAGATCACCAAAGATGAACTACAAAAACATGTCAGTTTCATAACAACACTACAAGTGCACATGCATGGGTAGTAACACATAACACATAAATTATATAAAGAACAGTTTAGCCACAAGCATGCACATGTTAACTCAGTTAAATTGAGTACAACTGTGTTAAAAGTCTGACTACAATTGAGTACAATTTACACACTTCATGCACCTAAACCCCACATAGAAAAGTTGAAAGAGCACTAGTAGCTTCACTGAAAGCCAAAGGATTGTCCTAGTGTATCACAGAACAATGATTATTGTACTAGTGAAATGCTAAGCGTTGTTGGCGAGCGGGATGCCAAATTAGAAGCACGTATATACGGCATTACACTATGTACAGTGCGGGTTACATGAAAATCGCCCGTTCGGAGGGTTAGCTACGCTCGCCAATTAAATTCACGCATGAAGGATGGGTGTGGTTTCCTGTTTGTCCGTTATAAGAGGCACTTTTGTACAGAGTTGATCAGCTGGGAGCACGTGGCTTGTCCGCTGTCCGGAATCAAGAGGCGTCCGCTCGTGGGAGGTTGGCTTAACACTAGTTGTATTGTAGTTTCAATCCGTGCCATAGCCAGTGTCCGTTATAGAGAGGTGGTCCGCTCGTGGGAGGGTCCGTTATGGGAGGTTCCACTGTATATACAGGGCCTAAGTGTTGGCCACCATTTTCTAACCTACACTTTCATGTTGCATATGGCATAGCAGCAGTAATGGGTAGGGTTCACATATGTAAAAATCCTACAGTGAGCACTGCATGATGCATATGAACAGAATCCCTGGATGTCTCACATATATCATTAAAGATACATTAGTTGCTCTTCTGATATGCGTAGCCAGATCGCTTTGCATTTCTAGGTGAACAGTGATTGATGTCAATCATATTACAGAATATCAGTCATTTGTATTTTTGACGACCTAGCTCAACAGGAAAGCTTTCATGCACTCTAAACCTGGAACACGAGAGAAGCAGTTCTCTATTGTAACCTACAAAGCATGGAGTACGTTTGTGCACTTCAGGAGATGGGCCTATATTATATAAGCATTTTAAATGCAGAATGCAGATCAGCAACTTACAGCTTTTCTGTAATGCATGTTCATGGCATTGAACAAATGTAAATCCAGTTAAAAGAATTAATCATGGTGACACTTTAGATTCAACCTACTTTACATCTGAGATGTTTGGTGAAGGATCTGGTCCTATATACATGGACTATATTTCTTGCAATGGATCAGAATCAAGTTTGTGGAGTCCATGGTATAACAGTGAGAGGTACTGTTCCTCTTTCACTCACTACTATGGATGCTCTCATACTGATGATGTGGGAGTCCGCTGTCAGCCAGGTAGATTTTGGTGTGGCTATCAAACTTGGTCATCATTTCTCATCCTTTTATTATAGCTTCCTGTTTAGATGGACAAATCAAGCTTATGGAAGGTTACTCAGAAACTAGAGGTCATGTTGAAATCTGTTCCAATCAGAGATGGGAACCTATTTCAGGGAATTATTGGGGAAAAGATGAAGCAAGGGTTGCTTGTAATGCACTTGGCTATACCTATAGTGGTATGAATTACCTATGTAATGTAGACATATGTAGGATATATAATTAAACTATGGTGTTCCAATTGAAACAATAACATGCCTTGTCACAGCCATAGAATGAGAAGTAAGATGTATATTGCATTCACACACTACATCTTCTTTCATTGTTAAACTGTGCTATATAGGTCATTATTATTGCTGTGATCGAAGTGGTGGAGCTGCAATATACCAAAAGTACTTTCAATGTAGGGGAACAGAGCAGGAGCTTTCACAATGTGATAGCTATGACATTACGTTGCAACCTCGTCGCCCATATGTTGCAGAGACTCATTGTAATGGTACATATATGCAAATAACTGCGATCCAGTTTGGATTCATATTTCTGATATCTAGTTGCAATCATTAGAGTAACACTGTAATCACAGGTGACTGCACTGACGGAGAGGTGAGACTGGTAGGGGGAGAGTCAGAGTTTGAGGGAAGAGTGGAGGTGTGTCTCAATAGGAGGTGGGGCACTGTCAGTAGTGATGGATGGACACAAACCAACACTGAAGTGGTCTGTAATAACCTTGGATATGATTTCACTGGTAGGTGTATACTCAATTAACCCTCAATATACATGTGCAGCAAGGGATAGTTTGTGTCTGTTTATCATAATCTGTTTCATAACGATGCCCTACATATTTCTCAACCTTTTACATTGAAATGGAGGTATCAATGGCTTTGGCACAACACAGCACAGATTATTAGTTATTTCCTTACCGTGACATCCTATGGGTAATGCAGTGATATTAGTGCTGTTTTGACAGCAAAGGCTTCCAAAGTGCTAATAGAAACTGAATGTATGGTGGACAGTATGATGGATTATGCATAGGAGGAAAAGTGGGCTCTACCGGGCTTGAACCAGTGACCTTGAGTTAGTACCTCAATGCTCTGCCAACTGAGCTAAGAGCCCAGCTGACAGAGATAGCCACTGGTCTCCCTTTTGAGTCACTTCTCCTCCTGAGTGGGTTCAGTGAGGGAGAGAAGCCTATAACCTGCACAACCAAGCTCCACCCAACCCAACAAGGTGCATTGTTGCAAGGGAGGCAGGGATCTCCATAACATGAGATACAGGCTTTTTCTAGGCAAGCATAATGTATAGATATTATATAGAAACTCTCTCATGATAAATTAGAAACTGAATGTATGGTGGACAGTATGATGGATTATGCATAGGAGGAAAAGTGGGCTCTACCGGGCTTGAACCAGTGACCTTGAGTTAGTACCTCAATGCTCTGCCAACTGAGCTAAGAGCCCAGCTGACAGAGATAGCCTTAGCTCAGTTGGCAGAGCATTGAGGTACTAACTCAAGACTGACAGAGATAGCCTTAGCTCAGTTGGCAGAGCATTGAGGTACTAACTCAAGGTCACTGGTTCAAGCCCGGTAGAGCCCACTTTTCCTCCTATGCATAATCCATCATACTGTCCACCATGCATTCAGTTTCTAATTTATCATGAGAGAGTTTCTATATAATATCTATACGAAGTGCTAATAGTAGGTTAAACACTACCTGATATAGTTAATGAAACTTGTTTCCCATCTTTTGCCATATACTCCTCATTAAGTTTCCCATCTTTTGCCATATACTCCTCATTAAGTTTCCCATCTTTTGCCATATACTCCTCATTAAGTTTCCCATCTTTTGCCATATACTCTCCTCATTAAGTTTCCCATCTTTTGCCATATACTCCTCATTAAGAGCAATCCTTGGTGCAAAAATATGCACGTTTAGTATTAATATATTCAAGCATAAGGTGCCACACCAGCAATTGCATCTCCACATAATGTCATGCTCTTATCCTTCAATTATTAAAATTAAGTTTGAGGACATGGGATGCTTAAAAATCTTATGAATAAGTAATTCATTCATACAGATGGTGCAGTGGTGAAGCTATCTATACCTCAAGCCCTCTCAAAACCAGTCTACTTACACAAGGTTGTTTGCTCTAGTTCAGACCTTAACCTGCTGGGTTGCAGCTTTAGTAAATATTCCGGACAAGTAAATGATGTTCAAAATGCAGCAATCGCCTGTCAACAGCGTAAGTATTTATGTATATATAGTACACTGTGCAAGTTGAATTAACTTACTGTACGTACTTCATCCACATACAAAATTCACTTGCACACATCTCATATAGCCTCATGTAAAGATGGAGATCTAAAACTTGTGGGTGGCATATCAGAGAATGAAGGTAGACTGGAGGTGTGTTTTGATCAAAGATGGGGTACTATCAATGGAGATGGATGGACACATACTGACACTCAAGTGGCCTGCAGACAACTTGGATACTCTACTTCAGGTATGGTACACATATATTTTATACAATTAAGAAGGACGTGCTTATTAACCCTCGCACATGCGTGGGACGATTATTGTAGTCGGTCTGTGTGTGTGTGTGTGTGTGTGTGTGTGTGTGTGTGTGTGTGTGTGTGTGTGTGTGTGTGTGTGTGTGTGTGTGTGTGTGTGTGTGTTTGTGTGTGTGTGTGTGTGTGTGTGTGTGTGTGTGTGTGTGTGTGTGTGTGTTTGTGTGTTTGTGTGTGTGTGTGTGTGTGTGTGTGTGTGTGTGTGTGTGTGTGTGTGTGTGTGTGTGTGTGTGTGTGTGTCTGTCTCTCAGTAAATAAGTTTTCTCGTAAACCGTGGCTGCTATGAGTACGAAACGTGGAGATATGAAAAAGCAGCATTAGTGCTCGACAAAGTTAACATATGGAGTAGAAAGAAGAGACCAGACCTGTGTTGTCCAAGAAAAGCGGTAAATTTCCGATTTTCGTTGGGCGAGCGCAGCGAGCCTGTACTTGTGAACTCAATGTCGATTCTGTTTGTATGTATGTTTATTGGGCGAGCGCAGCGAGCCCGTACTAGTGGCAATTTTGTTTGTATGTATGTTTGTATGTCATCAACCGACCGCGGTCAGTGCGCATGCGTCCCCGCGCAACGCGCAAACGTAGCCGGCCTTGCCTCTTCCGCTCGTTGCGCTCGCCCACAAATGTCATCAACCGACCGCAGTCAGTGCGCATGCGTCACCGCGCAACGCGCAAACGTAGCCGGCCTTGCCTCTTCCGCTCGTTGCGCTCGCTCACAAATGCTTTGCATTCTCCTTGTAATATGCACGCGCGTGAATGACGACCTGCATCTGCGTTCGTACACGAACCCTTTTACCTCCTTTTCACTGTCACGCGATATTTGGTCCGGGGTAAAAAGTGGACCCTGGGTCCAATTTTTGCCAGCGAAAAGTTGTACGCTCATACAAAAGCTTGTAGCAGTAAGCAAATAGGCCCTAGCCACCCTAACCCTCCTTAGCCTTAGCCCGATCCACAGGACTCCACTTTTGGTTGCCATGATTGGACCCCTGGTCCAGTTTTTGTCCGGTGCGCTTTTTGCGTGATATCACCTTGCCCAGTTTCAGTTATAGTAAAGGCGCTATATAGGCGTCTGTTATAGCGTTGCTATATAGCGCTAACGCACGCTCGCGGGCGCAACGCACGCAAACTATCATGAAATCGACAGTAAGTCAGCTGTGCGTGTTCGTGAGATATGAGAGTCTCAGCAAAGGGGGTTTCAGTGGAAACCTCTGAAACTTCCCTAGATCCGCCACTGAGCTGTATCGTCGAACAGAAGTGTATCAGTTTTAGGCCACACAAACACTGTTTCTTGTCCTATAAGATATTACAAAGTACGTAAGGCGCACGGTTGATTTTGATATTTGATACCACACCCCCACTAATTGACAGCCACACCCCCACAATTGACAGGCAATCCAGTCATGACGAAAAATATAACATCATCCCATATCAAAAGAGTAAGAAACGACGAGAGAGTAAGGGATCAACTTTTTTATTGAAACGAAGAGACAAAATACCGATGTCTGCTCCGGTGTGCACTGAGTACATAAACCTACATGTGCACACATGCAAGCCCACCCCAGAATTTTGACTACGTCATTCAGTCATGATCAATAATCTGAATATCATGACATTGCAGCTATAGTTAATCCTCGGCGCGCATGCGCAGCGAGGGTTACGGTAGTTGGGTCTGTGTGTGTGTGTGTGTGTGTGTGTGTGTGTGTGTGTGTGTGTCTGTTAAGTCACATCTCACCTCTAGAGCGTCTGTTCGTCCTGAAACTTCTGTCACGTACTCAGCGGGCAACGGAGGTCAAAAAATATGCTCTGAAACCGCTTCCTTCAAAAGTTATGGCGTTATTTGCTTACCTATGGCACCCTACAGCGATATTGCAGCGGTATTCTGCGCAACTTTTCGACGGCAGAGCTTTCTAAAGCTCTTAACAAGGCTAACAGTAGGCTAAACGCTACCTGGAATACGACTCAATGTAAGGCAGCGAGCTTCTTTCTCTTTAGTCTCCGTCTTTTGCTCACAAATCTTCCGTATACTTTCCGTTACACGCATTTCAGTAGCGCGTGCGCTTTTCAGGATTCGCGCACACGTGGCGCCGAGGGTTCTGCACTTTAGTGCATTCATTTTGCATTAGCTACTGTATGGGCTTAGCAAGAAAAGAGTCAGGATCTCCAATAGGTAGTCATAACTGTGCAAGTGTTACACACTTCACAAGTGCATTTTATGTTGGACCAATGGTTAGGATTTATTTTTGGAACTGGGATGGATCAAATGCACAAGGGGCACATGTTGCTCCTACTCATTTTCACAAAATTAAACAACCCTTAATTTGCCATAATAGTTGGCCTATACAGATCTTGCAAGACCCAACCTTTTCCTGCCAAGAAATTGTCTTTGTGCAGGCTAATAACAAGCATGTACATGTAAATGGCTATGTTTATTGACAGAGGGGTTCATCACTACTTCATTTTGTAGTTGTAAATGGTGGACTGTACCACCCAGGGTACTTGTATCTAGTAACACACTGGGTTAAACATTATTGTGTGGTATACCGTGCACACTGCTTAATAATTCTCTTTACACTGCATGTGATGCGTGCAAGACTTTATAGATGAGTTATTGATATTCCATCTTTCCCAGGTGTTTCATACACAATAACTCAGTCATCTACATCTCTCCCTGTCCACCTCACCTCAGTAGGCTGCTATGGCTCTGAAGAGAAGCTCATTGACTGTGCCCACCATGAATATACTACATCTGAATCAGATCCCTCTATTATAATAGACCCGTTCTATTTTCACCCATATTATTATTATTATGATGTATGGCATGTGAATTACATAAAGACCAACCCCTCTATGGACATTAGCATCAGTTGTTTTGGTAGTGCAGACAGCACCAGTAGCACCGAGGTCGACAGTGTCTCTACCATATCTCTAATCATAAGTATCATTTCTCTTTCTGCTGTAATTGTTTTGGTTGCAGTGCTCATCATTGTTGTTGTAATATTCAGACAAAGAACAAAAAGGTGAGTAAAATATCCTCTATATATACATTTTCGTTGTGTTTCATTACTTGATTGTAGAGACTCCATGCCTCTAATGAGCATGCATGTACATAATATTTATGGACAAACGGACACAATAGTCAAAAAGTTGAGCTAGTATTTGCTGAGCCCTAAAATTACTCACTTTTTATAACAGTAATCAGCTTCAAAGCCAGAACAGAGACTCTATCATAAGTGGTGGTATCAGCAGTTTATCTATTGATGCTAAGAAAAGTGACCCCTTACTGCATGATGATCCACTGGAAGATTTTGAAGTTGAGGTTCAAATAAATCCACTACCAACTCCACCTAAACCAAAAGTGAAAATATCTCCCAAGGAACCATCTATCACACCAGTGTTAATCCAAGTTATGCCAGCAGTGGATGTCAAGGCCCCCGCAAACCTGTATCAGCAAAGAGGCCTCCACCACATACCCAGATTCAAGGGCAGGCCCAACAATCAAAAGGGTGGCCAGCTTCTCAAGCTTATGAAACCCTTGATTGAGGTCTCACTATATAAAGAATTGGATGATTTAACAGACATACATATATATTGCACATTGCGATTGAAACTAGCTAGGCCTGTTGTATATGTAAAAGGACAATCATGTGTTGTGTAGTTATTTGAGCTCCTTAGATTGTAGTATATTGTAATGTGTGAAATATGATGCACAGTAATATACTAGACTGTATAGATTTAGTCTTACTGAAAAAAGTCTGATGTGCTAAACCCCAGGAGTGTATTTAACACATGCGAAAAAGTTCACTCGCTATTGTAATTACGTGTAACATGAAGTGTATGGAAGGTAGAGAGACTCTAAATGTTGCTGCATTGTTGCTGTACGATGTCACAGTATTTCGAATCACTTGTTGACATCTATAGCTATATAGCAAAATAAAAATATGCACCGAGTCATGTCGAGGCCTCTGATATATAACTTTGTTTCAACATGTATGCTTACCACCTCTGAGAATAGTCAGACACACACACACACACACACACACACACACACACACACACACACACACACACACACACACACACACACACACACACACACACACACACACACACACACACACACACACACACACACACACACACACACACACACACACACACACCAAGTACCGTAACTTGCTGTGCTTGTGCTGAGGGTTTTCTTTCATTACAATAATATGTGGAGAGAAAAAAGCAACAGAATCTTTGTATAACCATTTCTGGACAAGTAGTGCTAGAAAATACTATAGTCAAAATCCATGCCTCATTATTATGCACATGTGGTTACAGGTGACCATGAACAATCATTTCAAGAGATGTAAGGCAACACAACAACAACACAATAGAAAGGCAAAGCAACACAACACAACTCGCCCGAAACAGTCATTTTCAAAGAACAATTGTCTGCCTTGGGTGGGATTCAAACCCACGACCATCAGCTTTCCAGACGACGCTCTTACCTACTAAGCCACACAATATATATGATAAAGGGTGGGGCTCGTGTGCAGACCAGCACTTCCAAGGTGTGTATATCAAAAAAACAGTGGAACAGGAGTAAAGTCTTTAAAATGTTAAGGGATAGAGGGATGACAGTGCTAAAACACATGGAAAATGCGATGTAATGACGGTTGCCGTCTGTGTGGGGAACGGGTCCCGTAACTATTAAACAACGGACGCAAAGGCGGTGTCCGCGTAACCGTCACACGGACTCCGAGTGTTTACGTTGTGGGACAACTTCAGCACGGAACTATAAAGCGGACGCCGTGAAATGGTCCGGTCTACTCGTATTAGCGCCCGTCCTGGCATTGATTAAACGGAACGGCTCAGTCACGTACCGTTAATAAATCCGTCTCAGGATAATATAATACGCCGTTCATGTAGCTAGCCATAAATAGTCAGAAGTCAAATAGTCATCACACACGAAATATGGAAAGACTGGGCAATATACAAGGTAGAATGTACAATGCATAATCAGTTTGAGTCTCTTCCATCTGTAAGAAGTTGAACAGCCCAGTTTGGTGCATTAGCTGGTGGTTGTGAGGTAGAGGCAGTGGAAAGTACCCTGGTCTTCATTTGAAACCCCCTGTGGTCCTTTCTAGTAAATCGTCTATCCAACTTTTTGATGAGCCGATTTAATGCTATATGTAAACATAAAGCAATCACTTTAAAATAAGATCAAAACATGCACTATAAATGTACCTTCTGAGCGCCATGTTAATTTATGTTGTAGTATACCACCTTCATCATTATCACTTTCTTCTGTCATGAAATGATAATCAATTTCATTCCATCTCTGTAACTCTTTGTCTTTCTTGATTGTTTTTTTACGTCGGTCATAGAGCTGCATAAGGACAGTCAGATTGTATATGCATCTAAATATTCACAACATAAGCAAAATGCAGCTGTTTAAATATATTGGTTCCAAATATTCTGCATGCACTGAGAGCACAAACCTGTTTTTGAAGGGCTCGTCTTCTCGAGGTTCTCTTAGCCGTTTGAGCCGCTTCAAGTCTATGAGGTTGATTATCATTAAAAATCCGCCTTCTGCTCTCATAATAACGGTGAACAGCTTCTACAGAGCAATAGACATAAACATCCATCAAACTCCTGAGCAACAAAAAGACAAACATAGATCCATATACATATAACAAGCTATTCATGCAACTTAAAGACACCACTGAAGTGACTCAATCTGCTCCATTTAGATGGAGCACCTTGACAGACTAAGAACCACACATACACACATGCATGTACACACATATTTACAGGCCTAAAGATGAGACATCTTGACAGGTAGCTGCCTAAAGATGGAGCATCTTGACAGCCAAGAGCCGTGCCGTACACATTAACAAACACACACATGAACGACTGAAAACGAATCCCCTGCCTAAAGATGAGACATCTTGACAGGTAGTTGCCTAAAGATGGAGCATCTTGACAGCTAAGAGCCATACGCATTAACAAACACACACATGCACGACTGAAAACGACTCCCCTGCCTAAAGATGAGACATCTTGACAGGTAGCTGCCTAAAGATGGAGCATCTTGACAGCCAAGAGCCATACGCATTAACAAACACACACATGCACGACTGAAAACGACTCCCCTGCCTAAAGATGAGACATCTTGACAGGTAGCTGCCTAAAGATGGAGCATCTTGACAGCCAAGAGCCATACCAAACACACACATGCACGACTGAAAACGACTCCCCTGCCTAAAGATGAGACATCTTGACAGGTAGCTGCCTAAAGATGGAGCATCTTGACAGCCAAGAGCCATACACATTAACAAACACACACATGCACGACTGAAAACGACTCCCCTGCCTAAAGATGAGACATCTTGACAGGTAGCTGCCTAAAGATGGAGCATCTTGACAGCCAAGAGCCATACACATTAAAAAACACACACATGCACGACTGAAAACGACTCCCCTGCCTAAAGATGAGACATCTTGACAGGTTAGTTGCCTAAAGATGGAGCATCTTGACAGCCAAGAGCCATACACATTAACAAACACACTGAAAACGACTCCCCTGCCTAAAGATGAGACATCTTGACAGGTTAGTTGCCTAAAGATGGAGCATCTTGACAGCCAAGAGCCATACGCATTAACAAACACACACATGCACGACTGAAAACGACTCCCCTGCCTAAAGATGAGACATCTTGACAGGTAGCTGCCTAAAGATGGAGCATCTTGACAGCCAAGAGCCATACGCATTAACAAACATACAAATGACTTAAAATGGCGACTTCCCTGCCTAAAGATGAGTATCTTGACAGCTAACGAATGACACACACACACACACACACACACACACACACACACACACACACACATACACACGCACGCACGCACGCACACACACACACGGCTAGGATGGAACAGTTAAGTTTCACTTACTTCTGACCTTTCTCGGTGAATGACTAGATTCAAACTTCAAAGATACTTGCTCCAGTAGAAACTCTCTGACACGTTGGTTTTGTTCATCACAGTAACTGCATGTTCACACATGTATAACCCAAACCAACACACAAATATTCACCTTAAGGAACCATCAAACTGTGTATCATTGGGTGCATTATCATGAATCTTCTTAACTGCCATCTGCAGGAGTTTCAAGAGCAGCAATATAAATCATGTTCCATATCTAAAACTTACTGAGAGAGCAGAAGGGATCCTCAATTTCTGCCGAGAAGTGCTTGTAGCATTCCGAACACTTTCCAGAACTGATTCCTTTAGTTTTTGAACTTCCACACTTAAAGAGGCTATTTCTTCTCTCTGTTGTAGGTCTGTGTTATAAAGTAGCTACATGAAATAGCAGACCAAGAGATTCCCAGAGCAATATAACACAATACAATACAACTCACCCAAGACAGTCATTTTCCAAAAAATGAGCTGCCTCAGGCAGGACTGAGTCGAACCCTCGAGGCAGATGCTCTACCAACTGAGCTACCTAGGCAGCTCAGCTGGCTGTAGTTGACTGAATTTTAACAAAGCAGCATATTTAATGTAACCCACTCTCTGCTCTTGTTTGATTAAGTAGCGATGTCTGTTCTGAAAAGGCGGCCATAAGGCTGTCCAACTTCTGTCCAATCGCAGCTACGTCGTCAGTAAGTGGGGACGAAGAGGCCATCCTATGACCACCTCCACAAGGTGTTATTGGCGGAGAATTCAGGCTGGATGTTAGAGACAGTCCATTGCTATAAAACGACCCTGAATGCATCATAGCATAGCTAGCTAAGCTTAGACCCTCTAGTGCGCCTGCGAAATAATAACAGCTGCTATTGCAGCTGTCAGCTAGATCTAGTATTTACTACGCATGCGCGAATTAAAAGAAAAGGCGTGGCTCGCGATGCGCAGCTGTATGCAGCCGTATTTCAATATTGAACGTTGAATAATGGAGCGCAACAGACTTCCCTGTGCTGGAGAGAAACGACGTAAATTATTATGTGGACATTGCAGTAATTTTGTGTCGAAGTCAACGTACTACCGGCACAGGACGAGCTACTTTAACGCGCGTACGAACGTGTGGATGACAGAAAGTGATGCTGAAGTTCAATCCAACTCAGACAGTAGCAGTGAAGAGGATAATATTGATTCTACGCCTGATGATAGTATTACAGATGTAGACCTAGACCCTGAGAAAGGTAATAACTAAAATAGGGCTATATAGGTCTATATGTCAGACTATTGAATAGAGAGATTTTATCCTTTTTTGCACTCCTATAATACAAGTAAATAAAAAATTTAGGAAATTTGGAAGGAAATATAGGGATTGCATAAAAAGGAACGAAGACAAGATTGGGACACAGACATGTTATGATATATCAACGTAACATTATAGGTACGTCGATATATCATAACATGTCTGTGTCCCAATCTTGTCTTCGTTCCTTTTTATGCAATCCCTATATTTCCTTCCAAATTTCCTAAATTTTTTATTTACTTGTCTCCCATCATTTTTTTTCTGGACCTTGGTACATGCATTTTGCTATTTTTGTAGCTTGCTTGGTAGCTAACATATTAGCTAATAGAGCTTGTAGCCTGAGGCTATCCAACATTTTTATTGCAACATCAATATATTGTACCAAATTTTACTTTTAGTTGAACTTTTGTTAATGATATATTGCAAAGCAATGGGGCTACTATTTACAAGACTACAAGATTTTATCTCAATATTGATCATTGGAGTATTAAGCTTTACCATCACACCAATTTTCACATTTGGGAGAGCTTCTGTTAGTGAGATACAGTAATGCTAGCCTGAGGCTATGTTTTACAAGATTTACAGAGGTTTTATCACAATGTTGATCTTTGGGGTATTAAGCTTTACCATCACACCAATTTTCACATTTAGTCGAGCTTTTGTTAGTAAGATATGGTAATGCTAGCCTGAGGCTATTTTGTACAAGATTTACATGGTTTACAGAGATTTTATCACAATGTTGATCTTTGGGGTATTAAGCTTTACCACCACACCAATTTTCACATTTAAGGGAGCTATTTTTAGTGAGATACAGAAATACTTGCCTGAGGCTATTTGTTGTTGTATTACAAGATTTACATTGTTTACAGAGATCTTATCACAACGTTGATCATTGGTGTGTTACACTTTATCATTACACCAATTTCCACATTTTGTGAAGCTTTTGTTAGTGAGATATGGTAATGCTAGCCTGAGGCTATTTTTTACAAGATTTACATGGTTTACAGAGATTTTATCACAACGTTGATCTTTGGGGTATTAAGCTCTACCATCACACCAATTTCCACATTTACTGGAGCTTTTGTTAGTGAGATACAGTAATGCTTGCCTGAGGCTATTTGTTGTTGTATTACAAGATTTACATTGTTTACAGAGATCTTATCACAATGTTGATCATTGGTGTATTACACTTTATCATCATATCAATTTCCACATTTATTGGAGCTTTTGTTAGTGAGATACAGTAATCCTTGCCTGAGGCTATTTGTTGTTATATTACAAGATTTACATTGTTTACAGAGATTTTATCACAACGTTGATCATTGGGGTATTGAACTATACTATCATAAAAAATTTCATATTTAGCAGACCTTTCATTAGTCAGATATAGGACTGTGTGGCCTCCATTAATAATACATGGCCTGAGGCTATTTTTGTTTATTTTACAAGAAGTACATTGTTTACAAAATTTTTAACATGACGATGCACTACCCCCAGTGGAACTACATAACTTCACCAAGTTTCGTGTTTAGATGTGTTACCGTTAGTGAGTTACGCTTCTTCAAGCGGAAGAAGAAGAAGAAGAAGAAGAAGAAGAAGAAGAAGAAGAAGAAGATGAAGAATTTACAAAATAGACTTTTGTTAATTTAACACCTTTCTCATGCATCAAATTATACCATTTTATAATCACAGTTAGTTTCTGGGTATAGTTACACATTCATTTTAACAGAAGTCCCCTAGGTAGCAAACTGAAAGTGAAAGTGATGAAAAACCTTATATATGGTTTTCAATGGGAATAGACCATAGCAATCCCTATATACACAGTACTACCGTACTGTGTGATAAGGTACAACACATCATTTAGAAGCATTGCCATTGATGGAAAGCTCAGACGATGAAAGCAGTAGTACTGTAAGTGAGGAGGCACTACACACTGAGGTTTGTAGCTATAGACACTTTCGCTCACTTGTTTAAGTGACAGAAAAACTTCACCCGCCTTCATTTGCAGGGTACAATTGAAGTTCCAGAATGTTCATCAGAATCTGAAGATGATTTTACTACCAAATCATCCTCTATCCCCAGCCAGCTCAAGATTCTTCTAGTATTCATGATGGTTTGGCAATGCTCATTTAAAATTTCAAATGCAGCTATTTCTTGTCTACTACGCTTTTTCATCATCCAGTATTTTATAGAACATCAGCTACACTTCCAATTAAATGGAAGATGTGTACAAGAAGAACAAGTTTTGCATATGTACGATGGAAAGAGCTTCATAACAGATATGATTGGTACGGTTCATCAGCTACAGTATGTGTCAATATACTTGAATATCCTTCAGCCTGCTGCTTTTTGCCAGTGCAGAGAATAGCACATAGATGTGCAAATATTATTATGCCTGTAGACTTGAATGGATTTACCGAAACAGTGTTTATTGCTTGTCCAATTGCTTTTAAGTATATAGCTTAATAATTGTGTTAGCATACACTTTTGGTGTATATATATACTACATGGTCTGCAATTGTATACAATGCGAGTGTGTTCTATATAGAGTTATCATGTGTAAACAGTTGACTAATAATCAGATTACTGTGTATAAGAGGATAATACTGTTTGTCATTTCCATATAATGTGCAAATATGTACATTTCAATCTACAATTTCTTGGAGAAGCATTAATGCTTTATGAGCACTAATTCGCTTGTGATACTGTACAGAACAACACATTTCAGCGAGATTTAATAGCTTCTTTCTACTTGCATTGAGTGATATGCAATCACTTTCACATATGCGGTATATTATAGCTCCAACAGCATACATGTCACTGTGAGTTGACTGTCTGCGTTCTCCTTCTACAACCTCTGGGGCAATATGTGGAAACAGTCTGCGATATTCGTCCTTCTCATAATCAGTAAGCTGGTAAAGTTTTCCCTGTGAAGTATTTGTTGCTTTACCAAAATCAACAAGAAGTACTTGGTAGTTTCCAGAGGGTACATATTTACCACTTGCTGGAATGGCTGACTTTCCTAGGACTAAGTTGTTCTCCTTGATATCATCGTGCAGTATATTTACTGTAGCATGTAGATAATCTACTGCATCTAACAGTTGAGCACATATAATCAGCCCATCATCTGGTAACAATTGAAGCTGAGGGTGTTGTAGTTCATGGGCAAGGGTAATTGACTGTGGATTTAGTTCCTTGCAGTCAGTTCCATTTACAATTCCATGAAACTGCATCACAATTCGTAATGGTTTTGAAGTGGTACAAATCCCAAAGAGGTAAGGCAGATATGGATGACACAAACTAGCTAGAACTTCGGCCTCCTTCTTTATATCTTCTTTCAAAGTTCTAACGAAGAACTCCTTTACTGCAACATGAACACCACGATAAATCTGAAGTTTAACTGCCCCAAAGGAACCTCTTCCTATAAAGCGCTCTTCAACCTTCCCATTTATGATGGGACTTTCTAGCATTGCAACATCAATCTCATGAATGCTTGTATCTTTTTGGTGAGCTTGAAGGTGAATTCCAATACGAGTATTCATAATCATTGCCTCCTTCCTTTTCTCAAGCTCCCACCTCCACCTCTCCCAAAAAGTACGCGTCATACATTTGAGAGTACTAATTCGCGTTTGACAGTCTTCAACCTTCTTATGTGCTACCTCAAGCTGTGTTTTTATCTTTCTTATCACGGGTTTAGTCTTGGCCTGGCGTAACCGGCTTTCGTGCGTTTCTCATACGCCGTTTTTCTTCCGCGGTATTACATCGATAGCGTGTTTGGTGTACGCAAACAGGGTCAGAATCGTCGTCGGTGACCGTGTAGACATCGTCCGTGACCATGTCATCTTGATTTGTACTACAGCTGGATGTACTTGACCCCTGGGCTGCCATTGCGATAGTCCGAATTTTCCCGTATTCAAGAGCAATTAACGATAATGTCCGTCCATGTCCGTATCTTGTTAATCTCGGTGCCCGTTATACTCCGCAAAAAATTTAGACCGTTACCATACGTGAAATGTCCGTGTATATCGTATATACGGCTTTCCGTTGCGGTACGTGACGGTACTTTGTTTTCCCTGTGAAAACTATAGAAACAAGGGTGCTGTATGCAGACAAAAGCAAGGATATATGGTATGAGAAACAAGGTGCAGTATGAAGCAAAGGCAGAGGATAATGGCATCCAACAATAATAACCCCTCCCTATATCATGTTTTTATGGGGTTACGCATGCTATTATTGTTGGATGCCAATATTCAATGCCTTTGCTTCATATTGCACCTTGCCACATATCCTCACTTTTGTCTGCACACAGCACCCTTGTTTCTGTAGTTTTTGGCACTGTCATCTCTACATCCTTCAACATTTGCTTTTACTCTTGTATATATAGCCCTGTACAGCACCACACACCAATAACCTACAAGTAGTGTTTACACCCTACTCATTATCCTTAATCAAGTAAGGAGGTTTGTCATACAGTTTGGGACGAAGGTTCTTTTTCAACTTCTTGTACTGCTTCTCTAAGTTAGTCTTCCTCTGCTTAGCTTCAGCAACTGCCATACTGTACTTGCAGTCTGCAAAGAAGTTCTTTACAGGTTTCAAACGATGCACACGTATATGCATGCAAGTTATTATAGCTAGTGTGTATGTATGCATACTGGAACTCCTCTAATTATGCCCTAAATTAGAAGACACTTCACTACAATAGACCACATTGCTGCCACAATTAACCACGTGGGGTGAGGACATACACACATACAATACTTTTCTTCAGTCAAATTAAAGATGTGCCAAGGAAAGTGGTTTATGTGTACAGCAGACACAGTTAATGTATATTTACTTTCTTTGAAATATCCCATGAACCCCTTGCCCTGGTCCTGGGCCTCTTTGAGGAATACTAAAGAATGATCTCACCCTCCCCACCTTCAGTAACATAATCTGTGCTATGGAGATGAATGATGCTGGCAGCCAATACATGAACAGTCCCTGGGAAATTAACAGACAAAAAGGTAAATAGTGCATGAATCACATGTGTTTGGTATTGCATGTGATGATTATGTGGTCCTCTTACAGCAGGGAAGGATGCAGTAATTGGTATAAGGATGATAGGCATGAGACGAACCATGTTCTTCAGTTTGGCCATCTGTGTATTCCCCACACCAGTCTTACCACCAAGCTGTGTAGTATATATAAAAGCATGTAGATGATCTGAATATAGATGGAAGAGGGGGTAGCCTAAGGTATAAATTGAAAGTTTCTGGTTTGTTGTCCTTCTGAGCTGGTTCACTTTCAGTGATAAAAGTTTACTCAGGAGTTTCTGATCTGCAGGAGGGAAATTGGAAGGTATATGGATTTGTATAGTAGTGTTTATACAGAAGGGTGGGTGTTGGGCGTAATGCAATAAGAGGTATTGGTTGGAAATACTCTGTAAGGCCTCTTTTTTGGCAGGAAGTGAAAGAGGTTGTTTAGGTCTTTATAAAGTGGTGTTAGTGAATTTGTTAGTGATGCAAGTGTGTATGAGGAGTAGAGGAAGGTGAGTGAACAGGTTTGCAAAAATGTGGATTTGTGTGATGTGATGACTACAGCAGCTCTTTCCATAGCTGTCATCATAGCTTTTGCTTTTATTGTTTTGGTTGCAGTCCTGATTATTGTTATATTCAGACAAAGAAGAAAAAGGCAAGTGAAATGTCATTCCTATTACTTCCATGTCTATTCTAATTCTTACAGGAGTTTTATGAGTAGGCTTTAGCACAATATAATATGCCAAACAAAAGCAATATTACATAGACTTATTTTTTTACAACAGTAATCAGCTTGGAACGGGAACACAGATATCATCAGATATGCAACAACTGGTGGTATCAGCGACGATACTATAAAAAGTGACCCTCTGCTGCATGATGATCCGCTGGAAGATTTTGGAGTTGAGATACCAGCAAATCCACTACCACTTCCACCTAAACCAAAAGTGAAGAAATCTCACAAGAAACCATCTATCACAGCAAGTGTAAATCAAAGTTATGCCAGCGGTGAACATCAGGGCCCCCGCAAACCTGTATCAGCAAAGAGGCCTAGGCCTCCGCCACATGCCCAGATTCAAGGCCAAGTCCAGCAACCAGAGTGATCACCTTCTCCTGTTTATGAAAGCCTTAATTGTCGTTATGTACACAATTGGATGATTTAAGACATAATATTAACTTTACACAATGAAATTAGACCTGTCGTATATGTAAGAGTGAAAATCTTGTCTAGTTCTGTAACCATATTATCCTTGTAGGTAGTAGATTGCATATCTGTTTAGCAAGTCATGTGTAAAAAAGTAGAGGCTGCAAACAGCATTACATAAGGCTAATGGGCATGTGAGGACTCGTGCCCTAGTCAACTTCAGTCCTTGGCTGAGGGTCTGCAGCTGGCTGGAGTTGAGGGGCAAACAGATGGTAAGTTATGCTCCTCAGGTGACCCAGCAGAGAGTTAACAGCAGGAAGTATGTATGGTATAGGATCTATTAACCCACTTCATGGATATTCAATGTTACTATACAACAAGTAAATAAAAAATTTAGTAAATTTGAAAGGAAATATAGGGATTGCATAAAAAGGAACAGAGACAAGATTAGGACACAGACATGTTATGAAATATCAATGTAACATTATGGGTATGTCGATATATCATAACATGTCTGTGTCCCAATCTTGTCTCCGTTTCTTTTTTATGCAATCCCTATATTTCCTTTCAAATTTCCTATTTATTTGTCTCCCGTCATTTTTTTCTGGACCTAGGTACATGCATTTTGCTATTTTGCAGTTTACTTGGTAGCAAACATATTAGCTAATAGAGCTTGTAGCCTGAGGCTAACTAACATTTTTATTGCAACATCAATTGTTTGTGTATTATAATTATTGTACCAATTTTACTTTTAGTGGAGCTTTGTTATTAAGTTTACCATCATACCAATTTCTACATTTACTGGAGCTTTTGTTAGTGAAATACAGTAATGCTTGCTGACCTTGCCTCTTAAGTATCTTCCACTCGTTGTTGCGCTCGCCCACAAATTGCACACAACTTGCCTGAAACAGTCATTTTCAAAGAAAAATTGGCTGCTGTTTTTGGCACTGTCATCTCTACATCCTTTAACATTAGCTTTTACTCTAGTATATATAGCCCTGTACAGCACCACACACCAATAATCTACAAGTAGTGTTTACACCCTACTCATTATCCTTAATCAAGTAAGGAGGTTTGTCATACAGTTTGGGACGGGGGTTCTTTTTCAACTTCTTGTATTGCTTCTCTAAGTTATCTTCCTCTGCTTAGCTTCAGCAACTGCCATACTGTACTTGCAGTCTGCAAAGAAGGTTTTACAGGTTTCAAACAATGCACACATATATGAATGCAAGTTATTATAGCTAGTGTGTATGTATGCATACTGGAACTCCTCTAATTTTGCCATAATTAACCACGTGGAGTGAGGACATACACACGTACAATTCCTTTAAGTCAAAGATGTAAAGTGGTTTGTGTGTACAGCAGACACGGTTAATGTATATTTACTTTCTTTGAAATATCCCATGAACCCCTTGCCCTGCTCCTGGGCCTCTGGACCATTTGAGGAATACCAAAGAATGATCTCACCCTCCCCACCTTCAGTAACATAATCTGTGCTATGGAGATGAACGATGCTGGCAGCCAATACATGAACAGCCCCTGGGGAAATTAGTAATTAAAAAAAGGTGCATGAATCACTTGCACATATTGTGTGTATAACACATATCAGTATGATATTGCACTCCATGTGATTGTGAGACCTCTTACAGCAGAGAAGGATGAAGTAATTGGTATAAGGATGATAGGTATTAGGCTAACCACGTTCTTCAGTTTGACCATCTGTGGATTCCCCACACTAGTCTCACCACCAAGCTGTGTAGTGTACATAAAAGCATGTCCAACAGCAAATGCAAACATGTTATACTTATATAAAATGCATATGTTTAAGTTATAGCACCTCTGGGAGGGATGTTGCTGGTTTATAAGCACGACACCCGAGGGCGCGTAGCGCCCGAGGCGAGGGGGAGTGCTTCAGTATAAACGGCAACATCCCGACCAGGGGTGCTATAATTCATTTATAGCCGGTTGCTAGGTGGTTCTTGACGTCATGATGCCATATATGGCATGGTTTGCGTACGCTTGCTCAGTTTGAACGGCGGCTAGCTAAGCGTATGTGTACTAGAGAAGCGGAAGATCATAGGAATGGAGTCGTGGACCGAGTCAGCTTTTAGCGACGAGGTGGACGAAGGGCCGCGTTAGTCCCCCCATAGTTTTGGAAACCGACAAAGCAGCTGCTAACGCTCCCGCTCCCCTCAAGTTGTACCTGTGAATTGTGGAACACCTTGTAAAGGCTCAAACTATCCCTGGGTAAGCCCAAAGCTGTGAGCAGCACCGGCGGTAAAGAGCTAGTAGGAAGCGTATGCGTATTATAAAGTGCTGGCTCTGCGCTTTCAATGCTCTGCATACGCTTAGGAGTGCTTCTACTAGCCATTACTCAAACTCGAAAATCAAGCCAGCTGAATAGAACTGCGCAAACTTTGCAGGGACCTGCCCACGTCAATCTGTAACTTCCGTTTTCATTGAACACATTGAGTATGACATCATGGCTCAGTGAATATTACTGGGCCTACATTAGATATTGACACCTTCACACTAGATATTGTCACCTTCACACCAGATATTGTCACCTTCACACCAGATATTGTCACCCTCACACTTCCTGGAGGGCTGTAGTAGCCACTACAATAATCTTAGCAACCACCAGGGCTATAAATGCACAATAAATGTATGATAGCCAAACGACTTAATAAGGTCAAGTCAGGAGGTCATTACCCCTCCACGCACACATCTATGATATTGCACTCCATGTGATTGTGAGACCTCAGTAATTGGTATAAGGATAATACTGAGGTATTAGGCTAACCACGTTCTTCAGTTTGGCCATCTGTGGATTTCCCACACTACCAAGCTGTGTAGTGTACATAAAAGCATGTCCAACAGCAAATGCAAAGATGCTATACTATATAAAATGCACAATAAATGTATGATAGCCAATGTAAGTTAACTACTTAATAAGGTCAAGTCAGGAGGTCATTTAGAAAGTATTTCTGAAGAATTTGAACCAATGCTGTGTAATATCAAGGTGGGTGATGTTTATGTAGGTGGTAAGTGGTGTTCCCGCAACATCATCAGGAGGATTAATAGTTTGACTCCAATAGGATGTGACGTCACTACACGCACACAAATATATTTGTATCACAGAAGCCATAGAGATCAAAGAAACCGGTGGTAGTAGTAGTAGTACAAATCCTGTAAGACTAGACCCACTATCAAAACAGCATTGTCTTAACTCATTAATATTCTTATCGTAGTGTATGGTGTGTTGTACCACAGAAGCCATAGAGATCAAAGAAACCAGCTGTAGTACAAATCATGTAAGACTATCCCCACTATCAAAACAGCATTGTCTTAGCTCATTAATATTCATATCGTAGTGTATGGCATACTGACTCAGCACTAAGAAGTACTGTCTTAGTGCTGAGTCAGTATGCCATACACTACGATATGAATATTAATGAGCTAAGACAATGCTGTTTTGATAGTGGGGATAGTCTTACATGATTTGTACTACAGCTGGTTTCTTTGATCTCTATGGCTTCTGTGGTACAAACCGGTTACACTACACCCACTCAGTGGTTTAGTGTATACACTACTCTAGCCTCGTACCCAGGCTCTCGGTAGGAGGGAGAGAGAGAGCCTGGTACTGACTGCTCGCGCATGCGTCCAATTAATTCAAATATTTGTCGGTTATGACGTTCCGTTTATAGTAAGGCGAGGCCCAAACGTAATAACGCGCGCGCCGCGTCACCAACTAACCGAGCTAGAAAAGAAAGCAGCGAACTTCAGAGAGGCGCTGCCTCTCTAACGAAAGGTAAGGGAGTCACCTACTAATCCCTGCCACTCAGTACGGGGTAGTTTGACTTGAGGTTTGTGGGAAAGCGACTTGACAACAACCTCTCCGCCTCTCTCTGCCCAGTCTTCAGAACGAGGTCATGGCTATCCAGACATTGTAGAGCGAACGAAATGGCACTTTCACTGACAATCGTTGTACTAGTAAGGACGTGCTATAGCAAACAGGAGAAACGTGACGTCATAGCCCATCCATGATGCGGAAAGTGTAGCAAAGTTATACGGAAATCCCGGAATGCTGGGATTTTTCACGCATGCGCAAGCAGTCAGTACCAGGCTCTCTTTCTTCGAGAGCCTGGGTACGAGGCTAACACTACTCGTGCTATGCACTCGTAGTGTATATCCACTAAACCACCTCGTGGGTGTAGTGTAACCTATATTTGACTCATCACTAAGTACATGTACTGTCTTAGTGCTGAGTCAGTACGCAATACCCGGTTTCTTTCATCTCTATGGCTTCTGTTGTACAAACCGATTACACTACACCCACTACCCCGTGGGTGTAGTGTAACCTATATATACGCTCGCTCATGACACGCGCTCACTTGTGTTGTATAAATTGAATGCAAAGACTGCGAGAAGGCAGTTTGCAAGGTTTGTCTGAAATTTATGTTGTGGAGAGTTGTAATGCATACATGCAGCATATTTATAAGTGCCTCAGTTTGTACTATACTGCTCTGTAGTATCTCAGCAGCACAAGATTGTCTGACATCATGCAGTCAGGTGATAGACTAATCAGCCTGCTTCTTACCTTCCTGGTTGTCATTATACCAATATGTAAGTCAAATTGACCAAAGTGATGGGTTAAAAGTCTTCACAAATTTCATATATCCACCATTATAATCATAATCACTATGCAGATGCTCACTATCGCTATGGTGATATTCATCTGGTAGGAGGTTCCTATCAGTGGGAAGGTCGAGTGGAAATCTTCATCTCTGGAACATGGGGCACTATTACTGACTCTGAGTGGACCAACAATGATGCACAAGTTGTCTGCCGCAAGCTGGGACATTTCAAACCAGGTGCTGAAATTATCTATTCCATTATCATGGTGTATGTGTAGATGTTTGGGCCCCTTAAATTCATCTTCTAAGTCTGCAAGAACAATGTATGTGTTATGCCAGGCAAACTGCATTTATAGCTTAGCACCACTGTCCCTTAACCCACCGCTTTAAGCTGATTTGGCGAATATTGAGGTGGTGTAGCACCATACTTTATTGAATAGTGAACTGTTGCCGATGCTACCTACGAATATAGTTCGCCTTTGTTGCTAGAAACCATCTGTGCAAAAATAACATCCACCTGCATCCATGTACTTGGCTGATGCTAATAAAACTATATATAACAAGGCCGTAGACAAGTGGGTGCTTGGGGGTGCTGAAGCAGCCCCAAATATTTCAGAGCTAAGCTGGTTAGAGGGTGTTGAAAGCTGCGACATACTTTCGTAGCTTGTAAAGCATTGTCTAAGCACCCCAAACAAACGAATTCGAAGTTGTCTACGGCCTTGTATAACAGTGGCGGATCTAGCTATAGGATTTTGCAAAGGGGGTAGCTTGTCGCGCATGTTTTGAAGCCACACCCAGTCAATTATATCATAATATGCACGAGCGCGCGAATGACTACCTGCGGAGTTTACGTCCGCGTGCGTACACGTAGATTAAGTCTTCTCAGTTGATTTGGCAAGTTTGTGGCTAGGTAAATCCCTTGAAGACGGATAATCGCTGCGTAGGCGCTAGGCGTCCATAATTAATAGCGTGTTAGTGCTAATGCACGTACGCAAACTAGCATGAAATCGACAGTAAGTCAGGTACGCGTGTTCGTGAGATGTGAGCTATTATACAGTCCAGCAAAAGGGGGTTTCAGTGGAAACCTCTGAAACCTCCCTAGATCCGCCACTGTGTAAATGCAGTTGCCCTGGCCTTATGAGTATATACTTACACCTGTCAGAATGTATGCTAACAGGTTGTTGGCAGTGAGGAAAAGTGATGAATAGATGCAGTTACAGGATGGACTCATGCAATAAACAGTTTTTGTTATAATAACCCCAACAGATAGTGTAGACAACTATAGCTAGATCTAGACATGCTGCATATATACACTCCATGAAGAATATTTCCTATATGGGCCAGGTTGTAAGTGGGTGCCTGAGTATTGTAGAACAGTCGTACGGATAGTGATGCATATACCTATGGCTATCCAATCCACTGTAGTTCCAGTGCCCTTGCACTCTTCATGTTATACGGCAAATGTACACCTGTGCTTTCTCTTGCCACAGGTGCTACAGCTCATACTGATGCCTATTTTGGTGAAGGTAGTGGTCCAATACATTTAGACTTTGTGCAGTGTTCTGGTTCAGAGTACAACCTGACTGAGTGTGAGATACGACATGACAGAGTTAGGACCAGTCACTCCTTTGATGTGGGAGTAAAGTGTCAGCCAGGTACTGAGGTTTACAGGCTAAGGCTTGGCCTTTACATTGCATTTGTAATCACACTGTGCTTAGATAGTTTTGCTATGCAACAACAGTGTCCTCCCACACATGTGTTGTGTAGGGGAAACTGGAAGTAACATTGGGGGACTCGAAGTGTGTGTGTTGAAAACCATGGCTATACTGTGAATACCAAATATGGATATGGTCCCAAAGAGGTTTCAGTGTTGAAGTGTGGTCTATTGCTGGCTTTCATGAACCGTGATTATATCCAACCATCTGGGATATGTCATTTGCTTGATGGTGTGCATTGTTTAGGATTGCAACAGTGACATTTGATGTTTATAGAGACTCTGATATCTGCTTAAAGCTCCAGCAGGAGCTCAAATGCAGGGGCGGCAGTGTCGATCTGTAAACTTCTATTTCTATCAGCAGTGGCGGATCTAGGATTTTGCAAAGGGGGTAGCATGTCGCGCGAGTTTTGAAGCCACACCCACTTAATTACATTATAATATGGACGTGCGCAGGATTGATAATCTGTTGTTATGTCTGCATGCGTACACGCAGGTCTAACCCTTCTCAGTTGATAATCGCTGCGTAGGCGCTAGGCTTCCGTAAATAATAGCGTGTTAGCGCTAACGCTCGCACGACGGAACGCAAACTAGCATGAAACTGACAGTAAGTCAGCTGCGCGTGTTCGTGAGATGTGAGCTATTATACAGTCGCTGCAAAAGGGGGTTTCAGTGGAAACCTCTGAAACCCCCCTAGATCCGCCACTGATCAGGCATAGCTGGCTACCTTCTCTTTGATGCATGACACCACTAGCTAGACTGCAGACTCTACCATGTCAAATATCACTATTGCTTGTAATATATCTGAACTTGACATTCAACCCAACCATAATCTATGAAAATGAGTGACAGGCCATTTCTTCCTGACATTGAACAATGCAGGCTATATAGGACCAAGGCCGTCGGACAGTTTTTGCCTCCTCTTGCATACTGCGCATGCTCAGTTAGATCTAGTATTGAATGAGTGTGTATCTGTCTATTGCCATATTGAGAAGTTTAGTTTGTTGCAGCTAAATGGGTGTGGCTAAGCAAAAGTGGATGTGGTCAGCAATAATTTTGCTCGTGCTAACACATGCGCACCACCTACTCCCTGGCTGTCCTGGTTTAAGTTTTACTCCCACAGGCCTGAGGACTAGTTAAATGTCTGGCATACAAATCATACAGGGGATATATATTTTTCCTACGACATGCACCAGTATATAGCTACAATTTCCAAGCTTTTCATTTTAGTAATTCCATTTCAGCTGATGAGGCTTACAGAGAAGGAGATATTCGTCTGGTAGGAGGATCCTATAACTGGGAGGGTCGTGTGGAGATATACTGGACTGGGACATGGGGGACTATTAGTGACACTTCATGGAATAGTAGTGATGCTGAAGTTGTCTGCAGACAGTTGGGACACTCTACAAATGGTACATAGTAAAGTATTTAGTTGATAGTTACGTATATTCATTTTGTTCTCATACATGTAGGTGTTGTTCGCCATTGCTGTGGCTACTATGGAGAGGGCAGTGGAGCAATACACTTTCAGAGTGTGAGCTGCTCTGGCTCAGAGAGAAACATTACTGACTGTAGATACATTTATAACACTGTTATTACAAGTCATGCACAGGATGTGGAAGTTGAATGTCAGCAAGGTCAGATATATGCAGGGCTGCATCTAATGTATAACTATGCTATGTTGCACAGTATAATGTAGTAGTTGTACCTATGTCTTCCATAGGTGATAATATTAAGGAGGGAGATATCCGTCTGGTTCCTAGCCGCTACTTATGGCAGGGTCTTGTGGAGATATTCTTAAATGGTGTCTGGGGTAGAATCAATGATTTTAATGCAAATATTGAGGAGGCTAAAGTTGTCTGTCGACAGCTTGGATACAACACAAATAGTAAGATATTGACTTTACATAGCTAAAGCTTTGTATATTGCATGTAGCAAGTTAGCAGACTCTCTGTGTAGAAACAACTGTTTTGTGATCCGTGTATGATCCTCGCTAGATAGTACCATTCCAAATGTGCAATACTATGGGTACTATATCCACTGTAAAGTTGTTCAAATGGTGCCTACCAAGAACACAAGTTATGTAATGCAGCAAGCTTTTCTAGCCTTCATTGTAGTTGGGTGAGTATATCCTTCCTGGTATAGACAAAAAATGGGGTTCTTCATACACATGTGGATAACTTATGACCATTCTGACTCTGGTTTGGTGTTTGGCGTCTTTACTGGTTTAATTACCGCGGCCTTCTCCTTCATACTAAGTTCGAGTTCACCAGTTCATCTGGTTTGGTTGAGGTGCTTTGGTTGCTTTGTGATTTGAGCCCAGCCAGCTGAGCTGCTTCGGTAGCTCAGTTGGTAAGAGCATCGCCTAGCAAGCGGATGGTCGTGGGTTTGAGTCCCACCCGAGGCAGCTTTTTCTTTGAAAAATACTGTCTTGGGCGAGTTGTGTTGTGTTGCTTTGTCTTTCTGTTGTGTTGTGTTGCCTTGCCTTTCTTTGTTAGCATCTCATGGATGATTGATAGTCATGTACATTTGG
The DNA here is from genome assembly GCA_963970385.1 of Theonella swinhoei. Taxonomy (NCBI): domain Eukaryota; kingdom Metazoa; phylum Porifera; class Demospongiae; order Tetractinellida; family Theonellidae; genus Theonella; species Theonella swinhoei. Next base: position 6,705,097 of record OZ019949.1, on the reverse strand, counting down.
CCCTTACACATATACTTAGCTTTATCAAGTGTTATGCACTTTAGTGCTACTTCTCATTGTTTTCCACAGATGATCATGAGTATTACTATTATGAGCGACCAGGTGAAATAAATGATATCTTTCACCTTACAAACCTGAAGTGTTCTGGATCAGAATACAGAATAACTGATTGTCAATATGAAGATAACCCCAACATTATGTATCACTCTCACTGGGATGAGTGGGTAGTCCGCTGCTCTGTAGGTTAGTTACTGATAGTACAGTTTGGGGTTATAACAGGGAAGGTTGTGCACGCCATATATTGCATCATGTATCCTATTGGTCACTAGTAGCTAAGGATCATCACTGAAGTGTCCTAGAGGAATCCCAACCAAATAACTTTATTAGATAGAACCAGGCAAGTGAACCCGTTTTGCCACCATTATGAAAATGGAGTTTACATTTATAGGCATGTACAGTCTCTGGTACAAGAGGATTTTTGATGTGTGCAACTTTCTCTGAGAATATAAGATCGTTCGTGCCCTTATCTCAGAATGTGAATATTGTTTGCAAACTGTGTGTGATGTCTCATCTCTGGCAGTTTGAGGGCAGAGATATACACATTGTGTGGGTATATTTAAGGCTCTGGAAATATGTATATGTTTTTATAAACAGATGGGCCTGAAACTGGAAACGTTCGTCTCAACAATTATCGTTATGACTCTGAATATAAACTTGTGTATGGACGTCCTGAGGTGTTCCTATCAGGGAGCTGGAACTCAGTTACTGATAGCTCGAGGAGCTGGACACAAGAAAATTCAAATGTTGTGTGTAGAGAGCTTGGGTATAAAGGTTAGTAGTTTAATTTACTGAGCTCTGTACCCTTTTAAAAGGAGGCAAACACCCCATAAAAGAGACTGTATATAGCCAACTGAAGTTATACATACAGTGGCGGATTTAGGGGGGGTCCGTGGTGTCCGTGGACCCCCCTTTTCACCAGGCGGAGTGCATTTTTACGCATACACGCTTGACTGAACTTATGCAGCTAGAGCATTAAAACCTCCCTGGAATATAAAAGTATCGTGCGTGTGTTCTATACACTCTTGACAGAATAAAAGTTGCTAAACGGATCGCTAAAGGTTCCCGCGAAGGTAGCTATGTAGCGCTATAGGCGAAAAGTGGGCGTGTCACGTCAAAAATTCCTGCGCGCGCACCCCCTTTCTAAATTTCTAGATCCGCCACTGCCATATATATACATATATGTGCAGTTCTCCTTACCTACATGCCTGCCTCCTTACCTACATGCCTGCATATGCTGCATCTTGCAGCATATGCAGGCAAGGAAAATGTGAGAAATAAGGAACAGTATGAAGACAAAGGCAGGAAAAATGGAATGCAACAATCATAACATGCGTAACCCCTCCCTACATCTTTTTATTATGGAGTTATGCACGTTATGTCTATTGCAGGCCCATCACCTGCCTATGCTTTCATGCTGCTCCTTATTTCTCGTGACATCATCATTAGTGTTTTTTGTCTGCATATGCTACATCTTGTTCGTATGCTTGTTGGCACTTTCATCACATCCCATTCCAATGAAAATGTTTTTATTATTGACCTCATGTCAATCAGAGACTTTAGACCATGCAAACACCAAGTGTAGACTCTGGAAACAAATCCTCACTTTATTTTACAGATATTCACTATATAAGTGCTTTTACATATCTTTTCTCTCTTCTTTAGGAAATAAGACATATTATCCAAATAGGTATACAGGATCATACCGTCCTATGGGAGAGCTGATAGACAATGTGGACTGCATTGGCACTGAGTCCAAACTGATTGATTGTTATCATAATATTAGCCTGCGGAGTTCCTACACTTCCCTAACAGTGGAGTGTCAATATTGTGAGCATATACTTGTTGCTTGTTGATTTATTGTCTACTTTACTTGCAGATCACTGTGATGAGGGAGATATCAGACTAGTTAATGGTAACTCTGATATGGAGGGAAGAGTAGAGATATGTCATGATTACAGGTGGGGGACAGTATGTGACAAACAGTGGACAGACAACCACACAGCAGTAGTCTGTAGGCAACTTGGATTCAGTGACATTATTGGAGGTAAATTGAAAGCAATCTATGTTTGATCTATACCTCATAAGACCATCAGAGCAGTAGACTCTTTGGAGGGATGGCACCAGCACACCCATTGGCCTTAACAAATGTAATGGCTCAGAAATCTTGGAACACAGCTGTTATCAGCTTTTTCGCTCCATACAACCTTCTCTGAGAGTGCAAAAATTTGCAATTATGTACAACAAATAACATGTTCTATAAGTGTTTCTATACATATTCAAAGTATATGTCACACCCTAGCTAATTAACATGATTTTTGGATGGAACAGCTCTCTCCTGTAATGCATGCATATGTTCATGACCATTGAACAAATGTAACTGAGTAAACCTAGTAATGCAACTTTCTAAGAATTATAAGTAGATCTATATCCCATAATCTACATTGCGGCAATCTTTCTGCACTCTCCACTTTAGATTCAACCTACTTTACCTCTGAGATGTTTGGTCAAGGATCTGGTCATATACATATAGACTATATTACTTGCAATGGATCAGAATCTGCATTGTGGGAACCACGGTATTATAATGAGAAGTATTGTTCCTCTTTCACTCACTACTATGGATGCTCTCACAGTGATGATGTGGGAGTCCGCTGTCAGCCAGGTATTGAGATTTGGAGGGCTATCTATAGTAATGAAGTAGAGCATCATTTCTTATCTTCATCTAGCTTCCTGTTTAGATGGACAAATTGAGCTCCTGGAAGGTTACTCAGAAACTGGTGGTCATGTTAAAATTTGTTCCAATCAGAGATGGGAACCTATCTTAGGGAATTATTGGGGAGAAGATGAAGCAAGGGTTGCTTGTAATGCACTTGGCTATAGTTATGGTATGATTATGTAATGTAGACAAGTACAGAGTACACAACATATCTGTAATGGACATCACCCTTTATGGTGTTGCATTTGGAGCATTGGTAAAATATGCTTTGTGACTGCCAGAGGAATGAAATGCACTTGTAAAGTGCGTAACCCTGGCGCAGTTATAACTACCAAGTAAATGTATTAGAGTTCCTGACTCTCTTCGTGCTATGCATACTTGCAGACATTCCAACTTCAAAACGCACTTATGCGGGTGATGTGCAGTTTTGTCCGCATATATTGTCACTTGAGAAATGATATGTTTTCACGCGCGTTTGTGTTTCTTCTCCTAAAGTAGTTTTACAACGCTCAATGTTTACCTTGACGTTCGGGACAGGCCTTCCACGCGTTAACACGCAGCAAGAAACCTGGTAGAGAGCGAATTGCGGGTGATTTTTGTGCGTGCACACGTGTTCACGTTCATAACATGCAGTAACAATAGCCCTGTAGAGAGTGAATTGCGGGTGATAAGGCTTGTTGTGCGGGTGAGCGGGTGATGGCTGTAAAATGTGGGTGACACCCGCAGAATGCGGGTGAGTTGGAAGGTCTGTACTTGTAGCTAATGCAAAACTATATCTAACGGCAAATTGTGCTGGTAGTGATCTCCAATTAATGGGCACCTTCAGGCATAAACCGCTGTCTAAAACTGATACACTTCTGACGATACAGCTCCAGACTTACTATTACGAAGTAGCAATACAGCTTGTCAATATATCCATGTTTGGCAATCACAACAATCATGGTTAACGAAAATCGGCAATTTACCGCTTTTCTTCAACAACTCAGACCTGGTGTCTTCTTTCCGCTCCAGACGTTAACTGTAACGAGCACTAATGATGCTTCTTCATATCTCCATGTTTGGTACTCATAGGAGTCGGTTTACAAGAAAACTTGTTTACAGACAGACACACACAGACACACACACAGACACACACAGACACAGACACACACACACACACACACACACACACACACACACACACACACACACACACACACACACACACACACACACACACACACACACACACACACACACACACACACACACACACACACACACACACACACACACACACACACACACACACACACCACACACAGACACAGACACACACACAGACACACACACAGACACACACACACAGACACACACACACACACACACACACACACACACACACACACACACACACACACACACACACACACACACACACACACACACACACACACACACACACACACACACACACACACACACACACACACACACACACACACACACACACAGACTGACTACAATAACCCTCCGTGCATGCGCGAGGGTTAATGAGTTGAAGTCACACACTATAGTAATCTTCTCTCATTGCTAATCTATGCTAGGTTCTTATGGTACTTGCTGTGGTGGTGGTGGAGGTCCAATACACCAAAATTACTTTCAGTGTAGAGGAAATGAGCAGGAGCTTTCACAGTGTGATAGCTATGGCATGACATCACAACCACGTGACCGATATATTGCACGGATTTATTGTAGAGGTACATTTTATGTGAATTTGATATGCAACTAAACATTAGTGGATTCAAGGGATCTTCTGACATCCCATTGGACTATATAACACTGTAATCACAGGTGACTGCACTGATGGAGAGGTGAGACTGGTAGGAGGAGAGTCAGAGTTTGAGGGAAGAGTGGAGGTGTGTCTCAATGGGAGGTGGGGCACTGTCAGTAGTGATGGATGGACACAAACTAACACTCATGTCCTCTGCAATGACCTTGGATATGATCTCACTGGTAGGTGAATACTTAATTAACCAGTGCAGCAAGGGTTGTTTGGTGTGTCAGTCCATCAGTCTGATCATGATGTCCTTTTTTGGTAATGCATGCATTTATTATTTGCTGAGGGTTGTCTGCAATACTCTAGCATGAGGTGCCACACCAGAAATCCATTATAAAATATCTCTCCACATAATATTCTCTTAAGAATTAGTGCCAATTAAGTTCGAGTTAATGCTTAATCATGTATGGCTATACTAATCTTTGTGTATCATTTCAACTGCAGATGGTGCAGTGGCAAACCTATCCATACCTCAAGCCCTGTCAAAGCCAGTCTACCTACATAATGTTTTCTGCTCTAGTACAGACCTCAACTTGCTGAGTTGTAGCTTCAGCATATATTCAGGACAAGTATATGATGTTCAATATGTAACAATCATCTGTCAACAGCGTAAGTATTTATGCAAGTCGAATAAACATAATCTACTTCATTCACATGCAAAATTCAATTGCACACACCTCATAGCCTCATGTAAAGATGGAGATCTAAAACTTGTGGGTGGCATATCAGAGAATGAAGGCAGACTGGAAGTGTGTTTTGATCAAAGATGGGGCACTATCAATGGAGATGGATGGACACATACTGACACTCAAGTGGCCTGCAGACAACTTGGATACTCTACTTCAGGTATGCAGAAGTATGTGTGTACAAGGATTGCAGTGCTTATGCAGATTACAATTAGGATTATAGAATCTTATTAATTTGTAAGAACAGAGACAGGGGAGAGGAACTAGGAGCACATTACAAAATTCTTATTACTGCATAATCTGCCATCTCTACACTAGTTGCCCTATACAGAACTCGTCTTCTCAATCCAAGAAAATTATCACTGTCTTCCATTTACATGTAAATGGCTAGAGTGCAGTATCCTATGGTGTCTCTCTTTGGGCATTTTATATCGCACACAATGGCAGTAATCGTCTGAACACACAGACACACATAGACACACACACACACACACACGTGCACACACACACACACACACACACACACACACACACACACACACACACACACACACACACACACACACACACACACACACACACACACACACACATAAACATGTGAACCGCTACCTGCAGTCTCAGGAGGAAACTTCAAGGATCCACAAGGCATTGGGAAAAAAATCATAGGAACAAAGTTCAGCATGCAGGCAGAGGCAGGGGATGATGGCATATACACATGCATAATACCATATTCCCTACATCTGTAATTAAAGGGGTTATAGATGTTATTATTGTTGCATTCCTGCCTCTGCCTGCATGCTGCACCTTGTTCATTTTTGGCACAACCATCCCTTCAACATTTTAATGGAAATGTATTTACTTTACTTGCTCTAATTTTCTTCCTGGTTTCTTTGTCATTTCCTTACATTCCTTTGTTACTGTTGTATAAATGTCAACTGTGCTACCTTAGATTTATTGTACTTCACCACTGAAGAGGACTACAGGTAGCAGTCGAATGTTATATGAAATTATGACTAGTGTGTGATAGTAGTTTAAATACTGATATGATTATCTTTCCAGGGGTATCATACACAAGAACTCAGTCATCTTCATCTCTACCCGTCCACATCACCTCAGTAGGCTGCTATGGCTCTGAAGAGAAGCTCATTGACTGTGGGCACCATGAGTATACTGTTTCAGAGCCCTCTGTAAACCACTACTACTTCTTTCCTGAAATACCTTCGAATAACATAAAGACCTCTATGGACATTAGCATCAGTTGTTTTAGTAGTGCAGACAGCACCAATATTGATGAGATCAAGAGTTTGTCTACTGCATCTTTAATCATAAGCATCATTTCTGCTTCGGTTGTTATTGTTTTTGTTGCAGTGCTCATCATTGTTGTTGTAATATTGAGACAAAAAACCAAAAGGTGAGTGAAATATACATATTGTGTTTCATTACACGACTGTAGACATTCCCGTAACTTCCAAGCCTCTAATGTTGAGCATGTATTTGTGGAAATAGCCAAAAGGTTGAGCCAGTGTTTGCTGGTCTTAATACTAGTATATATTATTTACATTTTATGACAGTAATCAGCTTTGCACAGGACAGAGCCAAAACAGAGATACTATCAGATATGCAACAAGTGGTGGTGTCAGCAGTTTATCTATTGATGCTAAGAAAAGTGACCCCTTACTGTGTGACAATCCGTTGGAAGATTTTGAAGTTGAGGCTCCGGTAAATCAACTACCAACTCCACCTAAACCAAAAGTGAAAATATCTCCCAAGGAACCATCTATCACAGCAAGTGTTAATCCGTGTTATGCCATCAGTGGATGTCAAGGCCCCCGCAAACCTGTACCAGCAAAAAAGCTTCAACCACATACCCAGATTCAAGGGCAGGCCCAACAATCAAAAGGGTGGCCACCTTCTCCAGTTTATGAAAGCCTTGATTGAGGTCCCACTATATACAGAATTGGATGATTTAAGAGAGACATACATATATTGCACATTGACACTAGCTAGGCCTGTTGTATATGTAAAAGGACAATCATGTATTGTGTAGTTAATTGAGCTCCTTAGATTGTAGTCTCTTGTAATGTGTGAAATATGATGTATAATAATACTAGACTGCATAGATTTTGGTCTTACTGAAAAAAGTCTGAAGTGCTCAACCCCAGGAGTGTATATAACACGTGTGAAAAAGCGCACTCGCTATTGTAATTACATCTAACATGAAGTGTATGGAAGGTAGGGCAACTTAAGAACTTCTGCTCTAAATGTCACTGCATTAATATTGTTTTTTGTTTTTTTTTTAGTACTAGTTAAAGTACCCGTCCGAGTACATTACGCGATATAATGTACGAGGATGTGTCGAGAGCGTAATAAGGCACGAGGCGTAGCCGAGTGCCTTATTAGGCATCGAGACACATTCCGAGTACATTATATCCCGTAATGTACGAGGATATACGGGTACTTTAACTGGTTTATTGTACGTATACGGAAATTTTCAAACTAGCGCTTGAGATAGGTAACAGCAGAGAAGCTGCTCAGCTCATTCCTCAATAGCGAGGGCTCTACAGAGTAGGCTAGGAACAATTTAATGCCTTAGCTAAGAATTGGCAGTGTGTTAGAGGTGAGCGTGTTCCCGCCAACATGCTTCTTAGTCATGAATGTCTGCAAAGCCTAAGGCCACTGACCTAAGGGCTGCGCTGCTACCTATGACAGACGACAGCAACTCACTATTAGGAAATAAGAATCAGTGTTTCAGAGGTGAGTGTGTTCCCTTTGGCTTGCTTCTGAGTCATAATACCAGCCTTGGCTATGCCGCTGCGTGACAGATGCAGAAAACGTGACTCTGTAGAACCGCAGGGCGTTATTGTTTTGACCTTGTTGAGTAAACTGAGGACATGTATGGAAGTGTACTATATTAAGATGAAAGGGAAAATAAAGCACACTGGGATAATAAAGCACTGTTAGACAATGGCATACTATACATTATGGCAAATAAAGAACACTTTTGGCCTTTCATGTTAGGTGGCTTCGTACAATAAAAAGTATTAATGCATATATTGCAAAGGATGTACAAATAGCTCTATACTAATGTAAAGTACACCCTATACATAACTATGTGATTACTCTTGTAGGTAACTAAGAAGTGAGTGTTTAAAGGAAGACAGTGAAGGAGAGAGTGAGACATCAGCAGGGAGGTCATTCCATTTAGAACATGTAGAGGGTACAAATGAGTACTTGAATGCATTGGATTTAGCGAATGGTTGGATGAATTGGCAGTTTTGTGATGAGCGCAGTGCAGACAAATGTCTGGGTACAAATACGTTTTGCTGAAAATGGACTTGGTTGTGTACTATGGTATCACACAGTACGGTAGTACTGTGTATATAGGGATTGCTATGGTCTATCCCCATTGAAAACCATATATAAGGTTTTTCATCACTTTCACTTTCAGTTTGCTACGTAATGGACTTCTGTTAACATGAGTGTGTAACTATACCCAGAAACTAACTGTGATTATAAAATGGTATAATTTGATTGATGATAAAGGGGTTAAATTAACAAAAGTGTATTTTGTAAATTCTTCATCTTCCGCTTCTTCTTCTTCTTCTTCTTCTTCTTCTTCTTCTTCCGCTTTAACAGGCGTAACTCACTAACGGTAACACATCTAAACATGAAACTTGGTATAGTGATGTAGTTCCACTGTGGGTAGTGCATCGTCATGTTAAAAATTTTGTAAACAATGTACTTCTTGTAAAAAAAACAAAAATAGCCTCAGGCCATGTATTATTAATGGGGGCACACAATCCTATATCCGACTAATGAAAGGTCTGCTAAATGTGAAATTTTGTATGGTAGTATAGTTTAATACCCCTATGATCAACGTTGTGATAAAATCTCTGTAAACAATGTAAATCTTGTAATAAATCAACAAATAGCCTCAGGCAAGGATTACTGTATCTCACTAACAATAGCTCCCCTAAATGTGAAAATTGGCATGATGGTAAAGTGTAATACACCAATGATCAACGTTGTGATAAGATCTCTGTAAACAATGTAAATCTTGTAATATAACAACAAATAGCCTCAGGCAACGATTTCTGTATCTCACTAACAAAAGCCCCACTAAAAGTAAAAATTTGTATGATGGTAAAGTCTAATATGCCTATGATCAACATTGTGATAAAATCTCTGTAAACAATGTAAATCTTGTAATAAAACAACAAATAGCCTCAGGCAAGGAATACTGTATCTCACTAACAATAGCTCCCCTAAAAGTGAAAATTTGTATGATGGTAAAGTGTAATACGCGTATGATCAATGTTGTGATAAAATCTCTGTAAACAATGTAAATCTTGTAATAAAACAACAAAAAGCCTCAGGCAAGGAATACTGTATCTCACTAACAATAGCTCCCCTAAAAGTGAAAAATTGTATGATGGTAAAGTGTTAATACGCCTATGAACAACGTTGTGATAAAATCTCTGTAAACAATGTAAATATCTTGTAATATGACAACAAATAGCCTCAGGCAAGCATTTCTGTATCTCACTAACAAAAGCTAGGCTATATGTGGAAATTGGTGTGATGGTAAAGCTTAATACCCCAATGATCAACGTTGTGATAAAATCTCTGTAAACAATGTAATATAACAACAAATAGCCTCAGGCAAGCAATGCTGTATCTCACCAACAAAAGCTTCACTAAACGTGAAAATTGATATGGTGGTAAAGCCATAGATCAACATTGTGATAACATCTCTGTAAACCATGTATATCTTGTAAAAAATAGCCTCAGACAAGCAAAAAAATGACGGGAGACAAGTAAATAAAAAATTTAGGAAATTTGAAAGCAAATATAGGGATTGTATAAAAAGGAACGGAGACAAGATTGGGACACAGACATGTTATGATATATCGACGTACCCATAATGTTACGTTGATACATCATAACATGTCTGTGTCCCAATCTTGTCTCCGTTCCTTTTTATACAATCCCTATATTTGCTTTCAAATTTCCTAAATTTTTTATTTACTTGTACATAATGCAGAGACTTAAGTACTTTCTCCGGTCTGCTAATGTTGAAGTGGCAAACAACTCCAACAGGTCAGAATAGCTAGCATCCCACTGTTTCATGCACATCCGTAGAGCAAATCGCTGTACTTTCTCGAGTTGTTCTGTTTCCTTTTTCAAGTAGGGGTTCCATACTTGGCAGGCATACTCCAAGTGTGGCCTGATCAAAGCAATGTAGAGTTTGAAGAGTGTCAGTTGATTTGTGTGAGCATAGAAACGTCTGAACAGTATGCCAATTAGTTTTCTTGCTTTCATACACACGAAGTTTATATGTTCTGACCAAGAGAGGTTGGAGGTAAGTATCACACCAAGATATTTATACATATGAACTCTCTCAAGTGGTGTGCCGCCAAGGCATAAGGTAGGTGGTAGAGAAGGGTTGTGTTTTCTTGATACAATCATATATTTACATTTAGATGTATTAAATGCCATTGTTGCTGTATGATATCACATAATTTAAATAAGTGTTGATATCTATAGCAAAATAAAAATACAATATGTTGTGCTAAGGCCTCTGGTATGTAACTTTGTTTCTTACCACCTCTGAGAGTAGTCAGACACACATACACACACCAATATTGTACTGTAACTTGCTGTGCATGTGCTGAGGGTTTTCTTTCATTACAATAACATATGTGAAGGTGGCAAGTAAGCTTTCTATCATGCTGAATTCCTTTTTTGCTTTTTTTGGAAAAAGATGCGCCCCCCCCTCTAGTGTGCAATCAGGCCCTCACACCCTCTTTGTATTCACCTTTTATATTGAGACGTGACGTCCTATGCACATTTGGTTTGTGTAAAATACTAGCACAAACTCCACATTCTAACCCTCAGCGTGCATGGGCAAGAGGGTTATGGTACTTCTCTGCCTTCTGACTGTTACCACATTAGATCTATGAATGTGTGTGTTACTTGAGTATACTTTCACTGTGTGCCTATGGTGTGTCCACATCTCCAAAGCTGAAAAGAACATCCAGCTAGGGAGGAGCCCTACCCAGCCCGTAGCCAGACTGGGTCATCCTCGCGGATGGGGGCCTCACCGAGTCTTCCCGACCGGTGGTTCCTTGTAGTGGAAGGCCATGAGGCGGCCAGCCACATACTAGGAGATGGACTGATTTAATGAAGATCTAACTGGAAACCCTACCAGCATGCAGACTGGATCTGGCAGTCCACACTCCGTAACTACCAGCAATGGCATCACGGCAGCAGAGTTTTTTGAACAGGGTCCCGTACTTACGACCGATCCCAATCTCGCGAAGTAGGTGATCGTTTTTGGGGTCCCATGTTCCCAGCGAGCCCACAATAAAACCGTCACAACACACCTGGAACCCTTTCTCTTCAAGCTGTTCCTTAATAGCTCCCCTTGCCGCAGTCATATTCTCTGGACGGTCGCATGGACAAGCCACGTCGATCAGAAAGGCCTTCTTTTGCTCCTCATGGAGGATTACAACGTCCGGCCTCAGCAGTCCCGGGCAGCCCGGAACTGTCTGGTCGAGGAACTTGGTTCCCAAGCTATCAGGAATAGCACCCACAAGACGTTCCATGACCCTATCGTGGCGAGCTTTAATGGCTGGCATGTTGGCTTGGCAAACATTGAGACAGTGCTCCTGTGTTTCAATATTGCCCGTGCAGCCCTTGCACCGAGTGTCTGCCACCGAACCTCCAAATTTTCTGCGATGAGCAGCCACCGGTAAAAGGTTGAGCCGAGCCTTAATGGCCCACCGGTACTCCCTGTACCTCAAGTTATCGGACTGTTTAAACGAGTCTGATCCTCTCCCTGAGTGGGATTCCGATCCTATCTCTGCGGATGAGGTGAAGGCCCAGTTGCGTCGCATGTCTGCTGCTTCTGCCCCAGGTCCCGACCGTCTCCCGTACAAAGTATGGAAGGCGCTCGATCAGAATGGGAGTCTTCTTGCGCGTATCTTTGAGGTATGTCGTAAGAGACGGAAGATCCCTTCTGCCTGGAAAACGAGTACTACTATTTTACTCTATAAGAAAGGGGACGAAGGGGTTCCAAGCAATTGGCGCCCTATATCCCTGCAGAATGCAGTCTACAAGCTGTACGCAGCTGTCTGGGCAAAGAGACTGGCAAGCTGGGCAAGCGAGGCTGGGGCCATCTCTCCCTCTCAAAAGGGTTTCATTCCAGGTGAAGGATGCCTTGAGCATGCTTTCCTGATGAGATCCATGATGGAGGATGCGCGACGCTCTAAGCGCCCGCTCCACCTCGTGTGGTTTGACCTAAGAAACGCTTTTGGTTCTGTTCCGCACAAACTATTGTGGTTCTCCTTACGGAGCATTGGTGTGCCTGATGAGGTAGTGTCCATCTTGATGGACATCTACGAGGAATCTTCGTTCCAAGTTCAGACTGCCGGTGGTCTGACGAGCGAGATACCTCAGGATCGGGGAGTCAAGCAAGGCTGTCCTCTCAGCCCTCTGCTGTTCAACTTGGCCATCGAGGGACTCCTTCGTGGAATTCAAGTATCCTCCTGGCGGGGATACTCCTTGTCGGAGGAACTCGAGGTCAAGGCCCTGGCGTATGCCGACGATCTGGCCATTGCCGCCTCTTCGGAGGAGGACATCGCTACGATGTTGGTCAGGTTGGAAGAGTTTTCCAGCTGGGCCAAGCTCCGATTCAATGTGGCAAAGTGCGCGCGTCACTATCCACAACCTATCGGAGTAGTAAACGGGTGGTCCTGCCAACCTCCTTTCGACTGGGGGGGAGGTAATCCCAGCAATGGGATGGGAGGACCGCTACAAGCACCTGGGCGTCTTGCTCGGTCCAAACCCGGAGGCTTGTCTGGATAAACTCGCGGAGGAATTCAGGGTGAACACGGAAAAGCTCTTCGAGTCTGCCCTGGCAGACTGGATGAAGCTGGAGGCATTCAAAGAGTTTGTTGTTCCCAAACTGGATTATGTGCTTCGGTCTACCTTAGCACATAAGAAATGGGGTAAGACTTTGGATAAGTTTGTCAGGAAAACTGTCAAACAGTCACTCGGTTTGCCAGGGCGAACGTGTGACGCCATCTTCTACGTCCCCGTTGCCCAGGGAGGGCTTGGTCTGCGTAGTATCGTCGATGAGATTGGAAACATGATGATTACTCACGCGGTCAAGATGCTTACTTCTCCGGATCCTTTGGTTCGGGGGGTAGCACAACACTCTCTTGAGTGCACCATCCGTAAGAGGTTTGGTGGGACAGAAGGGCACGATGATCAGTGGCGGTTTTTGGCAGGTCAGTTGAAAAGTGCAACTGAGAGCCGCCGTGGGGATGTCAGCTCCATCTGGAGTAGGCTGAGGGCCTTTGCTGGGGAAACCGGAGTTCGTCTCCATGGTGGAACCAGTGATGATCCGACACCGACAGGCATCTCATCGGAGATCGTGTACTCTCTGGCGGCTTCCGTAGGGTTCTCCTGCGGGAGTTGCGCACCGAGAGAGGTAAGACTTGGCTCAGCAAGTGGGCGAGTCTGGCTGAACAGGGAGGGTTCGCCCGAACTATCAGTCAGGCGTCTGAGTCTAACTACTGGCTAAGAGACTGCCGTTACTTGTGAATGAGGTACAGGGAGTACCGGTGGGCCATTAAGGCTCGGCTCAACCTTTTACCGGTGGCTGCTCATCGCAGAAAATTTGGAGGTTCGGTGGCAGACACTCGGTGCAAGGGCTGCACGGGCAATATTGAAACACAGGAGCACTGTCTCAATGTTTGCCAAGCCAACATGCCAGCCATTAAAGCTCGCCACGATAGGGTCATGGAACGTCTTGTGGGTGCTATTCCTGATAGCTTGGGAACCAAGTTCCTCGACCAGACAGTTCCGGGCTGCCCGGGACTGCTGAGGCCGGACGTTGTAATCCTCCATGAGGAGCAAAAGAAGGCCTTTCTGATCGACGTGGCTTGTCCATGCGACCGTCCAGAGAATATGACTGCGGCAAGGGGAGCTATTAAGGAACAGCTTGAAGAGAAAGGGTTCCAGGTGTGTTGTGACGGTTTTATTGTGGGCTCGCTGGGAACATGGGACCCCAAAAACGATCACCTACTTCGCGAGATTGGGATCGGTCGTAAGTACGGGACCCTGTTCAAAAAACTCTGCTGCCGTGATGCCATTGCTGGTAGTTACGGAGTGTGGACTGCCAGATCCAGTCTGCATGCTGGTAGGGTTTCCAGTTAGATCTTCATTAAATCAGTCCATCTCCTAGTATGTGGCTGGCCGCCTCATGGCCTTCCACTACAAGGAACCACCGGTCGGGAAGACTCGGTGAGGCCCCCATCCGCGAGGATGACCCAGTCTGGCTACGGGCTGGGTAGGGCTCCTCCCTAGCTGGATGTTCTTTTCAGCTTTGGAGATGTGGACACACAGTGGCAACATCGTTCATTTCTGTGGACAAAGTTAGGTACCTACAGCTATAATTCAGATTTTTGAAAATGTTCCGTTTGAAAGGTATAGCCTGAAAAAGCTAATTGCAAATGAGATAGCTACTCACTACAGTTAATTTTGCCAATTTAGAGAACCAGCAATATATCAGCTGTAGCAATGAGTTGGTGGTCAGACATGTGCTCTATTGTAAGTCAGTATGTGAAGTTGGATGCAGATGGGGGACCAGAAACATTTATATTATCTAATTGCAAGTGTTGCAGTTCTCTGCCTGCCGAGTTGTGCTGTTTCTGTGACTATACAGACATGCGTGCCCACCCCAAATAGCAGCCTACAGTACCACACAGTATAACCTACAACTAGTGAATTACCCCTACTCATCAAGTAAGGAGGGTGTCCTACAGTTTGGGACGTGGGTTCTTTTTCAACTTCTTGTACTGCTTCTCCAAGTTAGTCTTCCTCTGCTTAGCTTCAGTAACTGCCATACTCTACTTGTAGTCTGCAATCAAGAAGTTTTTCCAATTTTCAAATGATGCACATGTATACGCATGCAAGTTATTACAGCTAGTATGTATGTGCATATTGATCATGACTTAAATTGGGAGGTATTTCACTACAATAGACCACATTGCTGCCATAATTAACCGAGGACATACACATACACAATTCCTTTCTTCAGTCGAAGGGGTGTCAAGAAAGTGCTTTGTGTGTACAGCAGGCACAGTTAAATATCACGTGAACCTCTTGCCTTGCTCCTGGGCTTCTGGAGGATGCTGTACCATTTGAGGTATCCCAAAGAATGATCTCACCCTCCCCACCATCAGTAACATAATCTATGCTATGGAGATGAATGATGCTGGCAGCCAATAATTGAACAGCCCCTGGGAAAATTAGTCATTAAAGAAAAAGGTGCATTAATTACTTGTGCATATTGTACATATTTGATATTGCACTCCATGTGATTGTGTAGACCTCTTATAGCAGGAAAGGATGCAGCATAGATAATATACCTCTGTAACATTAAGGGGGTATATTATCTATGGATGCAGTAGTGATGATAGGCATGAGGCGAACCACGTTCTTCAGTTTTGCCATTTGTGAATTCCCCACACCAGTCTTACCACCAAGCTGTGTAGTGTATATAAAAGAATGTCAAACACCAAATGCAAACATGCTGTACTTATATAATAGCTTCAAGTTGTAATTATGCACAATAAATGTATGATAGCCAATGTAAGTTAACTACTTATTAACAAGTCAGGAGGTTATTTAGAATGTATTTCTGAAGAATTTGTACCAATGCTGTGTAATATCACGGCGGGTGATGTTTATGTAGTATATAATAGGTGGTAAGTGGCGTCCGCGCAACAACATCGCGAGGATTAAATGTTTGACTTCTATATGACGTGACGTCACTACACGCACGCAAACATATATACGCTCGCTCACGACACGAGCTCATTTGTGTTGTAATTGAACGCCAAGACTGTGAAAAGGTAGTTTGCAAGGTTTGTCTGAAATTTATGTTGTGGAGTGTTGTAATGCATACATGCAGCATATTTATAAGTGCCTCAGTTTGTGTATACTGCTCTGTTACAGTAGTATTTCAGCAGCACAAGATTGTCTGACATCATGCAGTCAGGTGATAGACTAATCAGCCTGCTTCTTACCTTCCTGGTTGTCATTATACCAATATGTAAGTCAAATTGACAAATGTGATAGGGTCACAAGTCTTCATAAATTTCATATATAATAACTTTGCAGATGCTAGGTATCGACATGGGGATATTCGTCTGGTAGGAGGTTCCTACCAGTGGGAAGGTCGAGTGGAAATCTTCATCTCTGGAACATGGGGCACTATTACTGATTCTGAGTGGACCAAAAATGATGCACAAGTTGTCTGCCGCAAGCTGGGGCATTTCAAGCCAGGTATTGCAGAAATAATGCACCTCATTGTTACCATAAATTTCTATTTTAATTATGGCATGTGTGTAGATGTTTGGCCTAAAATGTACTAGAATGTATATTTAATGTACTATACTAAAATGTATATAGCTACTTGTATGTCTGCAATCACAATGTGTGTGTTACTTGAATATACTTTCACTGTGTGCCTATGGTTATAATATGAGGCACACAACCATAGTTATTCAAAAGTGGCAGGGAGTACATGTACCATTATGGGTAGATTGTTCGAAATTTGACTTTTGCCAATCTCAATCAGCATATTAGCCACACTACAAATACAAGATGTGTGTGGTTTTAGCAAAGACAAAAGGTACTTTAAGCTTTGCAGGTACTAAAGTTTGATATTCTGCGGATTTGCACCAGAACGCAAAATTTAATGCTCGTAAAAATTTGGATCGGGGTCGCAAACGCACGCGAGCATTAACTCATGTGCGCATTATTACTCGTGATCGAACGACTATGAGAAAGCTGGCAGCGACGTGGTCAAAGGGGGGCTAAGCAGATCCCATAAAACGCCCTTTATGTAACTTTCTTATGCGTTCACGGAGCACAAACGGGAAGAATCTGGTCGAGGTAGCACCTCTGCGCATGCGCGCCGCCCAGGAAGGCTAAAAATTGATACCAGTAAAATGCACAGAATCTTAAATCAACAATAATGTACCTGCAAATAATTGTCACTTTAAGGTAGATTAGACACATATGTAGCTACGCTATTATAACAGAAAGTATATAATATTATAACTCTCCATGAAATTTCATTATTGGACAAGTGGGAGCAGAGCTACATAGTCATATAGCTGGAAATATTTTGCATTGTCATCATTGTCACCAAATACCAAAAGCTCCCACTTGTCCATAATGCTCTAGTACGTTTACATCTTCTTCATGTCCTCCCCACAATCTGCTCCACTTGATCTTGCCTGTTGTCCTAACTGAGGAAGTATAGAATTGTGTACACCCACCACTACAACAACTGTCTATTTAGAGATAAGAATGTGCTTATACATGCAATGTGCCCTGTATTGCAGTGCTTATAGTGTGTGCTTGCATTGCTTATAGTAACAGCATTTGTTATGATAACCCCCATAGTGTTTGTAGGCATACTGCATGCACTGAAAAATATTTTCCTAGGCCATGTTTGTAAGTGGGTATTCATAATAAAATCACAAATGCCTGAGTGTCATTGGGTTTGCTATTTTGTGACTATATTCTGCAGCTTTAACAAATGCTCTCTGCTCTCTATGGTATATTCATTCCTGTTCTTCTGTTGATGATATGTAGCTCCTCCTTGTGTACCAGGTTGTATTCTTTTATGTGTAAGACTGCTGCTTCTTTAACTTTGTGCTGTAGTAGTGCAACACAATAGATGCATATAGCTAGAGACATGTTCTCATTTAAATAAGAAAACAATTTTTCAAGTTGAGCTGACCCCAAATAGAAAAATGGCCTACACTTTTCAAATGTGCCGGAAACATAATTCCTGCATGTGCAGGAAATTCTGAAAAATGTGTAAGAAATATTAATATGCAACAATTTAAATATTTCTGCCAAATAAAAATGTGCTGGAAGCATGGTAGAATATTCCTGCATGTGTAGGGAAAAAAAGAAGTTGTATTAAGAAGGGCAGGAATTCTTCCTACACATGCAGGAAGCATAGTTCCAGCACATCTGCAAAATTAATGTGTAGGAAACTTTTGTATGAGGTGGTACCATCTTTATTTACACTACACTTATCAAATGTGCCGGAAACATAATTCCTGCATAATTCCTGCATGTGCAGGAAATTCTGAAAATGTGTAGGAAATATTATGCAACAATTTAAATATTCCTGCAAAATAAAAATGTGCTGGAAGCAATGGAATGCATGGTAGAATATTCCTGCATGTGTAGGAAAAAAAAGAAGTTGTATTAAGAAGGGCAGGAATTCTTCCTACACATGCAGGAAGCATAGTTCCAGCGCATCTGCAAAATTAATGTGTAGGAAACTTTTGTATGAGGTGATACCATCTTTATTTATGCCTCAACTTGAAAAAAAGTTTTCTTATATAATTATATGGGAACATGTTTAGACTAAGTGTGAGTATGGAGGTCTTTTTTAAACTTCTGTTTCACCTAATACAGATAGAGCATTCCTACTCAGAACTCAGGACAAAGAGAGATTTGCCTCCAATTTCTTTAAAAACGTTAAAATTAAAAGTGGGCTGGGGTGCCTATGGCCACTCAAACCACTTCAGTTCCAACACAATTGTTCACGTTATGGCATGCATGCATGTATGATATTCTGTGCTACTTTTACCACAGGTGCTACAGCTCGTACTGATGCCTATTTTGGTGAAGGTAGTGGTCCAATACATTTAGACTTTGTGCAGTGTTCTGGTTCAGAGTACAACCTGACTGAGTGTGAGATAGGAAATGACAGAGTTAGGGCCAGTCACTCCTTTGATGTGGGAGTAAAGTGTCAGCCAGGTAGGCTTCAGATGGTAGCTTGGCTATGAGCTCGAGGGCTTGGCATTACACTGCATTAATATTTGTAATTGTACTGTGTTTAGCTTGCTATCTATGCCATGCAATAAAGTTCTCTCACATGTGTTGTGCAGGGGCTTATTCTCCTACACCAACACATTCAGCATTTGAGCTCCTGGCTACATATCTTTCTTTTCCTGTACATCTATAACCAGATATTAGTGTCTGTAAACTTATATTTCTGGTTGCAATTGCTAATTATCTGGCATAGCTGGCTGGCTAACTATATATTTTATAAATATATCCACATTTCGCATCCACACCAACCACAACTTATGAAGATGAGCCAACAGGTTACTATTTTCTGACATTGAACAATGCATCCTCCCTGGACTTCTTTCCACATTAGCAATCACTCCGAAGTGTCCAAGGCCATCCTAGGACATGACATCCAGAGAGGGACAATGTATCCCAGGACAAAATGTCCAGAAAAGAGCTTAAAAATGAAAAAAGGGATATATTTTCGTATGGCACCACTATATAATTGTGGAGTAGTCACAGCTATTTGCTTCAATGTTGCTACACATTCCATACTTTTCTTTCCATTTTTAGATGATGAGGCATATAGAGAGGGAGATATTCGTCTGGTAGGAGGATCCTATAACTGTGAGGGTCGTGTGGAGATATACTGGACTGGGACATGGGGGACTATTAGTGACACTTTATGGAGTACTAGTGATGCTGAAGTTGTCTGCAGACAGTTGGGACAGTCCACAAATGGTATGTAGCTATGTGACTTTGTGATATGTTTATTAATTTTCTGGTACTTTAGGAGTTGTTGGTCATTGCTGTGGTTACTATGGAGAGGGCAGTGGAGCAATACACATTCGGCGAGTGACCTGCTCTGGCTCAGAGAGAAACTTTAGTAGCTGTAGCTACATCAATAACACTGTCATAACTAGTCACACTAAGGATGTGGGAGTTGAATGTCAGCAAGGTCAGTGTGTTTGATATGTAAGGCTGCATTTAATGTTTGTTTTACATAGCTATGCTATATGTTCTTTTAACTTGCACAGTAGACTGTAGTTTTCCCTGTATCTCTGTAATAGGTGACGACGTTAAGGAGGGAGACATCCGTCTGGTTCCTGGAAGCTACTTATGGCAAGGTCTTGTGGAGATATTCTTAAATGGTGTCTGGGGTAGAATCAATGATCGTGGTGCAAGCTCCATAGATGCTAGAGTTGTCTGTCGACAGCTTGGATACAACACATATAGTAAGATATAATAACTAGCAAATAAATGGCAGACAGTTACTGGAAGGATCCTACAATTATTGGTACTCAAAACAGCTTTTGAAATTGATCAAATGCCTAATTTGGTGCTAAATACTACCTGGAGCTCAAGCTAATACAATGCAATAAGCCTTCTCTGTGGCTATCTTTCACTTTATAGATGAAAGATGAGGTACTAATGACAAATGCGTGACCATTTGACTCTCAGTATACCATTAGCACTTTTAAATTAGTGCAAATCATTCTTTTCCACAGATGCTCATGATTCTTACAATTATGAGCAATTCGGTGACATAAATGATCTCTTTCACCTTACTAACCTGATGTGTTCTGGATCAGAATACAGAATAACTGATTGTCAATATGATGATAACACTGATATTATATATCACTCTCATTGGGATGAGTGGGTAGTCAATTGCCCTGTAGGTTAGTAACTGTAAATAGTAGAGTTGGGTTAAAATATAACAGAGGGGATTTGCACAATCATCATGTGCCTCATACATGTACATCCACATACCTGCTGGGCAGTTACAGAACTTTTAAATTAGACTCACAATAATCATGTATCCTAGAACTCTAACCAAATAACCTTCAGCAGAACCTGGCAAGTCATTTCTTTCACTACCAGGAGTTTATATTGGCATGTGCAGTCTCTTGTATGTGTGGAATTTTTTCTTCTCTGAGAATGTTACATCATTCTTGTGCCCTTGTCTCAGACATATGTGCAATAAATGTTTGCAAACTGTTTAAACTGATCATGAATGCACCTCTAAATTTTACTCATAGTGTCTGGAAGTTTAAGGGTGGAGATGTACACATTGTGTGAATATAGTAAAGGCTTTGGCAATATATATGTGCTTTTTAAATGGACAGATGGACCTCAAAATGGAGATGTTCGTCTCAACGATTATTATTATTATTATTATGTCTATGAATCTGGACGTGTGTATGGATATCCTGAGGTGTTTCTGTCAGGGAGCTGGGAACCAGTTACTGATAGCTCAAGGAGCTGGACACTACAAAATTCAAATGTTGTGTGTAGAGAGCTTGGGTATAAAGGTTAGTTGTCTTTAACTTAGTGGACTCTGTACCTCTGCCTGTACTGCTTTACCTTGCACTTATACATCTACTGCACCATTTTTGTCAGTCTCATCCTTACGTAAATCCTTTAACAGTTTGATGAAAAATATTTTTTGGATAAAAGCAAACGGTTTGAGGATATTGTATTGGAGCTCCACCCTCTTTATGCTGCACAAAAGATGTATTACACATGCATAACTAAAAATTTTCCAACACTTTCTTGATTTATTTTGAGATTCTGTTGGTCAAGGGTCAAAGAGAAAGGAGCCATTAAGGTGAGTACTTATGCCAATTGGAGAGTGACATTTGAAGAAGAAAAAAAGAAATTGACAATTCTGGGTGACACTGTACCCATGCATTTTATCCACTTTGTCAGGTATAGAAGCAGAAACACGGCATTTGTGTCTAAAAAGCTTTTAACTGTAGTATTTAGGATTTTAGAGTTGTTTTGTACATTAGAGTCAATTTCTTAATGTTCAAAGAAGGCCTTACATATGGTTCTTTTCTTAGACCATGTGCATCTACCAAATGATTCATGGTTGTGTTGATGTAGCATATCATCACCACAGATCACAATTCTAGAATAAGAAGTTATGTGACTTCAAGACATGCTTGCAATGCTAACTGGTTCTAGCACCATTCACATATCATGGCCTATATTATAGAGCGTACCACAATCAGAGGTTTATGTAGAGCACGCATATACAACCAAGACCGGGTGCATGGGATGATGGAAGGTCTGGATCTCTAGGTTGTAACATGTACGTAAGTACTCTTCTCCATCTTTTTCAGGAAATAAGACATTTTATCCAAGTTGGTATACAGGATCATTCAGTCCATATATGAGAGAGATGATAGACAATGTGAATTGCATTGGCACTGAATCCAAACTGATTGATTGTTCTCATAATATTAAACAGCGAATTTCTTACAGTACCCCTAAAGTGGAGTGTTTATATGGTGAGCATGAACTAACAAGCATAAAACATTTTTTTACACTTTCACTGTGCCTTTATTGTGTAAATCCTCATTTTTGTGTTTTCACAAGCTCCACCCCCTTCTGCTCCCACGTGCCCCACCTTTTAATGCAATGTGGAATGAATGTGGAATGCATGAATGTGCACAAATTTCTAACAAATAACTTTCTAGACTTATACACTTTGTACATAAATTTACATGATCCTTTATTAACGTCTTAAGAATCATGCACACAAGGACAAAGAGTGGGTAGACTGTTTAGTTTTTCTTTTAACAAAATGTTTTACATACTGGTTTTTCATCATATATGTGTGCATGAACTCCACCTATTTTGCTCCTCACATTTATGTGAAACTAAACATGTATAATGATGAGAAAATGGCGTTCAACTATAGAGAAATACTACTATTTCCTTGTGAAAGAATGCTCTACAAAGATTTTATTTGTTGGCCAAATAGGGAATAAGAAACTGACTCTCTGATATTTGTTGCTTTTTGGCATAATGTATTGTCTTAATACATGCAGATGACTGTGCTTATGGAGATATCAGACTAGTTAATGGTGAATCTGATATGGAGGGAAGAGTAGAGATATGTGTAAATAGAAGGTGGGGGACAGTGTGTGACTCTCAGTGGACAGACAACCACACAGCAGTAGTCTGTAGGCAGCTTGGATTCAGTGATATTGTTGGTGGTAGGTTAAAAGTGACCTATGTTTCTATACCCCATAACACATACAAAGTGTGTAAATACACTGCAGCTAAAATAACATACTGACAGTAGCAAAATCGATATTTTTTCTTGGGCCAAGATTCATTCACAAAACAACTTCACTCAGGAGTGTGCAAGACCCAAAACGCTTGTCTTAGCTTGCTGAATACATGTACATACTATATACAGGGCCTAAGTGTTGGCCACCATTTTCTAACCTACACTTTCATGTTGTATATGGCATAGCAGCAGTAATGGGTAGGGTTCATACATGTACAAATCCTACAGCGAGCGCATGAACGGAATCACTGTATGTCTCATATATATTATTAGAGGTACATTTATATATTATATTAGATGTACATTAGTTGCTCTTCTGACATACGTAGCCAGATCGTTTTGCATTTCTAGGTGTATGGAGATTGATGTCAATCACCCTATATTACAGATTATCAGCCATTTTTGACGACTTGGCTCAACAGAAAAGCTTAATTTCATGTACTCTAAACCTGGAACACGAGAAAAGCTCTCTATTGTAACATACAAAGCATGCAGTACGTTTATGCACTTCAGGAGATGGTCCTATATCATATAAATGGTATCCAACCTTTGAATCGTTTCTGTGCATTTCAAATGCAGAATGCAGATCAGCAGCTTACAGCTCTTTTCTGTAATGCATGTCCATGGCGTTGAACAAATGTAATACAACTTTCTATTTACATAGTGACACTTCTCTGCCCACTTTAGATTCAACCTATTTTACATCTGAGATGTTTGGTGAAGGATCTGGTCCTATATTCGTGGACTATATTTCTTGCAATGGATCAGAATCAGGTTTATGGGGTCCACAGTATAACAGTGAGAGGTACTGTTCCTCTTTCACTCACTACTATGGATGCTCTCATACTGATGATGTGGGAGTCCGCTGTCAGCCAGGTAGATTTTGGCGTGGCTATCAAACTTGATCATCATTTCTCATCTTTTATTATAGCTTCCTGCTTAGATGGACAAATCAAGCTTATGGAAGGTTATTCAGAAACTAGTGGTCATGTTGAGATCTGTTCCAATCAGAGATGGGAACTTATCTCAGGGAACTATTGGGGAGAAGATGAAGCAAGGGTTGCTTGCAATGCACTTGGCTATACCTATAGCGGTATGAATTACCTATGTAATGTAGACATATGTAGGACAAGTGTAAAAACATTTTCACTAAAATGTTGAATGATGTAGGGATTGAAGTGCCAAAAAGTATAGAAACAAGGTCAAAGTTCAGCATGCATGCAGACAAAGGCAGGGGATGATAGCATGCAACAATCATAACATGCGTAACCCCTTTTAGTATTTACAGATGTAGGGACATGGGGTTACGCATGTTATGATTGTTGCATGCTATCATCCCCTGCCTTTGTCTGCATGCATGCTGAACTTTGACCTTGTTTCTATACTTTTTGGCACTTCAATCCCTACATCATTCAACATTTTAGTGAAAGTGTTTTTACACTTGTTTCACTGGTTTTTACTGTGTGTAGCAACACATATAAACCTACTGACTTTCGTGCAGAGTTCTATCTCCCTTGTATACCTATAAGCAGGTCATACATAGGCTTGAGCAATTGTCAGTGACTCCTACATCCTGTCTTGTACGAATATTGCCTACTGAGTACAACAGCGGGTCCAGTTGCCTGCAACAGTTAGTCATTCAAAGAAACGGAGCAACGTAGCCAAAAAAGACAACACAGCGCTCGAAACAGCGGCAGATTGTCTGATTGATGAACACTGAAAATCTGCATCACTAAACTAACTTCACGTGTTCGGCACGTGAGCACACAAGAAAATGGCGTCTAAAACTAACACTTGTAAGGTTGCAGACCTGGAGTTTGACGGCTTTGGGAGAAGGTATGAAGATTTTGTGCATCAAGGATCATGTACGCTCCAGTATAAATGATTTTCGTGAAAGAATTAGAGCGATTACTAATCCCAGTTTCGCGGTAGGCCGTTTGAACTGAAGAAGAAGAAGAAGAAGAAGAAGAAGAAGAAGAAGATGATGAACAATCCGGGTTTTTACAAATTTCCGAAATTCACTGTAGCTGTATATTTTACGTACTTTGAGAGTATTAAAGTGTACAGAAGCACTCGCAGAGCATGTAGTTTGTCTGAAAAGGCATAAAACATCCGCGTTCGGGAGTTCTGAGCCGTTACTTTTGTTAAGGCTTAATGGGCGTGTCGGTGCCATCCCTACATATAGAGTCTACCGACTCTATGATATACAAGTGTAAAAACATTTTTACTAAAATGTTGAAGGATGTAGGGATGGAAGTGCCAAAAAGTATAGAAACAAGGTCAAAGTTCAGCTGCATGCAGACAAAGGCAGGGGATGATAGCATGCAACAATCATAACATGCGTAACCCCATATTTACAGATGTAGGGATATGGGGTTACGCATGTTATGATTGTTGCATGCTATCATCCCCTGCCTTTGTCTGCATGCAGCTGAACTTTGACCTTGTTTCTATACTTTTTGGCACTTCCATCCCTACATCCTTCAACATTTTAGTAAAAATGTTTTTACACTTGTTTCACTGGTTTTTACTGTGTGTAGCAACGTGTATAAACCGACTGGCTTTCGTTCTACCTCCCTTGCATACCTATGACGATAGCCAGCAATTGGCAGTAACTCCTACATCCTGTCTTGTACGAATATTGCACACTGAGTAAAACTGCGGGTCCAGTTATGGCAACAGTTAGTCGTTCAAAGAAACGGACACAAAGGAGCAACGCTGGTAGCCAAACAGCGCGAAAAATCACAAACTTCTAAACGTCACGTCTTCGGCACGTGAGCAAACCAGCAAATGGCGTCTAAACTAACGCTTCTAAGCTTGCCAAACTGGAGTTTGACGGGCTTTGGGAGAAGGTATGAAAATTTTGTGCATCAAGGATCATGTACGCTCCAGTATAAATGATTTTCGTGAAAGAAATAGAGCAATTACTAATCCCAGTTTCGCGGTAGGTCGTTTGAACTGAAGAAGAAAGAAGAAGAAGATGATGAACAATCGGCGTTTTTACAATTTTCCGAGAATCAACGTAGCTGTATATTTTACGGAGTTTGAGAGTATTATAGTGTATAGAGGCACTCGCAGAGCACGTTGTTTGTCTGAAAAGGCCTATAACTTCCGCGTTCGAGAGTTCTCAGCCATTACTTTTGTATGGGGCTAATGGGCGTGTCTGCGCCATCCCTACATATAGAGTCTACCGACTCTATGATAATTGAGCTATGGTGTTCCAATTGGAACAATAACATGCTTTTGTCACTGTCATAGAATGAGAAGTACATAAGATGTATATTGCATTCATACACTACATCTTCTCTCATTGTTAAACTGTGCTATATAGGTCGTTATGATGATTGCTGTTTTCAAAGTGGAGATCGAATACACCAAAAGTACTTCCAGTGTAGGGGAACTGAGCAGGAGCTTTCACAGTGTGATAGCTATGACATGACATTACAACCACGTGACCGATATATTGCAGAGATTTATTGTAATGGTACATATATGCAAATAAATGCAATCCGGTTTGGATTCATACTTGGAATCTTCTGATAGCTAGTTGCAATCATTAGACTATATAACAATTATAATTACAGGTGATTGTACTGATGGGGAGGTGAGATTGGCAGGGGGAGAGTCAGAGTTTGAGGGAAGAGTGGAGATGTGTCTCAATAGGAGGTGGGGCACTGTCAGTAGTGATGGATGGACACAAACCAACACTGAAGTGGTCTGTAATAACCTTGGATATGATTTCACTGGTAGGTGTATACTCAATCAACCCTCAATATGCATATGCATCAAGGGATAGTTTGTGTCTGTTTGTCATAATCTGTCTGATCATGATGTCCTACATATTTCTCAGAAGTGGTAAGCTCTTACATTGAAATGTATATGCACCAATGGCTTTGGCACAACACGGTGCAAATTATTAGTTACTTGCTTACTGTGACATCCTATGGGTAATGCAGTGACAGACTAATGGGTAATGCAGTGATATTAGTGCTGTTTTGACAGCAGAGGCTTCCTAAGTGCTAATAGTAGGTTAAACACTACCTGAAATAGTCAATGTAACTTGACTAAGTTTCCCATCTTTTGCCATATACTCCTCATTAAGAGCAATCCTTTGTGCAAAAATATGCACTTTTGTATTAATATAATCAAGCATGAGGTGCCACACCAGCAATTGCATTATGATATATCTCCACATAACGTCATGCTCTTATCCTTCAATTATTAAAATTAAGTTTGAGGACATTGGATGCTTGATCATGTAAAAATCTTATGAATAAGTAATTCATTCATGCAGGTGGTGCAGTGGTGAAGCTATCCATACCTCAGGCCCTCTCAAAACCAGTCTACCTACACAAGGTTGTTTGCTCTAGTTCAGACCTTAACCTGCTGGGTTGCAGCTTTAGTAAGTATGCAGGACAAGTAAATGATGTTCAAAATGCAGCAATCGCCTGTCAACAGCGTAAGTATTTATGTATATGACACTGTGCAAGTTGAATTAAGTATTAGTTATTACACCCCTAAGAGGTATGTTGCTGGTTTATAGGCCCGAGGGGAGAGGGCCTATAAACCGCAACATACCGATTAGGGGTGTGATAATTGATTTATAGCCAGCTGCTAGGTGGTTCAACAATTGGTAATTACCAATCAGATATAATCATCCTGATATAGGCACTCTTGACACTAGATATAGTCACTCTTCACACCTTGTAGTGTTGTGGCAGATTTATAGTGCCACTATAAACATAGCAACCACCTAGCAACGGGCTATAACTTACTGTACTTCATCCACATACAAAATTCACTTGCACACATCTTATACAGCCTCATGTAAAGATGGAGATCTAAAACTTGTGGGTGGCATATCAGAGACTGAAGGTAGACTGGAGGTGTGTTTTGATCAAAGATGGGGCACTATCAATGGAGATGGATGGACACATACTGACACTCAAGTGGCCTGTAGACAACTTGGATACTCTACTTCAGGTATGGTACACATGTATTTTATACAAGGACAGTGCTTTTTAACCCTCGCGTATGCATGGGACAATTATAGTAGTCGGTCTGTGTCTGAGTGTGGGTGTTCGTGTGTCTGTGTGTCTGTTTGTCTGTCTGTCTGTAAACAAGTTTTCTTGTAAACCATGGCTGCTATGAGTACCAAACGTGGAGATATGAAAAAG
Source organism: Theonella swinhoei (assembly GCA_963970385.1). Lineage (NCBI taxonomy): Eukaryota > Metazoa > Porifera > Demospongiae > Tetractinellida > Theonellidae > Theonella > Theonella swinhoei. The sequence goes on along the minus strand of OZ019949.1, from coordinate 6,676,653 downwards.
CATCATTAGTGATCGTCACAGTTAACGTATGGAGTAGAAAGAAGAGACCAGACCTGTGTTGTTGAAGAAAAGTGGTAAATTGCCGATTTTCGTAAACTATGATTGGCGTGATTACCAAACATGACAAGCCATATTGCTACTTCATAATAGTAAGTCTGGAGCTATATCGTCGAACAGAAGTGTATCAGTTTTAGGCCACACAAGCTGTTTTCTTGTCCTATAAGATATTACAAAGTACGTAAGACGCACGGTTGATTTTGATATTTGATACCATACCCGCAGCCACCCCCCCATAATTGACAGCCAATCCAATCATGATGAGAAATATGACATCCCATATCAAAAGAGTACGAAACAATAAGCGAGTAAGGGATCAACTTTTTTTGTTGAAACGAAGAGAAAAATACCGATGTCTACTCCGGTGTGCACTGAGTACATAAACCTACATGTGCACATGTGCAAGCCGACCCCAAAATTTTGATTACGCCATTCAGTCAATAATCTGAATATCACGAAATTAGCTACTGTATGGGCTTAGCAAGAAGAGAGTCAGGATCTCTTATAGGTAGTCATAACTGTGCAAGGGTTATGCACTTTACAAGTGCATTTCATGTTGGTTAGGATTCATTTTTGGAACTGAGGTGGGTGAGAGGCACTGTTGTTTCCACTCATTTTCACAAAATTAATAAATTAATTAACTTATTTTGCCATAATAGTTGGCCTATACAGAATTTGCAAGACCCAACCTTTTCCTGCCAAGAAATTGTCTTTGTGCAGGTTAATAACAACCATGTACATGTAAATGGCTATGTTTATTGACAGAGGGGTTCATCACTACTTCATTAACCCTTGCGCATGCGCGGGAGGGTTATTGTAGTCAGTGTGTGTGTGTGTGTGTGTGTGTGTGTGTGTGTGTGTGTGTGTGTGTGTGTGTGTGTGTGTCTGTCTGTCTGTCTGTCTGTCTGTCTGTCTGTAAACAACCTTTCTCGTAAACCGTGACTCCTATGAGTACCAAACGTGGAGATATGAAGAAACATCATTAGTGCTCGCCACAGTTAACGTCTGGAGCGGAAAGAAGAGACCAGACCTGCGTTGTTGAAGAAAAGCGGTAAATTGCCGATTTTCGTTAACCATGATTGTTGTGATTGCCAAACATGGATATATTGACAAGCAGTATTGCTACTTCGTAATAGTAAGTCTGGAGCTGTATCGTTGGAAGTGTATCAGTTTTAGGCAGCGTTTTATGCCTGAAGGTGCGTATTAATTGGAGATCGCAACAAGCACGACTTGCCGTTAGATATAGTTTTGCATTAGCTACAAGTATGCAGAACACGAAGAGAGTCAGGAGCTCTTATACATTTACTTGGTAGTCATAACTGCGCGAGGGTTACGCACTTTACAAGTGCATTTCATTTTGTAGTTGTAAAATGGTGGACTGTACCACCCAGGGTACTTGTATCTAGTAACACACTGGGTTGTTGTGCACACTGCTTAATAATTTTCTTTACACTGCACATGATGCGTGCAAGAATTTATATGTGAGTTATTGATAATCCATCTCTCCAGGGGGTTCGTACACAATAACTCAGTCATCTACATCTCTTCCTGTCCACCTCACCGCAGTGGGCTGCTATGGCTCTGAAGAGAAGCTCATTGACTGTGCCCACCACGAATATACTACATCTGAATCAGATCCCTCTATTATAATAGACCCATTTTATTTTCACCCATATTATTATGATGTATGGCATGTGAATTACATACCTTCTATGGACATTAGCATCAGTTGTTTTAGTAGTGTAGACAGCACCAGTAGCACTGAGGTCGACAGTGTGTCTACCATATCTCTAATCATAAGTATGATTTCTCTTTCTGCTGTAATTGTTTTGGTTGCAGTGCTCATCATTGTTGTTGTAATATTCAGACAAAGAACAATAAGGTGAGTAAAATATCCTCTATATATACATTTTTGTTGTGTTTCATTACTTGATTGTCGAGATTTCTGTAACTTTCAAACCTCTAATGCTGAGCATGTACATAATATTTATGGACAAACACATGCAATAGTGAAAAGGGTATTTGCTGAGCCCTAAAGGTTTTATTATTAATGGTAGTATATATTTATAACAGTAATCAGCTTGGCACAGGACAAAGCCAAAACAGAGATACTATCAGATATGCAACAAGTGGTGGTGTCAGCAGTTTATCTATTGATGCTAAGAAAAGTGACCCTCTGCTGCACAATGATGCACTGGAAGATTTTGAAGTTGAGGCTCCGGCCAGTAAATCAACTACCAATTCCACCTAAACCAAAACTGATTGAAACTAGCTAGGCCTCTTGTATATATATATGTAAGGACAATCATGTGTTGTGTAGTTATTTGAGCTCCTTAGATTGTAGTCTCTTGTAATGTGTGAAATATGATGCACAGTAATATACTAGACTGTAGAGATTTAGTCTTACTGAAAAAGGAAGTGCTAAACCCCGGGAGTGTATTTAACACATGCGAAAAAGCGCACTCGCTATTGTAATTACGTGTAACATGAAGTGTATGGAAGGTAGAGAGACTCTAAATGTTGCTGCAGTGTTGCTGTACGATGTCACAGTATTTCGAATCACTTGTTGACATCTATAGCTATATAGCAAAATAAAAATATGCACCGAGTCATGCCAAGGCCTCTGGTATGTAACTTTGTTTCAACATGTATGCTTACCACCTCTGCGAATAGTCAGACACACACACACGCACACACACACACACGCACACGCACACACACACACCTGCCTTGGATGGGATTCAAACCCACAACCAGCAGACAATGCAGACAAAGGCAAGAATATACGGCATGAGAAACAAGGTGCAGTATGAAGCAAAGGCAGAGGATAATGGCATCCAACAATCATAACCCCTCCCTACATCTTTATGGGGTTACACATGTTGTTATTGTTGGATACCAATAGTCTCTGCCTTTGCTTCATATTGCACCTTGCCATATATCTTTACTTTTGTCTGCATACAGCACCCTTGTTTCTGTAGTTTTTGGCACTGTGATCTCTAACATTTGCTTTTATATAGCCCTGTACAGCACCACACACCAATAATCTACAAGTAGTTTTACACCCTACTCATTATCCTTAATCAAGTAAGGAGGTTTGTCATACAGTTTGGGACGGGGGTTCTTTTTCAACTTCTTGTACTGCTTCTCTAAGTTAGTCTTCCTCTGCTTAGCTTCAGCAACTGCCATACTGTACTTGTAGTCTGCAAAGAAGTTTTTTACAGGTTTCAAACGATGCATACATACATGCATGCAAGTTATTATAGCTAGTGTGTATGCATGCATACTGGAACGCCCCTAATTATGCCTTAAATTAGAAGACATTGCTGCCATAATTAAACACATGGGGTGAGGACATACACAAGTACAATTCTTTTCTTCAGTCAAAGATGTGTCAAGGAAAGTGGTTGTGTGCAAAGCAGACACAGTTAATGTATATTTACTATCTTTGAAATATCCTGTGAACCCCTTGCCCTGCTCCTGGGCCTCTGGAGGATGCTGCACCATTTGAGGAATACCAAAGAATGATCTCACCCTCCCCACCTTCAGTAACATAATCTGTGCTATGGAGATGAATGATGCTGGCAGCCAATACATGAACAGTCCCTGGGAAATTAACCGACAAAAAAGTAAATAGTGCATGAATCACATGTGTTTGGCATTGCATGTGATGATTATGTAGTCCTCTTACAGCAGGGAAGGATGCAGTAATTGGTATAAGGATGATAGGCATGAGACGAACCACGTTCTTCAGTTTTGCCATTTGTGGATTCCCCACACCAGTCTCACCACCAAGCTGTGTAGTGTATATAAAAGCATGTCCAACAGCAAATGCAAACATGCTATACTTCAAGTTGTATCACGCACAACAAATGTTACCTAAATGTTTGATATAGCCAATAAGGTAGCTACCTATAACTATTCTAAACTAGATATAATGAACTAGCATGCATCCTGAACAAACATGTCATACACATGTGCACTACATGGTCACCTCAATACTTGCTACGAAGGATCCACAGGCAAGCACAGGCAGTATGTAGTAGGGATCAGGCACAGTCAGGTCCTCAAACCACAAGACTCCACCTGTCTTCATGCTCTCGACTGGTACAGCTGCCATCTTACGAATGGCAATGAAGAAACTCAAGAACAGTGGCAGTTGAACCAGAGGCATTACAGCCATCTTGAGTGGGTTACAGTTATTCCTTTTATAAACCTGCCAGACTTTCTGGCTGTATTGACTGTACAACGCCTTGTTTCCCATTTGGCGATATTGACGTTGCTTTTTTATCAACTTCTGGATCTCAGGACTGATGTTGTTCATGATGACTCCATTCTTCTGGATTTTCATCATGACTGGGAAAATAACTACACGCAGGGCGATAGTGCTTGCAACTATGGCACCCCACCAAGGCAGATGGGCATGTACATGTAGGTACTCCAGCATTGACTGTAGCCATCCCACTGGGGTGTTAGCACACAGACCAAGAGAGGCTAAGTCACCTTGCTCTGGTAGTTCATTTAAAGCAATTGCTGCATCTGAAGCCCATTTTGCATGTGCCGAGCTCTCAAAGTCACTTAGCTGTGTCTCGACACTTGAGCCATCTAGCCACGCCCCCAACGCGTTAGCACCATCAACCTTGGTTTCTTCCGCAGTGCTGGCATACAGTATTGAGTACGTACTCACATGACGTCCACGAGCCACCGATGCGGTCACCCTAACATCTGTCCGCAACCTTCGATTACTGCATTGAGAAGTAAAATCCCTTTCAAAGACACTATTCGATAATGCACGCTTTGCACTAAAGTGACACACGTTCAGATGATGGATTCTCTGTTGGAGTGCACCCAGCGCGTATGAAACTCTGGAACCTTGTCCTCTCAGGGGCTGAGGCGAGAAAACTACGCTGGCTGCGCTACACATGGCGTTTCAAAATTACTATTATAACGGATAATTAGGTCGGGTTTAAGTGCGACAAATGCGCATGCGCAAATCACAAATGACGTGACATGCAATACTGAATAGAGTACACAGAAAACATAATAATAATAATAGTTATTCTACAAAGTCATTGATTTAAGTTCAGATGGTGAGGGTGTTAGACAGACTTGTGATTACTTCCTGTAAGTTTCATAGCGATCCTGTAGAGAACATAATGTAGAATGTCATTAAGAACTAGGAACACAACACACCACGGTGGGTGAATTCCCCTCCCCCACAACCCTAAATAAAGATACCTGTCATGCCATAGGTGGCTGCTGCCATAAATGGTCCGCCCTGCGTCAGTGCGGCTTGTGTAAGCGCTAATGCTAGCCTCTATTGTCTATTTGACTTCACCTGAGCCCTCGAATTTCGGCAATAACTCTCTTATTGTTCACCCAATTTCAAAATAAAAAGTACCATTGGATTCCTCGCGTTTTGCCGCGTCTAGTGATAGGTCTCACTAAATCTGAATCCCTACCACTCCAAAGATAACTGTATGTCCCATAAGGAGAGTATGGAGATGCCATTGACCGCGAGGAATGTAGTGCACGTGATCTCAACCATACGCGCCGTTTACGCGCGAAGGCTTCTTACGTGCTCGAAGCTTTTGCTGGTGTGAAAATCAGCAAGAAAGAGGGGCTACCCAGACGACACAAGGATTCTCAGGTTAGTAATGCTAGCGTAATGTAAGCGCTAATGCTAGCCTCTAGTCTCCTAGCCCTAGCCCTAGCCCTAGTCCTAATCCCTCCAGACTACAAGGGACCAGTTGTGGCAGCCATAAGTGGTCCAGGGGACCAGTTGTGGCAACCACAACTGGTCTGGGCAGACCAGTTATAGGCAGGACCAGTTTTTGGCGTGACATACCACTCATCAGGGTCCACCCTGTCATTAATTACCTGGATAGTCTCCAGCATATTATTAGCCACAGAAGACAACTGCAGTAGATGTCATACAAGTCAATTACAGCATAGCTTATCAAATGTACACATGCACATGTAAATGTAAATGTATTACTCTATGAAGGAATGAGAATTCCAATATTTTCATGCACATGATACATTTATCTAAAATTAGAACACTGTAGAGCTAGAATAGTAGGAGGGTAAAGGTGTCATCAATATTAGAGCTCAAATTAGAGGCGTGGTACCTTTGATCCGAGATTAGCCATGCCGTCTTTGAATTGAGTCAAGTCAGGACCTTCATTCCTGGAGGCTGAACATAGGAAGACACACAATAGTAGGGTACACACAATATACGACGTATATGCATGTATATTATTGCTCACATCTGTGGTTTCCCTAGTCTAGCAAGCTAGCCCCTTTTTTCCTCTGTGTTTTCTTGCTGACTTTAGTTGGGAGGAAAACAGAGGAAATGAATGCACTAAAGTGCAGAACCCTCGGCGCCACACGTGCGCAAACCCTGAAAAGCGCATGCGCTACTGAAATACAATGTATGTGTAACGGGAAGTATACGGAGGATTTGTGGGCAAAAGACGGAGACTAAAGAGAAAGAAGCTCGCTGCCTTACATCGAGTCGTATTCCAGGTAGTGTTTAGCCCATTGTTAGCCTTTTTAAGACCCTTAGAAGGCTCTGCTGTCGAAAAAGTGCGCAGAATGTGGCTGAAGTACTTCGTAGGACGTCACGGGTAAGCAAATGACGCCATAACTTTTGAACGGAGCGGTTTCAGAGAAAACCCTACAAATTTATTGACCTCCGTTGCCCACTAGGTATGTGACAGAATTTTCAGGATGAACAGACACTCCAGAGGTGAGATGTGACTTAACAGACAGACAGACACACAGACACACAACCAAGTACAGTAACCCTCGCTGCGCATGCATGCCGAGGGTTAGAAAGGGGCTAGCTTGCTAGACTATGGTTTCCCAAAAAAATATATTTAAGGTACATGTAGACTTATATACAATGTACATATACACGTACACGTATTTGTTGGATGTTGCCCAGCAAATAGATTTTATCACATTTTATTGCGGGCTAAGGATGGGTGTGGCTGAGTGAGACTTGGACAGTCAAGTTGCTAGACTATAAACATCCAACAAAATAGTTACATGACCTTAATTGGGGTGCATTTGACCATGCATCTCATTCATACCAATTAAGGTCATGTGTATCTACTATAGATATAGGTAATAGTTCCATAAATGTATGTACATGTACAGTGTACTGACGTTTCTTGGGAGTTCTGCCAAAGTAGTCATCACTGGAGATGGAGGATGAGCCTGTGAATCGAGACATATTGGCACCACCTTCCTGTAGTGATAATACATGTATGTGCATGTAATAACGTACATGTACATGTACATGGTAGCTATAGCTACCTGAACTACCACTGCTGAACTACTGCTACCTCTTACTCTCGCTACTAGTGCTACCATAGCTACCATAGCTACCAGTGCTGCTACTGCTACTCTCGCTACTAGTGCTACCATAGCTACCATAGCTACCAGTGCTGCTACTGCTACTCTCACTACTAGTGCTACCATAGCTACCAGTGCTGCTACTGCTACTCTCGCTATCAGTGCTACCATAGCTACCAGTGCTGCTACTGCTACTCTCGCTATCAGTGCTACCATAGCTACCAGTGCTGCTACTGCTACTCTCGCTATCAGTGCTACCATAGCTACCAGTGCTGCTACTGCTACTCTCGCTACTAGTGCTACCATAGCTACCAGTGCTGCTACTGCTACTCTCGCTACTAGTGCTACCACAGCTACCTGAGCTAACAGTGCTACTCATATCCTCACTACTATACAGTATCAACCAGAAAGAGCACAACCTTATTTACTCAATCAAGAGTTAACAAAATGTGTTTTGCGTGGATTATTCTAACACACTGACCAAGCTGTCACCAGATGATCTGCCAAAGTACTGATCTGAAGAGATGGACTTGGCATTGGAGAACCTATGCTGAGCCTCCTCGGAATGTGCACCACCTCGTGACGGCCTACACACAGATAGAGAGATAGAGACACTATAATGTACATAGCAAACACGTGTATAGCATGCTAGCTGAAGGAGGAAGAAACCTAACTACACATGTACACTGAATGTCCAGCCTTGAAAACATGCACATGTATATTGTACGTGTAACTCATGAAAGTGCCCAGATTGCATGGGTTACAAGTATGGCATTGGGCGCAGTGAAAGGTGCCGTCATTGAGGGATCCTATCTGATAATGGAGCACAATTAACAGACACATCACATTCAAGGCGATGCTTTTAGTATTCAGTGGAACCTCTCTAATCCAGACACATTGTGACAAAAGAAATGTCCAGGTTAGTGAGGTGTCCTGATCTCAGATGTCGAAAGTCAGTCAGTTTATCGAGGTGTCCATATTTCAGGGTGTCCTGATTAGAGGGGTTCTGCCGTACAGTGATATACATGTACATGTGCCCACTGTACCTGCTAGAACGTGAACTACCACTTCCACCTCCAAAGCTGCTCCCTCCACTGCTCCCTCCACTTTGCATGCTACCAAAACTCGACACCTTATTCGAAGGTTTCAGGTCCCTGGAGCTGTCAGAGAACGCACTGTGTTTGCCGAAACCGCGATCAGCTGAGGTGGTGCGGGAGCTGCCTCCAGAACCATAATCAGAGTAACTAGGAGGATAATAGCTACATAGAAAAAGAGGGGAACAGGGTGTACATGTACATACATGAAAAAAGGTGTGTGCAGGGCAAACCAGGCAAATGGTGGACAGCTGAAATGTATATGTACATATGGCCGTGGGGTGATATTTGCCTAAGCTGCATGGTGTGTGGTGGATGAATATACATGTATATACATTTGTACATGTAAGTCTAGGCTGCCCCAGAGCATGCAACTAGGCATTATGTGGGGCTGATGAGGCCCAACCAGCCTAAACAGCTGTCTGCTATTTTCCTAGTTTGCTCTGCACACATTATTTTCATAACTTACACATGTAGCTTATTCTGAATTGCATGTACACACATTCACTGAAATACAGGTGTGCACATAATGAGATTATAATTATTCGCGTATACATAACACAAATAGTTATAGTAATCTCATTATGCATGTACATGTATATTCCAATTCTGTGTACATGTAATTGAGAAATAAGCTAAGCTCCTCCAAGTACTCGATCATGAAAACTCATTTAAACATGCATGTATGTACCTGTCAAAAAAGTCGTCATTCCCACCATAGCTAATGGAAGAAAAGTACATACCAATATACATGTATGTTAATACATACACTTCCAGTGTTTTCATATGGGGGGGGGGGGAGGGGGGATATCCCCCCTTAGACATTTGGACTTAATTATCAGTAATAATACAATAGGGATTGTATATGTGTAGGTAACCACTAAGACGCTTGACCCCCCCAACTTAAAATCCTGTATGAACCGCTGACTTCAAACTGGCATTAAAAAAGTAACATGGAGTGTGACGGTGGAGTAGACAGTGGCACTCACCTGCTGTACTTGTGGTCGTAGGAAGAGGTTCTAGGAGTTGTGAGGTCATCCACTCTGTTCTGTGCAGTACGTACTGGACCCACCTACATGTGTACATACATATACATACATGTACATGTACATAAATGCTGTAGAGCACTGTTTGTGCATGAAAATCATGTGCACAGCACACTAGTCAAACAGGAATTTTATAGAAAGAAACCCACCTCATTAACCCACTCCATGCAAACATCACATATATAAGAGTAGGACACTGAATGCCCAGCCTTGAGAACTGGGAATGGTACATGTACATGTATGTCTTGTGTGGGTTGGTGAGGTGGGATTCCTTTCTTTCTTTCTTAATTCTTCTAGCTAGTGTGCTACATGTATACACATTTATAATTCGCTCAAAGAGAGGCTGGGAAAAACAAGGTATCACAACATAATTCACCAAAAACACTGGCTGTCTTTGGTGGAATTTGAACCCAAGACACTTGCTTTCTAGGCAACACTCTTACCAACTAAGCCACCGAGGCAGCTCACAGGCTGGGCAAAATCACACATACAAACAACCAAAGAATTTCAACTGAAGCATATCAATGTGATAAACACGTGAATTCAAACTTGTCTGAACTGAATGGAGTAATTAAAATGTACATGGATCATTGAGGAAGGCGACGTGGAATGCATGATGTGGAGATCAAGGAATGATCACCAGATGTGTACTGACCTGGTTAATGGTGGCCATACTAGCAGCTGCAGAGTGACTCTGTGATCTGATAAGTAAGAAGACATTAACTTACACCTTCTTGCAACCCTTCTCTCTTCCCCACACTTACATAACTCTCCCCCCACTTACCCTACTCCCCCCCCTCCCCACACCTCTCCCCCCACTTACCCTACTCCCCCCCCTCCCCACACCTCTCCCCCCACTTACCCTACTCCCCCCCCCCCCTCCCCACACCTCTCCCCACACTTACCCTACTCCCCCCCCTCCCCACACCTCTCCCCACACTTACCCTACTCCCCCCCCCCCCTCCCCACACCTCTCCCCCCACTTACCCTACTCCCCCCCTCCCCACACCTCTCCCCCCACTTACCCTACTCCCCTCCCCCCACACACACCTCTCCCCACACTTTCCCAACTCTCCCCACATTCACCCACCTCTCCCTCACACTTACCCAACTCTCCCCACACCCATCCCCAGTCTCCCTCACGCTTACCCAACTCTCCTCACACTCACCCACCTCTCCTCACACTTACCCAACTCTCCCCACACCCATCCCCAGTCTCCCTAACACTTACCCAACTCTCCCTACACCCATCCCCACTCACACTTACCCAACTCTCCCTACACCCATCCCCACTCACACTTACCCAACTCTCCCCACACCCATCCCCAGTCTCTCTGCATGTCTGGCCTTGCTGGGATCAGACATCTTAGGCTCCCTGAAGCCAACCTCCTGAGTGCCATCCGGCGACAGAGGGGCAGCTAGTAACTCAGCAGCTATAGAATAGAAACCACGTACATACTGTATTGTTACTCTTCTAAGTTCTAAGGTACATGTATGGTGTGTATTAGCCTCATTCTGCGGCCTTCCTCACCAACTCGTGGGAGGCCTGGAAATGAGCCTAAGTATATGTCTCCATGTAAAGTACATAAGGTGCCTGCATGATGACTACATCATGTAAATGATGTATGTCAATGTCACGTACGTACATGTATGGTAGTATCAATTTCTCTAATCTGAAATACATGGACACCTCAATACTTAAACGGACACCCTTTCATTTCCTTCCCAGGCGCCCTAGATGGTCAGACATCAGTATTCACTCCTAACAAATTCCTAACACCCTTTTCCCGTATACGACCCCCCAGGGTTTTTAGGGAGGTGCAGGGGGGGCAATTTGCCCCCCTTGAAAGTGGCTTTGCCCCCCCTGAGATGGGCTATGATCAATTCATATTTCCAACGCACACCCCTCAATTTTAGGAAGTCCTGAGTTTCCCTCCTGAATATTTTTTCTAGAAAAATCCCTGCGGTCCCCTTGGCAAATTTACTAAAAAATGAACCCTATAATTTTGCTGTCCCAGATACTAGACCTGTATTCTTTCCACCCTTGAAATCACGTTTTTTATGTCCCAATCACATACATGTAGGTTCACACATCTACACAGCATGTTCCTTGCCTTTCTGGTCTCTGTGCAGCTGCTCGGCTTCCTGCTCTATCTCGGAGAAGTTCTTTTGAATCTTCTGACCACCGAGACCTTTCCTGGCCCCGCCCAACTACAGAGAGTGTAGACAACATACAATCACACAACATGAAAACAACATGTACAGTATATTAAATATGGGGTAGTGTTACATGTACTAAAACACTGAGGTGCTATATTACCACAATACCATGTACATGTATGTGCATACTGTAATAATAATTATACATGTACATGTACATGTACGTCGGAAACAAGAGAGCCTGGTAATACTTTAGGGAAGCCCCTGGTCTAATTGGTAATTTGCCAACCAAGAAATATACACACAATACAATTGGTTGCTTTGTATTGTATGTGTGATTCGAGCCCAGCCAGCTGAGCTGCCTCGGTAGCTCAGTTGGTAAAAGTGTCGCCTAGCAAGCAGACAGTCGTGGGTTCGAGTCCCACCCGAGGTAGCTACTTTTTCTTTGAAAATAACTGCCTTGGGCGAGTTGTGTTGTGTTGCTTTGTCTTTCTGTTGTGTTGTGTTGCCTTGCCTTGTCTTTCTAAGCATCTCATGGATGATTAAATCATGTACTTATGTAGTCATACCCCAGATTTCTTGGCTGGTGCCTTTCTCTTAGTAATCAGTGAAGTCTTTGGCTCTGTAAAGACAGCAGAGAGCATACAATGATAGAGGGCATCCTAGGCAAAGGTGAAAGGGTCCTAATTTCAGGAGTACATGTATACATGGAGTTTGAGTCTAACATGCTTTGCATGTTGTATATGCCTTGCCTGTAGCCAAGTCATTGTCTGGATTTGGACTCAATCCTTAGCATATTAACATCCATCCTACACTCCTCTGCCACAAGAGATCCAGTGGCTCAGTGGTAAGAGTGCTTGACTAGTAATCAGAAGGTCCTGGGTTCGAATCCCAGCTGGATCCTGAATTGTTTCAGGATCTTTCATAATGACTTGGCATTGATGTTTGGTTGATAGTGTTTCCATCATTTAGGCTATTTGAGATAACTTTACATATGTGTTTACGTTATATGCATATGTACCTTGCCTTTCTAGGCGTCTCTTGGATTGATTGCTCATGCACAATATTTGGTTTGGAGTTTGGTGTCTAGCTGGTTTGATTATCGCGGCCTTCTCCTAAATACTAAGTTTGACTTCACCTGTTTATCAGGTTGAGATGCTTTCAGATTTGTATGCAGGATTCGGCCCAGCCAGCTGAGCTGCCTCAGTAGCTCAGTTGGTAAGAGCATCGCCTAGCAAGCTGATGGTCGTGGGTTCGAGTCCCACCCGAGGCAGCCAATTTTTCCTCTGAAAAATGACTGTTTCAGGCGAGTTGTGTTGTGTTGCTTTGCCTTTCTGTTGTAGCGTTGTTGTTGTTGCCTTGCCTTTCTAAGCATCTCTTGGATTGATTGTTCATAGCTATTGCTATGAGTGTCTCCATGCTCAGGCTCTTTGTATGTCTTGTGTGGATTAGTGAGTGAGAAGGGTTCCTTTCTTCCTTAGACAGATGCTCTCCGGAAAAAAACATGCACATTAGCTGGAAGAATTCAAGCGTTTTCGGTTCAAATCCTGCCCGAGGCAGATCATTTTTCTCACTGTCTGGGGTGAGTAATGTAGCATTGCATTTCTGAGTAATGATGCATACATATACAATATATATGAAGGGTGTTTACTCATATCGCTTATAAAGGGACTAAGATTGGTAGTTAGGGTAACAGATAGTGTTGCAACAATACAAAATGTACATGTACATGTAATATAGCAAGGTTAGAGTCAATATCGCAAAACATGCAATTTACTGCATTTTGAGACATCAATACATTGTGTATAGAAAATATTCAGAGTGGAATTCCATGAGGCAGCCTTTACTCCAGATGTACTAGTCTCCTTACTTCAGTGAGTAGCTGGTTTAATGGTGACAGGAGCAAGAGAGACACTAACTATCATACCTGGTTTAATGGTGACAGGAGCAAGAGAGACACTAACTATCGTACCTGGTTTAATGGTGACAGGAGCACTGGGTGAGGAAGGTGAGTGAAGACCAAACACACTGGGCTGACGGCCGTCTGTCATGTCAGTGGTATCTGATGACGTCACTGGGTTGGAGGATACTGACATGGCCAACATGTCCAGAGGAAGATCTGTGGTGTGTGTGTGTGTGTGTGTGTGTGTGTGTGTGTGTGTGTGTGTGTGTGTGTGTGTGTGTGTGTGTGTGTGTGTACATGTACAGTACTTCAAAATGCAATACTCGAATCCTATATTCAACACCCGTAATATTTAGCGTGTATGTCATGTTAGTTCCGTACTTATTGTATGGGGAACTACAAACACTCCTCCTGATGTCAAGAAATAATACAAGTGAAAGTAGCACCTAATTAGACTCATTTTCAATGGACCTACATCACTATACACATACATGTATATATATGTACTGCGTGCACACACACACATACATACATAGTGATACACAGGTTTATGGATTACTCACATACCGAGACTACACACGTACATAATTACACACCTGTACATATACATGTACATGTACATGTATGTAACTTCCCCATCATTAGTCTAATTGATGGCTTAACATTTTTACATGTACATACATGTATGAGTTCAAAGTTTGCGTGTTAATCAAGTTAATTAACTACTTCCTATGGTTTCAATAGCCCTCCACCTACAGAGCTGTCTAGGACTGACCAGTAAGCCAAGGATCACAAGACAGACTACAGGAAGAATTAAAGGCACTGAAATGTAAATCTCTTGTGTGTTTAATACCCCTAAGGCAAGTATATGTAAGGGACAAGTGTTACTGTGGATGAACTGAGATCATGCGCACATCAAAACCATGTGCATAGCACACTAGCCAAGCAGTAATTTTTACAAAGAAACCCACCCCATTAACCCACTCCAGACAAACATCACATACATGTATATAAGAGTAGGACACTGAATGCCCAGTATATGACATTTTGCTTTGGAAATCCACTTATTGTCATTATGAAAGCATACAGAAAATAAACAAACAATTGAGTTTAGCACTGTTTTGACAACTTCATATACATTGAAGGGAAAACCTCTGGATCACTGAAAGGTGGCTGGGGGCTTTCGTGGTAAGCAAATAATGCCGTAAGTTGGGAATAAAGTGCCTATAGCAAATCTAATCTTATAAAAGTCTGCATTGTGCCACACTGACCTCTATTTCAATGCATAACTTTACAGACAGACAGACACATACCATGTAGACACACATCAAGTACCATAAACCTCACTGCACAGGCATGCCGAGGGTTAATTAAACTTCAAAGCCGAGTGAGAACACAACATCCTCAATTCCAGACTGTGGAATTCCAGTCCATGTTATCAGACATTCAGGGCACCTCTTGGCATCCTGAATACCGCATTATAATCCTCTGAAATCAGGACACCTCACTAATCGATATAATTACTTCCATGTCAATGGTCTTCTGATTAGAGACACCACAACATACAATGTATGTAGAATGTACAGTGGTTACTAGTACAGTGCTGCAAATACAGTGTTTACAATACAGCATACATACATGTACATGCATATACTGTACAGTGTATCGCTGATTTCAAAGAAGATCGGTTACACCTCGTGTGGGAGTTGTAACGAGGATGTTAGAGATAATAATGACTTAATTGGTTGTAAGACTATCAAGAACATTTGCTGTAATTTCACAAGTCAGCAAACATGAGTTAGATCAAAGTTGTACTATATTGTAGATGGAAAAACATGTGTATAGCACACTAGCCAAAAGGTATTTAAAACCCCAGAACCCTAACCTCCACAAACCAAACATTAGCTACACACAAGACACTTAGTCTGGAGCAGGATACCAGATACCCAGCCTTGAGAACTGGGGTAGTACATACATGTACATGCACTAGCCAAGCATTAGAAAGAAAGAAGGAAACCCAGAGCCCTAACCTCCACAAACCAAACATTAACTACACACAAGACACTTAGTCTGGAGCAGGACACCAGGTGCCCAGCCTTGAGAAATTGGGCATACTAGTACATACATGCACTAGGCAAATAAGAAGCATTAGAAAGAAAAGAAGGAACTCCAGAACCCTAACCTCCACAAACCAAACAATACCTACACACAAGACATACAACACACAACATACATAGACTGGAGCAGGACACCAGATACATCAATTTGTATGCAGTTATATATGCAGCTAAAGTGGAGATTTGACCACACTCGGTGTGATTATATATTACACTGTACAAGGCAACAGATGTCTGCTTCAAACCAAAATACAGACATGCAACAATTACACTGGCAATAGAACATGTACACGGATCTAATATAGAGTGACAGATGTACATTATATGATGTATATTGTACGTGAGTATAGCAAAGACAACCCATATAAACAAGACATAGGGTCCTTCTACGTGTAACTTGCGCTTACACGTTACACATAGAACATGCCAAGACATATAGCATCCAAGCAAGGCATTAATTAATGTATTTACAGCATACAGACCGGACAAACCAGATATGCATACATGTTAATTGATCAGGGACACCTGGATGCCCACACTCAAGAACTGGGATGGCGAGTTAACTGGCCACTTCCATGTACGTATGTTAAGAGCAGGAGTAAAGATAATTGCATGTATTGTACATGTACATGTGTGCGTGTGTGTGTAATGTTAACCTTCAAATGATTTCTCTGCAGATGAAAAGAAGTCGTCTTCTTTGGCCATTGTCTCCTCTGGTGGGTGGGTGTTAAGATGGAGCTGATGGAGGGAGGGAGAGGGGGGAGCGAGAGCGAAGGCGGGAGGAGGGAAGGAGGGAGGGAGGGAAGGGAAGGAGGGAGGGAGGGAGGGAGGGAGGAGAGGGAAGGGGGGAGTGAAAGGGAAGGAGAGGGAGGGAAGGAGGGAAGGAGGGAGGGAGGGAGGGAGGGGGGAGGGAGGGAGGGAGAAGGGAAGGTACATGTACCTTGGAGGGTAATACATGTATGTAGTAATATAACAACCAAGGGAAGTGAAACAGTAGATGAGGAAGGAAGAGGGAAATGAACGGAGGAAGTGAGATAGACTCTGAGCTCACTTCTGTTCCATATTTCTTCTGAGCATTAGCAGCCAGGCCACTTAATTTCTCGCGATAGAGTTGTGCTGCTCGACTGTTGTACTTCTGGTGTGCTTCTTTGGCTGTACAGCCATGCTGTCTGAAGTATGCAGTCTGCAATGGATGAATAAGAATTGCTATGACATCTTTCAGTTCTCACACAATGAATGTCAATTGAAGCCCTTATAACATTATTCCTATGAACTACACTACAGGTTCATCTCAAGTAATGTTCAGTTTGAAAGGAATGATACAGAATTACACAGTGTACGTACAGATACAAGCACTGTTTACCGCTGCAGCATTGCCACCAACTTGCATGGAACGTAACTGTAACCAAGTCCATGAATCCAATTGAGTTGACCTGTGGGATATGTAAAGGGAAGTATGTGAATATTAGTGGTGACATAGGGACAGGATGGCATGGTGGGCTCTAAATGGAGACTGACCTTACAAAGCTGAGGTGGACGCCAAGAGACCGGTGTACAGCTGAGCAATCAATACAGATGAACACACCGTGTGTAATGGATGCCCAGGTAGGGCTACTGGCTCCACAGTCAAAACATGCCTAGGAATACAGATGAAAGAACTGAACAGTAGAGCTACTAGCAGATGTTAGCCCAGTTACTATGTACCGTTATGAGATACGTAGGTATTATTGCGGTATTGAACCTATCTCACACGTTCCCTTTACTAGAAATACGCTCTAAGGGGGTACACGTGACAGTCACGATTGCAAGAAAGCTTACACATACGACAAACGCGCCTTCACCGTCTCTTCATACTGTCGTCTGGCCTCACTACAGTCAGTACCACTTACCTTATTGGGACCAATCCCTCGTAGCCGCTTGAACACCTGAGATATCTCGGACTTAGTTGGTTCCGACATTTTTATTCCACTTTCATATAAGCGCGAATTAAACCACTGGTGCTTAGATCCTACTACTATGCATGGTGCGCGCTTAGGTTTGGCGGCGCGCGTTCGGCATGGCACGTGATCACAAATACGGTGCGTCAGAGTAATTAGCATCTGGGTCAGCAAAAACTGCTCTGTATATTGTGTAAACAAAGAATAAGTACTTAGCTACTTCTAAACAAACATAATACAGACTTGGAGTCAATCACTATTTACTCTAACCATCCGCATAATCTAATATAATCAACTATCACATGAGAAGCAATGAGCCATTGAATGTGCAGCCCTTTCCACGACACTGTAGTTATACACTAACCCAATTATAGTTTCTTGTAGTAATTATTCCTTATGAATATGTACACTTTCCCACTAGGACACACTTCTGTGTGTCCACAGAGTCCATTTGTAATGTATGTGTATATGCTGTAAGCCAAGCATTATAAACAACCTGGGGGGAGATTTTGGTACAGTGACTTCTAAGCTCTAAGTATTACTAGTACTGTGCCAGATATTTCTCAAATGGCACACACACAAATGAAACACTGCTAGTAGTCGGTACTACACGTTTGGTAGCTATTCAACTATGTAGCTATTTGAGTGTTAAGCTCAAGTAACATTTCATTGCATGTTACAATATGTATCATGCATAGATCTACGTATGTACGTATTTTACAACAGGTGCATGCATTTTTGCACTGTCCTTTATTGATTAGCACTATATGGATCATGTTGCAGTGACCTGTATGATTAATTAAAGATATGGTAGGTATCTACATTTTATTAAGTGTCAACAACATTCTAATGACAATTTCCGTAAAACAGTGATTGAATTACATGCATAATCAGGACAAGGAATGCTAATCTTAGAGTCAGTTACACTGACTGCATACATGCACGAACGAACATTGTGTTGTGAATGGAAAACACTTTACAAGTACACACACTATACACCAATGACACAAAAGCAGTTTGTACATGTGTTGTGCTGATTCATTGTATGCATTTATGTATTCTCTTTAATGTTTCTTTCACACGTGCATCAAATTCAGTCTTTGACTGTGTTCTCCATTTAGTCAATGCAGAGTAGGAGTGCAGGTCGACCTGTTGTATGTAATTTTCTAGTGTAGTGCTGGGAGGTATGCCTCCTGTATCTGTGCTGTCAAGTGCAATAAGTGCTCTAATAGTCTGTTCTCGGAAAACACAAATCCTTTCCAAAAATGCAATTTGCAGCCCATAGTATTCTTCTTTCTGCTTGGCTGCAACGTACCCAAAATCAAAACCTGATTCGTTGTCCAAGAGAACTAGATCTGAGGTAGATGCAGTTTTCTTGAGATTGTGTACTGGCTTTTCCATCATGTGAGAATTCCACTTGGAATTTAGCAGTGCATTGAATAAGCGATCATTGTGACCAATGATAAAATCAAACACTATCATATCCGTCCATTCTACTAACTGTTTCTTCTCAGACTCTGGGCTATTAGCCACTCTTGATTCAGTCAGGGGAGGAGAAGATAGGTTTTTTAGAACAGAGGGAAAGTACTCTTCTTTCAATTCATCTACGAATTGTGAGATAGCAATGCTGGCCCCGTTTTTCCAACCGGCTTCTGCAGCTTTCTCTCTAACACTGCTCCACTGCCGACTGGACAGGTCTACTTTCATAGCTGCAGTTGTGGGGACGTTCCACATGCCGAGTAGCCTGCTGAAGTGGTAGGAGAATACATCGCCACGAAGTAAGTGACTGTTGTCGCGATAGCGGCAGCACACTCGAGTACCGTCCTCAAGAGTCGCCAGTCGATTCTTCATCCTCCCGCAGCCCTCCTCTAGCGAAATGACCTTCAGAGTACTCATTTTCTTCACTAATATTCTCCTGTCTTCTTCTGTAAACAGAGGATTTACTTTCCTCTCGTCCTTGGCTGGCCAAAACAGTTGGGAATGATTATCTCTGCCCAGATCGGTGTGTTCAAGTGTCTTCTGGTCTATTGCAACTAGTGAAGCAGATTTTGCGAGACTGGATACCATCAGCAGTAAAGAGCACCAGTGCAGGAGACGGGCAACGCCTCGGTACCATTTCGACTGCACCATACTCTTGCCGACTTTGCTGTTGAAAATATTTCTATGCTAAGAACACTGCAGTAGTAGTTTCAGTTTTGTTGCGATCAGAAGCGTCCTACAGGCTTAGTCCATTAGCATTGCAATTTTCTGTCGATCTCCATGTCTCGCTGCAGCTTCAGTTAAACGTGCCCCAACAAGGCGGCATGGAGCGTAATGCCAACTGCTGTATATATACTTATATAGCCTTCAGAGGATCTCGTTTGGACGTGCAAAGACTTACACGGAAACTGGATATTAATTGATGACGACACATATGGCTAACAAGCTAATTGAACACCTGTAACTCAGTAAAAAAATATTAGGAATCTCAGATATCCGATACTAACATGTCCAGTACGTACTCAATAGTACACCTGGTATGTAATGTGATAGGTTACATTTACGCGTGTGTATAAAATAACTCTCGCGCATGCGTAAGCTCATAAGATATCCCTCGCGCATGCGTTGCGTAAGCGCAATACATGTAACCGCTCATGGAATACAGAAGCAAAATCGCTCGCAATACCCTTGGTGGGTGGGGTCTGGGCATTTTTCTTGCTGCCAACGTGTAAGGATGCATTGTTTTATTCTTTGTCGACAAAGAAAAGTGCTATTGTGTAGTCTTGCTATTGTACTCTTAGTTCATATGACTATGTTGCTGAATAGTCTTCACACAATAAGTCATATCCACTTATGGACACAATTCCCATTGACCAACTCTGTACCAGCTGGAACTGAGTCAGGTGTAGGTTCAAAACCATCAGTGACTATGACATTGACTGTAGCTGAATCAGGTGTGGTAACAGTAGGTACAAAACCATCAGTGACAAGGACATTGGCTGGAACTGAATCAGGTGTGGTAACAGTAGGTACAAAACCATCAGTGATGAGGACATTGGCTGGAACTGAATCAGGTGTGGTAACAGTAGGTACAAAACCATCAGTGACAAGGACATTGGCTGGAACTGAATCAGGTGTGGTAACAGTAGGTACAAAACCATCAGTGACATTAGCAAATGGTTCACGTGAAGTCTACACCACACCATGCTCTCCATCCTCCTTATTGTATTGGCCAAATGACCAACAGTGGACTATCCAACCTCTATTCAGTAAGAGAGAAGCTAGTGTGTTCGTGGACAAGATCAGATCACTTCGTGTTGTGTCCCTTGAAAAGGGTTGCTCATCTACAAGCACATTAAACAGATTAGCAACACTGGAGGATGGTACAAAGGTGTGCTGTCGTATTTTGCAAATTGGCAATATCTACTCATATCACTTGAATTGGCTCCTGGGCTTACGCAATATTCCACCCATAACAGCTGTGAAGCTTAATCTGAGAAGTGAAAGGTGGAAAAGTGTTCATGATGTAGCCAAGGCAGCTAAATGGCATGATAGGATGTTGATAATAACGGAACTATTTATTGACAACTTAACTGAAGTGTACAACTTACCCTATTTCAGCAACAATGAAAAATCTATATTAACTGTTCCAGTGGCTGAAAAATTACCACTCACTCCAGTGGCTAGGAAGATGATGGTTGAATGGAGTGATATGATTCTCTTTGATTTCTTGACTGGACACACTGACAGAAAAATATTTAACGATCACAAACAGCCTGTGAAAAACCTGTAATGACATCCTCATCCAAACTGCTGTTGATAGATAATGAGTCAACATTCACACGGGGATATCAGCGTGAGATGTTTTATAATCATGGCTATTGTAAAACAACCTCTCTCTTTTTGAAAAGAACCTGTGCTTTTAGACAACACACAATAGAAGGTATTCTGAGTCTTGAAAGGTACAGTAATGACAGTGGTTCTCCTCTCACTGTTTTACAGAACTACATCAAAGAAAATGACCCATACACTTATAGTGTCACTCCTACTTGGCAGAAACAAATGGAAAGCATTGAAAGGAACATGAGAGATCGTATAGAGGAAATCAAATCTATACTGTTAAAATGTGAATCGCATGTTCTGTAATTATTCTTGCACATATGAAGAGCCTAGAACTACACTAAAAAAACCTGACTGAAGTATACACTTACACTATTTCAATGACAATGTACTGACTGTTCATGATCAAGTGGCTGAGAACTCACCCCATGCACTGGCTAGGAAGATTGTTCAATGGAGTGATATGATTATATAACACGGACAATATTCCAATTATCTACATGATGGATGACCATCTAAAAAATCTCTATAAGACTCCCTCTTCCAAACTGGTATCGATAGATAGTGAACACAGGGATGTACAAGTGGAACATTTTACTGAACTCCCAGTCAGTTTTCTCTGTATTTGTACTTGACAATGAATGCGGGAGATTTTGCACATTTTCGAGACTGATGACGTCATGCTTTCAGTACACAAAGCAAGATAGATGTGTAAACACGTTTACAGCAAACCCAGATTCGTGCGCAGCCCATAACACTACGAATTTCTACCTGGTTCACATGGTCGAAGCTACGTACAAGCGAGGATCAGGATCGATCGGAGCGGCCTAGCGGCGTGCGCTAGTTTATCAACCGGACATCCGGTTTGGCATTCGCAGGACGTGACAGCGTGACTCAGTCCTTGCTGTTGCCTCTAGGATAGACGAGGATAGAGTGTATTGCACACGAATATGCTGAGTGTACTTTCGTGACACTGCCATTCCCACTGACTCAGCACAACCAGGGGCTGGCCAAGAGGCCTAGTGGTAGTTTTGTTCCAGTACACACACAAACGTAAGCAAAGATGTATTGTTTTATTCTTTGTCGACAAAGAAAAGTGCTATTGTGTAGTCTTGCTATTGTACTCTTAGTTCATATGACTATGTTGCTGAATAGTCTTCACACAATAAGTCACATATGGACCCCATTCCCGTTGACCTACCCTGCACCAGCTGGAACTGAATCAGGTGTGGTAACAGTAGGTTTAAAGCCATCAGTGACATTAGCAAATGGTTCACGTGAAGTCTACATCAGACCATGCTCTTCATCCTCCTTATTGTATTGGCCAAATGACAAACAGTGGACTATCCAACCTCTATTCAGTGAGAGCGAAGCTAGTGTGTTCATGGATAAGATCAGATCACTTAGTGTTGTATCCCTTGAAAAGGGTTGCTCCACTTCAAAGCCATTAAACAGATTAGCAACACTGGAGGATGGTACAAAGGTGTGCTGTCGTATTCTGCATATTGGCAATATCTACTCATATCACTTGAATTGGCTCCTGGGTTTACGTAATGTTCCACCCATAACAGCTGTGAGGCTTGATCTGAGAAGTGAAAGGTGGAAAAGTGTTCATGATGGAGCCAAGGCAGCTAGATGGTATGAAGGGATGAGAATAATAATGGAACCATTCATTGACAACTTAACTGAAGTGTACAACTTACCTTATTTCAATGACAATGAAACATCTATATTGACTGTTCCAGTGGCTGAGAAATTACCACTCACTCCACTGGCTAGGAAGATGATGGTTCAATGGAGTGATATGATTCTCTTTGATTTTTTAATTGGACACACAGACAGAATATTCTCTAACCACTATGCAAAACATCTAGTTGATGGACAACCAGTTAAAAATCTCTATAAGACTCCCTCTTCAAAACTGATATTGATTGACAATGACTCAGCATTCACACATGGATATACAGGTGGAATATACTTTAAAACTCCCAAAGATTATGAAATGATGTGTGCATATTTGAGAAGAACCTGTGCTTTTAGACAACACACAATAGAAGGTATTCTGAGTCTTGAAAGACACAGTAATGACAGTGGCTCTCCTCTCACTGTTTTACAGAACTACATCAAAGAAAAAGACCCATACACTTACAGTGTCACTCCTACTTGGCAGAAACGAATGAAGAACATTGAGAAGAATATGAGAGATCGTATAGAGGAAATCAAATCTAGACTGTTAGAATGTAAATCACATGTCGTACAATGCCATTAGTCTTTTCTTTAGCTCACACATCAATTGTTAAATAATAATGTGCTCAATACTTTGATTTGACATACTGATTTATAATAATGAGTAGACTATAGTCTGCTAATACAAATTTGTGTGAACATATGTACAACGTGGTCAGTATTAAATCTTGAAGCCAACTAAAGCTCTGCAGCTGCCTCTCCTTCTACCACCTCTCCTTTCTTCCAATTGAGTGAGAGGCAGCTCCATATAGCCAGCTGCTGCCTAAAGTAACTCAGAGACATCACACTGAAGGTTTTCAAACTTGGGACGCTGGAGAGAATCCAAGTTCCTGCATGAAGTCATCAGGTCATAGCTATTAGTTGAAAATAGAAAACAGGTAGCTAATGTGCTTATTGAAATTCTTATTCAACTAACGTTTCATTGGAGCAGGCTGTGTTTTCTGGTTTCTCCAGTCTCTGGCCTGCCTTTAGTGCCCTCAAAACACTCATGACAGGAATTCCAGAGTAGGGGACTCTCCCAAAAGTGAACAACTCCCAAACAGTCACACCAAATGACCACTGTGGAGAGATATTTTGCAAAAGCATTAAGAATGTCCATGTCAACACAGGTGACTATGGTTATGAGTGTAATATGTTGGACAATTATGTATTACATGTACTCTAGCTCACCACATCAGTACTCTCATTGTAGACATCATTCTCAATACTCTCATCCACCTGATGGGCACCTTCTCCTCACTTTCTGATACAATCTTCATCCGGCGGAAATAGTTAGTGCCATACATGTCTTCTGTGAGACCAAAGTCAGCTACTTTGATCACTCCATGTCCGTCAATCCTGCATACATTAAATGGTTTCAAAGTTTAGTCCATATTATTAATATGTGGTCCATACATGCAATTTCTTGCAGCCAGGTCACGATGAACAAATTTTTCTTTAGCAAGGTATGTCATTCCCTTCGTTATTTGGTGACATATTTTTAAATATATCTTCTTTACTGACTGTACCTGTAAGAAAATGGCATGGAAGTGTTACAAGGTCAATGAAGGTAAAACCATTTTAACACCTCTTCATTTGTAGCTGCATTGGTAAGTAGCAGTTCTTGTTTATGATGTCGGATATACTCTAAAACACTGCCATTAGACATAAAGGGCATAATGAGTAGGGGCATCTCATCATCAAGACATACTCCAACAAGGGACATGACATTGGGATGTTGAAAGGACAACATGGTAGATATCTCCTTGGTCAGCCGCTCCAAGTCACCAGGTCAGCCGCTCCAAGTCACCTATATATTCAACCTAAAATATATATCACACATGTTACTATCACTTCCTACCATTCATATGTAAGTGTATCGAACTTATATAATCTTATTTCCATGATTTTGACACTAAATGCCATCCCTATATCC
The DNA here is from genome assembly GCA_963970385.1 of Theonella swinhoei. Classification (NCBI taxonomy): domain Eukaryota; kingdom Metazoa; phylum Porifera; class Demospongiae; order Tetractinellida; family Theonellidae; genus Theonella; species Theonella swinhoei. The sequence continues at coordinate 6,651,497 of OZ019949.1, read as the reverse complement.
TTCAACATTTTAATGAATAAATACTTGGGGCAGCAACATATCGGTGCCCTTGACTTTTTCTTCTGTTCCTCTTGAAAAGGGTTGCCCAATTTTCCATCCATAACAGCTGTGAAGGTTAATATGACAAGTGAAAGTGTTTATGATGTAGCCAAGCACCAAGATAGTGGGATCCGATGAAGATAGTAACTCAGCTCTGCTAAATATTATGTATGCCATCATAAACATAATTGGCTTCCGAAAGCATGCAGTCACTATTTATTGCATGGAATGATATAAGGGTATTCTGTTTGTAAAGTACATACCAAATTTAACATTCCAGGGTAACGTAGCTTTATCATGGTACACACATATGCATATGGCTAGTAGCTAGCTACCTTGGCTAAATATGTACAGAAGAGTTCTTTATCAACGTAGACTATGTTGCCTTGCTATAGCTACTGTATTAGTATGTACAATCTTCACCCATACAACCAACTTGCTGAGAGAGAGTCGATGTACTGCAGAGTCTAAATTGACAACCCAATTCCCATTGACCAAAACAGGAGCAACAGGAACTGAATCAGGTGTGATAAGAGTAGGTTCAAAATCTTCTATGAAAGTGGCCAATGGTTCACTTCAAGTCCACAGGTATAACACCACACCATGCTCTCCATCCTCCTTATTGTATTGGCCAAATAACCAACAGTGGACTATCCAACCTCTATTTAGTAAGAGAGAAGCTAGTGTGTTCATGGACAAGATCAGATCACTTCATGTTGTGTCCCTTGAAGAGGGTTGCTCCACTACAAGCACAATAAACAGATTAGCAACACTGGAGGATGGTACAAAGGTATGCTGTCGTATTCTGAAAATTGGCAATATCTACTCATATCACTTGAATTGGCTCCTGGGCTTACGCAATGTTCCACCCATAACAGCTGTGAAGCTTAATATGACAAGTGAAAAGTGGAAAAATGTTCATGATGGAGCCAAGGCAGCTGGATGGCGGGATGGGATAGTGATAATAATGGAATTATTTATTGACAACTTAACTGAAGTGTACAACTTACCCTATTTCAGCAACAATGAAACATCTATATTGACTGTTCCAGTGGCTGAGAAATTACCACTCACTCCAGTGGCTAGGAAGATGATGGTTCAATGGAGTGATATGATTCTCTTTGATTTCTTGACTGGACATGCTGACAGAAAAATTTTTAGCAATCACAAACGACCAGTGAAAAATCTGTATAGGACTTTCTCTTCCAAACTGGTGTTGATAGATAATGAGTCAACATTCAGACAGGGATATCAGCATGAGATGTTTTATAAGAACAATTATTGTAAGACAACATCTCTCTTTTTGAGAAGAACCTGTGCCTTTAGGCAACGCACAATAGAAGGTATTCTGAGTCTTGAAAGGCACAGTAAGCACAATGGCTCTCCTGTCACTGTTTTAAGAAACTACATCAAAGAAAATGACCCGTACACTTATAATGTCATTCACATGTACAGTTGGCAAGGACAAGTTGGTACCATTGAGAGGAATATGAGAGAACGTATAGAGGAAATCAAATCGAGATTGGTGGAATGTGAATCACATGTTCTGCAATGCCATTAGTCTTTTCTTTAGCTCACACATCATGTATCATTGGCATAGAAAGATAAGGGAACATACGTTTACACCTTTTCTGTGTTTCCTGAAGAAGCTACATGAGGACTATATATACATGCAGGTGTAAATAAAAATTCATTCCAAACTTATTTTGCTCAAGTAGCTAATGCTAGCTATATATTTGCTCAAACTTAATCAATTGACAGCAGAATAGGTCAGATTGAACTCTACTCATTCATATAAAAGTGCAATATCTGCTACATAGGCTAATTGACATTCCAAAGTGCTGCTTACAAAAACATACCAATACAAACATTCCACTGTTAGGTAGTAGTAGCTTTATCATGGCATACTCATATACTACCTTTCCTAAAGATGTATATGTATCAAAGAGTCCTTTGTCAAAGAAGAAAATATAGACTATGTTGCCTTGCTATAGCTACTGTATTAGTATTTACAATCTTTGCCCATACAATCAACTTGCTGAGAAAGAGTCGATGTGCAGCAGAGTCTACATGTACATTGACAATCCAATTCCCATTGACCAACACAGCAGCAGGAACTGAATCAGGTGTGGTAACAGTAGGTTTAAAACCTTCTGTGAAAGCGGCAAATGGTTCACTTCAAGTCCACAGGTATAACACTACACCATGCCCTTCATCCTCCTTATTGTATTGGCCAAATGACAAACAGTGGACTATCCAACCTCTATTCAGTAAGAGAGAAGCTAGTGTGTTCATGGATAAGATCAGATCTCTTCGTGTTGTGTCCCTTGAAAAGGGTTGTTCATCTACAAGCACAATAAACAGGTTAGCAACACTGGAGGATGGTACAAAGGTGTGCTGTCGTACTATGCAAATTGGCAATATCTACTCATATCACTTGAATTGGCTCCTGGGTTTACGTAATGTTCCACCCATAACAGCTGTGAAGCTTAATCTGACAAGTGAAAGGTGGAAAAGTGTTCATGATGTAGCCAAGGCAGCTGGATGGCGGGATGGGATGAGAATAATAATGGAACTATTTATTGACAACTTAACTGAAGTGTACAACTTACCCTATTTCAGCAACAATGAAAAATCTATATTAACTGTTCCAGTGGCCGAAAATTTACAACTCACTCCAGTGGCTAGGAAGATGATGGTTCAATGGAGTGATATGATTCTCTTTGATTTTTTGACTGGACACACCGACAGAAAAATTTTTGATGATCACAAACAACCTGTGAAAAACCTGTATATGACATCCTCATCCAAACTGGTGTTGATAGATAATGAGTCAACATTCACACAGGGATATCAGCGTGAGATGTTTTATAATCATGGCTATTGTAAAACAACCTCTCTCTTTTTGAGAAGAACCTGTGCCTTTAGACAACACACAATAGAAGGTATTCTGAGTCTTGAAAAACACAGTAATGACAGTGGTTCTCCTCTCACTGTTTTACAGAACTACATCAAAGAAAATGACCCATACACTTATAGTGTCACTCCTACTTGGCAGAAACAAATGGAAAGCATTGAAAGGAACATGAGAGATCGTATAGAGGAAATCAAATCTATACTGTTAAAATGTGAATCGCATGTTCTGTAATTATTCTTGCACATATGAATAGCCTAGAACTACACTAAAAAACCTGACTGAAGTATACACTTATACACTATTTCAATGACAATGTACTGACTGATCATGATCAAGTGGCTGAGAACTCACCCCATGCACTGGCTAGGAAGATTGTTCAATGGTGTGATATGATTATATAACACGGACAATATTCCAATTATCTACATGATGGATGACCATCTAAAAAATCTCTATAAGACTCCCTCTTCCAAGCTGGTATCGATAGATAGTGAACACAGGGATGTACAAGTGGAACATTTTACTGAACTCCCAGTCAGTTTTCTCTGTATTTGTACTTGACAATGAATGCGGGAGATTTTGCACATTTTCGAGACTGATGACGTCATGCTTTCAGTACCACAAAGCAAGATAGATGTGTAAACACGTTTACAACAAACCCAGATTCGTGCGCAGCCCATAAACTTCTACCCGGTTCACATGGTCGAAGCTACGTACAAGCGAAGGGATCAGGATCGATCGGAGCAGCCTAGGGTAGGGTAGCTAAGGGCGTGCGCTAGTTTATCAACGGCCGGACATCCGGTTTCAGTCAGTGGCATTCGCAGGACGTGACAGCGTGACTCAGTCCTTGCTGTTGCCTCTAGGATAGACGAGGATAGAGTGTATTGCACACGAATATGCTGAGTGTACTTTCGTGACACTGCCATTCCCACTGACTCAGCACAACCAGGGGCTGGTCACGAGGCCTAGTGGTAGTTTTGTTCCAGTACACACACAAACGTAAGCAAAGATGTATTGTTTTATTCTGTGTCGACAAAGAAAAGTGCTATTGTGTAGTCTTGCTATTGTACTCTTAGTTCATATGACTATGTTGCTGAATAGTCTTCACACAATAAGTCACATATGGACCCCATTCCCATTGACCTACCCTGCACCAGCTGGAACTGAATCAGGTGTGGTAACAGTAGGTTCAAAATCATCAGTGACATTAGCAAATGGTTCACGTAAAGTCCACACCACACCATGCTCTTCATCCTCCTTATTGTATTGGCCAAATGACCAACAGTGGACTATCCAACCTCTATTCAGTGAGAGAGAAGCTAGTGTGTTCATGGATAAGATCAGATCACTTCCTGTTGTGTCCCTTGAAAAGGGTTGCTCAACTACAAGCGCAATAAACAGATTGGCAATACTGGAGGATGGTACAAAGGTGTGCTGTCGTATTCTGAAAATTGGCAATATCTACTCATATCACTTGAATTGGCTCCTGGGCTTACACAATGTTCCACCCGTAACAGCTGTGAGGCTTAATCTGACAAATGAAAAGTGGAAAAATGTTCATGATGTAGCCAAGACAGCTAAATGGTATGATAGGATGAGAATAATAATGGAACTATTTATTGACAACTTAACTGAAGTGTACAACTTACCTTATTTCAATGACAATGAAACGTCTATATTGAATGTTCCAGTGGCTGAGAAATTACCACTCACTCCAGTGGCTAGGAAGATGATGGTTGAATGGAGTGATATGATTCTCTTTGATTTTTTGACTGGACACACAGACAGACTATTCTTCAACCAGTATTTCAACCATCTAGTTGATGGACAACCAGTTAAAAATCTCTATAAGACTCCCTCTTCCAAACTAGTATTGATAGACAATGACTCAGCATTCAAACATGGATATACAGGTGGAGCATTTTATAGAACGCCCAGAGATTATGAGATAATGTGTGCATTTTTGAGAAGAACCTGTGCCTTTAGAAAACACACAATAGAAGGTATTCTGAGTCTTGAAACACACAGTAATGACAGTGGCTCTCCTCTCACTGTTTTACAGAATTACATCAAAGAAAAAGACCCATACACTTACAGTGTCATTCACAGCTCACAGAAACGAATGGAGAACATTGAGAAGAATATGAGAGATCGTATAGAGGAAATCAAATCTAGACTGTTAGAATGTAAATCACATGTCCTACAATGCCATTAGTCTTTTCTTTAGCTCACACATCTACTTCTCTTAGAGAATCGATAGATTCTCTAGTAGGGATTGCGCCAACATTCACTGATTGATTGGCATGTGAATTACTACAATAGTATCAGGCCTGCGTTGAAAGTGTATGTAAAAGTATACATAGTAGAAGGGGTGGGGCTCTGTATTGTTTGTCTTTCTCATTTTTTCTTGATAAGATTATGAAATGATGTGTGCATATTTGAGAAGAACCTGTGCCTTTAGACAACACACAATAGAAGGTATTCTGAGTCTTGAAAGGTACAGTAATGACAATGGTTCTCCTCTCACTGTTTTACAGAACTACATCAAAGAAAATGACCCATACACTTATAGTGTCGCTCCTACTTGGCAGAAACAAATGGAAAGCATTGAAAGGAACATGAGAGATCGTATAGAGGAAATCAAATCTATACTGTTAAAATGTGAATCGTATCAGTTCTGTAATTATTCTTGCACATATGAAGAGCCTAGAACTATATTAAAACAAACCTGACTGAAGTATACACTTACACTATTTCAACGACAATGTACTGAGTGTTCATGATCAAGTGGCTGAGAACTCAACTAAAAAATCTGTATAAGTCTCCTTCTTCCAAACTGGTATCGATAGACAATAAAATGATGTGTAAACAGTCCACGTTTACAGCAAACGTAGATATCTACGTGTGCATGCAGATTCGTGTGTAGCCCATAAAACTACGAACTTCTACCCGGTTCAGGGTTCTCGCAAGGTCGTAAGGCCTGTCTTGCAAGCCGACTAGGGCCTGTTGTTGTTTGTACGTACGTACATACGTTGCGGGCGCGCGCTAGTTATCAACCGGACATCCGGTTTGGCATTAGGACGCGACAGCGTGACTCTGTCCTAGCCTCGTTCCCAGGCCGTCTCCCTCCGCTCTATCTATTGCGCAGAGGAGGGAGACGGCCTGGGAACGAGGCTAACTCGGTCCTTGCCTCAGGAGGATAGAGTTGTACGAATATGCTGAGTGTACTTTCGTGACACTGCCATTCCCACTGACTCAGCACAACCAGGGGCTGGTCACGAGGCCTAGTGGTAGTTTTGTTCCAGTACACACACAAACGTAAGCAAAGATGTATTGTTTTATTCTGTGTCGACAAAGAAAAGTGCTACTGTGCAGTCTTGCTATTGTACTCTTAGTTCATATGACTATGTTGCTGAATAGTCTTCACACAATAAGTCACATATGGACCCCATTCCCATTGACCTACCCTGCACCAGCTGGAACTGAATCAGGTGTGGTAACAGTAGGTTTAAAGCCATCAGTGACATTAGCAAATGGTTCACGTGAAGTCTACACCACACCATGCTCTCCATCCTCCTTATTGTATTGGCCAAATGACAAACAGTGGACTATCCAACCTCTATTCAGTAAGAGAGAAGCTAGTGTGTTCATGGACAAGATCAGATCACTTAGTGTTGTGTCCCTTGAAAAGGGTTGCTCATCTACAACCGCATTAAACAGATTAGCAACACTGGAGGATGGTACAAAGGTGTGCTGTCGTATTCTGCAAATTGGCAATATCTACTCATATCATTTGAATTGGCTCCTGGGCTTATGCAATGTTCCACCCATAACAGCTGTGAGGCTTGATCTGAGAAGTGAAAGGTGGAAAAGTGTTCATGATGGAGCCAAGGCAGCTAAATGGCATGATGGGATGTTGATAATAATGGAACTATTTATTGACAACTTAACTGAAGTGTACAACTTACCTTATTTCAATGACAATGAAACATCTACATTGACTGTTCCAGTGGCTGAGAAATTACCACTCACTCCACTGGCTAGGAAGATGATGGTTGAATGGAGTGATATGATTCTCTTTGATTTTTTGACTGGACACACAGACAGACTATTCTTCAACCAGTATTTCCACCGTCTAGTTGATGGACAACCAGTTAAAAATCTCTATAAGACTCCCTCTTCCAAACTGGTATTGATAGACAATGACTCAGCTTTCACACAGGGATATACAGGTGGAACATTTTATAGAACTCCCAGAGATTATGAGATAATGTGTGCATATTTGATAAGAACCTGTGCCTTTAGATAACACACAATAGAAGGTATTCTGAGTCTTGAAACACACAGTAATGACAGTGGTTCTCCTCTCACTGTTTTACAGAACTACATCAAAGAAAAAGACCCATACACTTACAGTGTCATTCACAGTTCACAGAATCGAATGGAGAACATTGAGAAGAATATGAGAGATCGTATAGAGGAAATCAAATCTAGACTGTTAGAATGTAAATCACATGTCCTACAATGCCATTAGTCTTTTCTTTAGCTCACACATCAACTTCTCTTAATTAGAGAATCGATAGATTCTCTAGTAGGGATTGCGCCGACATTTACTGATTGATTGGCATGTGAATTACTACAATAGTACTAGCTATCAGGCCTGTGTTGAAAGTGTATGTAAAAGTATACATAGTAGAAGGGGTGGGGCTCTGTATTGTTTGTCTTTCTCATTTTTTCTTGATAAGATTATGAAATGATGTGTGCATATTTGAGAAGAACCTGTGCCTTTAGACAACACACAATAGAAGGTATTCTGAGTCTTGAAAAACACAGTAATGACAGTGGCTCTCCTCTCACTGTTTTACAGAACTACATCAAAGAAAATGACCCATACACTTATAGTGTCACTCCTACTTGGCAGAAACAAATGGAAAGCATTGAAAGGAACATGAGAGATCGTATAGAGGAAATCAAATGTATACTGTTAAAATGTGAATCATATCAGTTCTGTAATTATTCTTGCACATATGAAGAGCCTAGAACTATATTAAATGCCATTAGTCTTTTCTTTAGCTCACATAGAAAGATAAGGGAACATAATGTTTACACCTTTTCTGTGTTTCCTGAAGAAGCTACATGAAGTCTATGTACATGCAGGTGAAAATACAAATTCATTCCGAACTTATTTTGCTCGGGTAGCTAATGCTAGCTATATATTTGCTCAATCGACAACAGAATAGGTCTACTCATTCATAATTATGAAAGTGCAATATCTGCTAAATAGGCTAATTGACATTCCAAAGTACTCCTTACAGATACATACCAATACAAACATTCCCCTGTTAGGTAGTAGTAGCTTTATCATGGCACACTCATATACTACCTTACCTAAAGATGTATATGTATCAAAGAGTCCTTTGTCAAAGAAGAAAATATAGACTATGTTGCCTTGCTATAGCTACTGTATTAGTATTTACAATCTTCGCCCATACAACCAACTTGCTGAGAAAGAGTCGATGTGCAGCAGAGTCTACATATACATTGACAACCGAATTCCCATTGACCAACACAGCAGCAGGAACTGAATCAGGTGTGGTAACAGTAGGTTCTAAACCTTTTATGAAAGTGGCTAATGGTTCACTTCAAGTCCACAGGTATAACACCACACCATGCCCTTCATCCTCCTTATTGTATTGGCCAAATGACAAACAGTGGACTATCCAACCTCTATTCAGTGAGAGAGAAGCTAGTGTGTTCATGGATAAGATCAGATCTCTTCGTGTTGTGTCCCTTGAAGAGGGTTGCTCCACTTCAAAGCCATTAAACAGATTAGCAACACTGGAGGATGGTACAAAGGTATGCTGCCGTCCCTTCAAAATTGGCAATATCTACTCATACCACATGAATTGGCTCCTGGGCTTGCGCAATGTTCCACCCATAATAGCTGTGAAGGTTAATCTGACAAATGAAATGTGGAAAAATATTCATGATGTAGCCAAGGCAGCTGGATGGTGGGATGGGATGAGAATAATAATGGAACCATTCATTGACAACTTAACTGAAGTATACAACTTACCCTATTTCAATGACAATGAAACATCTATATTGACTGTTCCAGTGGCTGAGAAATTACCACTCACTCCAGTGGCTAGGAAGATGATGGTTGAATGGAGTGATATGATTCTCTTTGATTTCGTGACTGGACACACTGACAGAAAAATTTTTAACAATCAAAAACGACCAGTGAAAAACCTGTATAGGACTTCCTCTTCCAAACTGGTGTTGATAGATAATGAGTCAACGTTCACACAGGGATATCAGCATGAGATGTTTTAAAAGAACACTTATTGTAAGACAACATCTCTCTTTTTGAGAAGAATCTGTGCCTTTAGACAACACACAATAGAAGGTATTCTGAGTCTGAGTAAGCACAGTGGCTCTCTTGTCACTGTTTTACAGAACTACAGCAAAGAAAATGACCCGTACACTTACAGCGTCATTCACATGTACAGTTGGCGAGCACTAGATGATAACATTGAGAGGAATATGAGAGAACGTATAGAGGAAATCAAATCGAGATTGGTGGAATGTGAATCACATGTTCTGCAATGCCATTAGTCTTTTTTTTAGCTCACACATCATGTATCATTGGCATAGAAAGATAAGGGAACATATGTTTACACCTTTTCTGTGTTTCCTGAAGAAGCTACATGAGGACTATATACATGTAGGTGTAAATACAAATTCATCCCAAACTTATATTGCTCAGGTAGCTAATGCTAGCTATATATTTGCTCAAAATTAATCAATCGAGGTCAGATTGAACTTCAGATTGAACCATGCTCATTCATATGAAAGTTCAATATCTGCTATGTAGGCTAATTGACATTCCAAAGTACTCCTTACAAATACATACCAATACAAACATTCCACTGTTAGGTATATAGTAGTAGCTTTATCATATATGGCATATTCATATACTATATACCTGGAGATGTATATGTATCAAAGAGTCCTTTGTCAAAGAAGAAAATATAGACTATGTTGCCTTGCTATAGCTACTGTATTAGTATTTACAATCTTCGCCCATACAACCAACTTGCTGAGAAAGAGTCGATGTGCAGCAGAGTCTACATGTATTGTACTCTTAGTTCATATGACTATGTTGCTGAATAGTCTTCACACAATAAGTCACATATGGACCCCATTCCCATTGACCTACCCTGCACCAGCTGGAACTGAATCAGGTGTGGTAACAGTAGGTTCAAAATCATCAGTGACATTAGCAAATGGTTCACGTAAAGTCCACACCACACCATGCTCTTCATCCTCCTTATTGTATTGGCCAAATGACCAACAGTGGACTATCCAACCTCTATTCAGTAAGACAGAAGCTAGTGTGTTCATGGATAAGATCAGATCTCTTCGTGTTGTGTCCCTTGAAAAGGGTTGCTCCACTTCAAAGCCATTAAACAGGTTAGCAACACTGGAGGATGGTACAAAGGTATGCTATCGTATTCTACAAATTGGCAATATCTACTCATACCACATGAATTGGCTCCTGGGTTTACGCAATGTTCCATCCATAACAGCTGTGAAGCTTAATCTGACAAATGAAAAGTGGAAAAGTGTTCATGATGTAGCCAAGGCAGCTGGATGGAGGGATGGGATGAGAATAATAATGGAACTATTTATTGATAACTTAACTGAAGTGTACAACTTACCCTATTTCAGCAACAATGAAAAATCTATATTAACTGTTCCAGTGGCTGAAAATTTACCACTCACTGCAGTGGCTAGGAAGATGATGGTTGAATGGAGTGATATGATTCTCTTTGATTTTTGACTGGACACACTGACAGAAAAATTTTTGATGATCACAAACAACCTGTATATGACATCCTCATCCAAACTGGTGTTGATAGATAATGAGTCAACATTCACACAGGGATATCAGCGTGAGATGTTTTATAATCATGGCTATTGTAAGACAACCTCTCTCTTTTTGAGAAGAACCTGTGCTTTTAGACAACACACAATAGAAGGTATTCTGAGTCTTGAAAGGTACAGTAATGACAGTGGCTCTCCTCTCACTGTTTTACAGAACTACATCAAAGAAATGACCCATACACTTATAGTGTCACTCCTACTTGGCAGAAATAAATGGAAAGCATTGAAAGGAACATGAGAGATCGTATAGAGGAAATCAAATGTATACTGTTAAAATGTGAATCGTATCAGTTCTGTAATTATTCTTGCACATATGAAGAGCCTAGAACTATATTAAAAAAAAAACTGACTGAAGTATACACTTACACTATTTCAATGACAATGTACTGACTGTTCATGATCAAGTGGCTGAGAACTCAACTAAAAAATCTGTATAAGTCTCCTTCTTCCAAACTGGTATCGATAGACAATAAAATGATGTGTAAACAGACCACGTTTACAGCAAACGTAGATATCTACGTGTGCATGCAGATTCGTGCGCAGCCCATAAAACTACGAACTTCTACCCGGTTCAGGGTTCTCGCAAGGTCGACTAAGGCCTGTCTTGCAAGCTGCAAGGCGACTAAGGCCTACGTACGCTGTGGGCGCGCGCTAGTTTATCAACCGGATATCCGGTTTGGCATTAGGACTGACGCTGAGCGGCCTAGCCTAGCCTCGTTCCCAGACCGTCTCCCTCCGCGCTATTGCGCAGAGGAGGGAGACGGCCTGGGAACGAGGCTAACTCGGTCCTTGCCTCAGGAGGATAGAGTTGTACGAATATGCTGAGTGTACTTTCGTGACACTGCCATTCCCACTGACTCAGCACAACCAGGGGCTGGCCACGAGGCCTAGTGGTAGTTTTGTTCCAGTACACACACAACTTTGTGACGTAAGCAAAGATGTATTGTTTTAGTTTTATAGTTTGTCGACAAAAAAAAGTGCTATTGTACAGTCTTGCTATTGTACTCTTAGTTCATATGACTATGTTGCTGAATAGTCTTCACACAATAAGTCACATAAGGACCCCATTCCCATTGACCTACCCTGCACCAGCTGGAACTGAATCAGGTGTGGTAACAGTAGGTTTAAAGCCATCAGTGACATTAGCAAATGGTTCACGTGAAGTCTACACCACACCATGCTCTCCATCCTCCTTATTGTATTGGCCAAGTGACCAACAGTGGACTATCCAACCTCTATTCAGTGAGAGAGAAGCTAGTGTGTTCATGGATAAGATCAGATCACTTCCTGTTGTGTCCCTTGAAAAAGGTTGCTCATCTACAAGCACATTAAACAGATTAGCAACACTGGAGGATGGTACAAAGGTATGCTGTCGTATTCTGCAAATTGGCAATATCTACTCATATCACTTGAATTGGCTCCTGGGCTTACGCAATGTTCCACCCATAACAGCTGTGAAGCTTAATCTGAGAAGTGAAAGGTGGAAAAATGTTCATGATATAGCCAAGGCAGCTAAATGGCATGATAGGATGTTGATAATAATGGAACTATTTATTGACAACTTAACTGAAGTGTACAACTTACCTTATTTCAATGACAATGAAACATCTATATTGACTGTTCCAGCGGCTGAGAAATTACCACTCACTCCACTGGCTAGGAAGATGATGGTTGAATGGAGTGATATGATTCTCTTTGATTTTTTGATTGGACACACAGACAGACTATTCTTCAACCAGTATTTCCACCGTCTAGTTGATGGACAACCAGTTAAAAATCTCTATAAGACTCCCTCTTCCAAACTAGTATTGATTGACAATGACTCAGCATTCACACAGGGATATACAGGTGGAACATTTTATAGAACTCCCAGAGATTATGAGATAATGTGTGCATATTTGAGAAGAACCTGTGCCTTTAGACAACACACAATAGAAGGTATTCTGAGTCTTGAAACACACAGTAATGACAGTGGCTCTCCTCTCGCAACTTTACAGAACTACATCAAAGAAAATGACCCATACACTTACAGTGTCATTCACAGTTCACAGAATCGAATGGAGAACATTGAGAAGAATATGAGAGATCGTATAGAGGAAATCAAATCTAGACTGTTAGAATGTAAATCACATGTCCTACAATGCCATTAGTCTTTTCTTTAGCTCACACATCAACTTCTCTTAATTAGAGAATCGATAGATTCTCTAGTAGGGATTGCGCCGACATTTACTGATTGATTGGCATGTGAATTACTACAATAGTACTGGCTATCAGGCCTGCGTTGAAAGTGTATGTAAAAGTATACATAGTAGAAGGGGTGTGGCTCTGTATTGTTTTTCTTTCTCATTTTTCTTGATATCATTGGTCTGAGTAAGCAACATCTAATGAGTAGTAGCACTAGCTATATGCACCGATTGTCATAGCTGTAGGCAAAGGTGCCAGTAAAAGCACATGCATATGGATTGTTATTACTGCAGAAGTCATGGCCCATAGAATGATTCCAACTGTGATCATAATATTAGTCTGAATTTATTTTGCTTATGATCAGGCAATGCTATTATGAGTTCATCAGCCTTATAGCAGATTGAACCTTGTCCATTCATTATATCTGCTTCTTCATAGTGGATTGAAATATACATATTAGCAAGAATTGAATGGTATCCTGTTTACAAATAAATTCCAATTAACATTGCATTTTATGTATATAGTAGTAGCTTGTCACACCTTACCTAAGTATGTATAGAAGAGTTATCTGTCAAAGAAGAAAATATAGACTATGTTGCCTTGCTATAGCTACTGAATTAGTATGTACAATCTTTGCCCATACAACCAACTTGCTGAGAAAAAGTCGATGTACTGTAGAGTCTACGCTGACAACCCAATTCCCATTGACCAACACAGGAGCAGCAGGAACTGAATCAGGTGTGATGACAGGTTTAAAACGTATAGAGAAAATCAAATCTAGATTGGTGGAATGTGAATCACATGTTCTGCAATGCCATTAGTCTTTTCTTTAGCTCACACATCATGTATCATTGGCATAGAAAGATAAGGGAACATATGTTTACACCTTTTCTGTGTTTCCTGAAGAAGCTACATGAGGACTATATACATGTAGGTGTAAATAAAAATTCATTCCGAACTTATTTTGCTCAGGTAGCTAATTCTAGCTATATTTGCTCAAACTTAATCAATTGACAGCAGAATAGGTCAGATTGAACTCTACTCATTCATATAAAAGTGCAATATCTGCTACATAGGCTAATTGACATTCTAAAATACTCCTTACAAATACATGCCAATACAAACATTCCACTGTTAGGTAGTAGTAGCTTTATCATGGCATACTCATATACTACCTTTGCTAAGGATGTATATGTATCAAAGAGTCCTTTGTCAAAGAAGAAATAGACTATGTTGCCTTGCTATAGCTACTGTATTATTTACAATCTTTGCTCATACCACCAACTTGCTGAGAAAGAGTCGACATACAGCAGAGTCTACATATACATTGACAACCCAATTTCCATTGACCAACACAGCAGCAGGAACTGAATCAGGTGTGGTAACAGTAGGTTCAAAACCTTCTGTGAAAGTGGCCAATGGTTCACTTCAAGTCCACAGGTATAACACCACACCATGCTCTCCATCCTCCTTATTGTATTGGCCAAATGACAAACAGTGGACTATCCAACCTCTATTCAGTGAGAGAGAAGCTAGTGTGTTCATGGATAAGATCAGATCTCTTCGTGTTGTGTCCCTTGAAAAGGGTTGTTCAACTTCAACACCAATAAATAGGTTAGCAACACTGGAGGATGGTACGAAGGTATGCTGCCGTCTCTTCAAAATTGGCAATATCTACTCATACCACATGAATTGGCTCCTGGGCTTGCGCAATGTTCCACCCGTAATAGCTGTGAAGGTTAATCTGACAAATGAAATGTGGAAGAATGTTCATGATGTAGCCAAGGCAGCTAAATGGTGGGATGGGATGAAGATAATAATGGAACCATTCATTGACAACTTAACTGAAGTGTACATCTTACCTTATTTCAATGACAATGAAACCTCTGTATTGACTGTTCCAGTGGCTGAAAAATTACAACTCACTCCACTGGCTAGGAAGATGATGGTTGAATGGAGTGATATGATTCTCTTTGATTTTTTGACTGGACACACTGACAGAAAAATTTATGACAATCACAAACGATCAGTGAAAAATCTGTATAGGACTTCCTCTTCCAAACTGGTGTTGATAGATAATGAGTCAACATTCAGACCGAGATATCAGCATGAGATGTATAAGAACAGTTATTGTGAGACAACATATCTCTTTTTGAGAAGAATCTGTGCCTTTAGACAACACACAATAGAAGGTATTCTGAGTTTGAGTAAGCACAGTGGCTCTCTTGTCACTGTTTTACAGAACTACAGCAAAGAAAATGACCCGTCCACTTACAGTGTCATTCACATGTACAGTTGGCGAGTACTAGATGATAACATTGAGAGGAGTATGAGAGAACGTATAGAGGAAATCAAATCGAGATTAGTGGAATGTGAATCACATGTTCTGCCATGCCATTAGTCTTTTCTTTAGCTCACACATCATGTATCATTGGCATAGAAAGATAAGGGAACATATGTTTACACCTTTTCTGTGTTTCCTGAAGAAGCTACATGAGGACTATATACATGCAGGTGTAAATAAAAATTCATTCTGAACTTATATTGCTCAGGTAGCTAATGCTAGAATCAATCGAGGTCAGATTGAACTATGCTCATTCATATAAAAGTGCAATATCTGCTACATAGGCTAATTGACATTCCAAAGTGCTGCTTACAAAAACATACCAATACAAACATTCCACTGTTAGGTAGTAGTAGCTTTATCATGGCATACTCATATACTACCTTTCCTAAAGATGTATATGTATCAAAGAGTCCTTTGTCAAAGAAGAAAATATAGACTATGTTGCCTTGCTATAGCTACTGTATTAGTATTTACAATCTTCGCCCATACAACCAACTTGCTGAGAAAGAGTCGATGTGCAGCAGAGTCTACATATACATTGACAACCAAATTCCCATTGACCAACACAGCAGCAGGAACTGAATCAGGTGTGGTAACAGTAGGTTCAAAACCTTTTATGAAAGTGGCAAATGGTTCACTTCAAGTCCACAGGTATAACACCACACCATGCTCTCCATCCTCCTTATTGTATTGGCCAAATGACAAACAGTGGACTATCCAACCTCTATATAGTAAGAGAGAAGCTAGTGTGTTCATGGATAAGATCAGATCACTTCGTGTTGTGTCCCTTGAAGAGGGTTGCTCCACTTCAAAGCCATTAAACAGATTAGCAACACTGGAGGATGGTACAAAGGTGTGCTGTCGTATTCTGCAAATTGGCAATATCTACTCATATCACTTGAATTGGCTCCTGGGCTTACGCAATGTTCCACCCATAACAGCTGTGAGGCTTAATCTGACAAATGAAAAGTGGAAAAGTGTTCATGATGTAGCCAAGGCAGTTGGATGGCGGGATGGGATGAGAATAATAATGGAACCATTTATTGACAACTTAACTGAAGTGTACAACTTACCTTATTTCAATGACAATGAAACATCTATATTGACTGTTCCAGTGGCTGAGAAATTACCACTCACTCCAGTGGCTAGGAAGATGATGGTTGAATGGAGTGATATGATTCTCTTTGATTTTTTGACTGGACACACAGACAGAATATTCTTCAACCAGTATTTCAATCATCTAGTTGATGGACGACCAGTTAAAAATCTCTATAAGACTCCCTCTTCCAAACTAGTATTGATAGACAATGAGTCAGCATTCACACAGGGATATACAGGTGGAATATACTTTAAAACTCCCAAAGATTATGAGATGATGTGTACATATTTGAGAAGAACCTGTGCCTTTAGACAACACACAATAGAAGGTATTCTGAGTCTTCAAAAATACAGTAATGACAGTGGCTCTCCTCTCACTGTTTTACAGAACTACATCAAAGAAAATGACCCATACACTTATAGTGTCATTCCTACTTGGCAGAAACAAACGAAGAACATTGAGAGAAATATGAGAGATCGTATAGAAGAAATCAAATCTAGACTGTTAGAATGTAAATCACATGTCCTACAATTCCACTAGTCTTTTCATTAGCTCACACATCAACTATAATAGGCTTCATGTACACATATAGCAATGGAGGTTCTCATGGATGGTCTGTATTACATAATTATGCCTCCTCCTCTGATGAGGAGGTGTTACTAGTTGATTTCTATATAACTGGGTTCTGATGCATGGCACATGATTTTTTGCAGTGTGAGGTTAGTTGCGCTATGAGCACTGCAGTTATAAGAGCCTGAGGGGATGATGGATAGGGGAATGGAGTGGTGATATAATAATGGAAATATTTACTGACAACATATATAACTGAATCTAGTATACAAACTACATACCCTATTTTGAAAATTAGACGTCTCTGTTGCCTCTTTATCTGTTGTGTGTTGTCTAAAGGCACAGGTTCTTATCAAATATGCACACATCATCTCATAATCTTTGGGAGTTATATAAAATGTTCCACCTGTATATCCCTGTGTGAATGCTGAGTCATTGTCAATCAATACCAGTTTGGAAGAGGGAGTCTTATAGAGATTTTATATTGATATTCATCATGTAGATGCTTGAAATATGGAATATTGTCTGTGTGTCCAGTCAAAAACCATTGAACTGTCATCTTCCTGACCAGTATGGTGATACTTTCCATTATCACCACTATACCCAGCTTATCTCCTCAACCCCTTTTGTAACTGCAGTGGCCATAGCAACAGAATAAGTCAGATTGAACTCTGCTAATTCAAATGAATATTATTAGGTGGTATTCTGTTTACTAATACATACTAATACACACTTGAATTGACATTCCACTGTTAGGTAGTAGTAGCTTTATCATGGCACACTCATATACTACGTTGGTTAAGGATGTATAGAAAAGTTCTTTGTCAAAGAATAATATATAGACTATGTTGCCTTGCTGTAGCTACTGTATTAGTTTGTACAATTTTAGCTCATACAACCAACTTGCTGAGAAAGAGTTGTACTGCAGAGTCTACATTGACAACCCAATGCCCATTGACCAACACAGAAGCAGCAGGAACTGAATCAGGTGTGATAACAGTAGGTTCTAAACCTTCTGTGAAAGTGGCAAATGGTTCACTTCAAGTCCACAGGTATAATATCACACCACACCCTTCATCCTCCTTATTGTATTGGCCAAATAACAAACAGTGGACTAACCAACCTCTATTCAGTAAGAGAGAAGCTAGTGTGTTCATGGATAAGATCAGATCTCTTCGTGTTGTGTCTCTTGAAGAGGGTTGCTCCACTTCAAAGCCATTAAACAGGTTAGCAACACTGGAGGATGGTACAAAGGTATGCTGCCGCCCCTTCAAAATTGGCAATATCTACTCATACCACATGAATTGGTTCCTAGGCCTGTGCAATGTTCCACCCATAACAGCTGTAAAGGTTAATCTGACAAGTGAAAAGTGGAAAACTGTTCATAATGTAGCCAAGGCAGCTGGATGGTGGGATGGGATGAGAATAATAATGGAACTATTTATTGATAACTTAACTGAAGTGTACAACTTACCCTATTTCAATGACAATGAAACATCTATATTGACTGTTCCAGTGGCTGAGAAATTACCACTCACTCCAGTGGCTAGGAAGATGATGGTTCAATGGAGTGATATGATTCTCTTTGATTTTTTGATAGAACATGTTGACAGAAAAATCTATAATGAACGCAGACGACCAGTGAGAAATCTATATAAGACACCGTCTTCCAAACTGGTATTGTTAGATAATGAATCAACATTTGAACTGAGGCATGAACATGGAAATTGGTATAGTAAGAAAATATCTGCCCTATTGAGAAGAATATGTGTGTTTAGAAAACACACAGTAGAACGTATTCTGAGTCTGGAAAGGCAAAGTGAGGACAGTGCCACTCCTCTCACTGCTTTACAGAACTACATTAAAGATAATGATTCATACACTTACAGTGTCATCAGTGTCTTTCCAGCCAGTCTAGTGGAGAAAATTGAGAAAAATACAAGAGAACGTATAGCCATGATAAAATCTAGATTACTTGAATGTAAATCACATGTTTTATAATGCCCATTAACACATATGTATTACAGGCAAGCACATAACGTCTTGCAGGTTGCAAAAACAATTAATCTGCGCATGCGTATATCATCGTTGGGCGTGCCGTGTTTACCAGTAACCCCGACAACAAAAGCCCGCCCGAACCTACAGCTGGTGTAGCGTATCGCATCTAACATCTCTAGTTTCGTAAGTGGGCAATGGACTTCAACGATGGTGTAAGGGCCAACGCCCTGCGACAGCAGAAATTGGATAGACAGGTACACTGCACATTCACTGATACCTGATCTCAAGTGCTTTTCACATGTAAGAAAGTTCTTTAATTAGACCGACAGTCTTGATATTGTGAACATACACGAATATATATATGGAAAACATGTGTATAGTACACTAGCTGAGAATAGAAAGGAACCCAGAAACCTCAACCCAACAAACAAAACAACATACACAATACGTTCAACCCACCCAATGTATATACACCCAATACCCAGCCTTATGTACATGTATATTCAGTCACTCTATGCATATGGCAGTGTGCAACACATTCAGTACTCTCTATACAGAGAATGCTGATGGAACAGAAAAGAAGACAAAGGCAAACAGGTTTGCTCACACCCCTGCACATTTCTTGTTTTCATACATACTTAGAATGATCCTCCCCCTCCCTCCCTCCCTCCCTCCCTCCTTCCCTCCCCCCTCCCTCCCACCCTCCCACCCTCCCCCTCCCTCCCTCCCTCCCTCCCTCTCCTCCCTCCCTCCCTCCCTTCCTCCCTCCCTTCCTCCCTTCCTCCCTCCCTCCCTCCCTCCCTCCCTCCCTCCCTCCCTCCCTTCCTTCCTTGTTCTCTTCCTCCCTTACTCACTACCCTCTCTCTTCCTCCCTCCTCCCGCCACCCCTCCCTCTCCCTCTTCCTCTCTTAGGAATGATGGTTCAGAACAGTGCTGCAAAAGATCGTCCACTTTCCTCCAAATATTTGAGACCAACAAGCCGACCCTCAATTGACAAGAGGCCAATGTCAGCTGACACCACCACAAGTGAGAGGAATGATATTAGCAGTACATATACCCACACCTACAGCTGATTTCCTTCATAATATGAAGATATGTGTACATGTAGATATGTATTAGTGGCAGAAAGGAAATCCTGTGCTCTCTTAGAGGCTCTTCTTGCACATGCTCACACATTGTACACAATTAGTGATGGTTGTTAACCATGTACATACATGTACATGTACATGTATATGGGTCATGAACTTCAACTGAACTTTAAAAACATTTTGTGACTATAACTGGAGACCACAGAAACATGTAATGTACATATCTGCTTTAATGCTACATGGCATACATGTACATGTTTATACATGTAGGTGTTGAGGTACATGTACGTATCTATTTTGAGTACTTTGAGTGTATAGTAGACCAATTGGTACTGCTTTTGTAGTACTGGTATGGTAGGGTCTACTGGTACTGCTTTTGTAATGGTATAGTAGGGTAGGTATACTGCTTTTGTAAGGTATGGTAGGGTATGGTAGGGTCTATTGGTACTAGTTTTGTAAGGTATAGTAGGGTATGGTAGGGTCTATTGGTACTGGTATGGTAGGGTCTATTGGTACTGGTATGGTAGGGTCTATTGGTACTGGTATGGTAGGGTCTATTGGTACTGGTATGGTAGGGTATGGTAGGGTCTATTGGTACTAGTTTTGTAAGGTATAGTAGGGTATGGTAGGGTCTATTGGTACTGGTATGGTAGGGTCTATTGGTACTGGTATGGTAGGGTATGGTCTATTGGTACTGGTATGGTAGGGTATGGTCTATTGGTACTGGTATGGTAGGGTATGGTCTATTGGTACTGGTATGGTAGGGTCTATTGGTACTGGTATGGTAGTGTATGGTCTATTGGTACTAGTTTTGTAATGGTACAGTAGGGTATAGTACATGTAGGCACTGCTTTTGTAAGGTATGTATGGTAAGGTCTATTTGTATAGCATAGTATGTATCTATGGTCTATCCTCCTACAAGTGCATGTACGCATACATGATAATAATACTGTATGTATAATATATGTATGTTTGAGAAAGTGATGTGGGTGTGCCGTAATTAATTATCCAGTGTTAATTGGCTAATTTAAAAGTCACAACCTCCCTAGCAACCAGTGAACAAATTGAGAGATTTGTACGCCTGCTCAATACTCAGACTTCTGAGACTTCCATGACAATACAACACAACACAAGTGACCGAAGACAGTCATTTTGAAAAAAAAAAACAAGCCATCCAGAACCCTGTAATATGTTCTAGACAGATGCTCCATCTGAACAATTTGTCTGTACATGCATTTGTATGTAGCATAGAGACACATGCTGTGTAACGTTACATGCGTAAGGTACACTGTAATATTTATAGTATCATAATACATCCATGTCTATGTTCACCTGTTTATCAGGATGAGATGCTTTGGTTGCTTTGTCTTGATTTTATGCGTGATTTATCACAGCCAGCTGAGTTGCCTCGGTAGCTTAGTTGGTTAGAGCATTTCCTGGGATGTGTGTTGTGTGTTTGAATCCCACCTGAGGCAACCAATTTTTTTGAAGAAATAGCTGCTTCAGGTGAGTTGAGCTGTTTTGCTTGTGTCTTCAATTATGCTGTATTGCCTTGCCTTTTCCAGTATCTCTTGGAGTGATTTGTTATATACACACGTACATTTGTACATGTACATGTAGGTGATATGCCCTGGGGGATACATGCAGCTGTGCCCATGTAGCTATTACATACATGATTGCACCTTTTACTACAAAATTAATTACATGACTTTAATTATCCACGAGATGTACATGTCTAGTGTTTCATTTCAAGATGTCTAAATATCACTTTTTATGCAGCACAGATACAGTACATGAGTCATGTACATGTACGCAATTCATGACTACATTCAAAAACAGACAGACCCATATCAATTAATATAGGTATGTACAGTGCGTAATGTATTAGACTCAATTGCAAACCCAGACAGGCTTGCAGTATTGACTGTCTGAGCTTTTCAGCTAATTTATTGGAAGGCCATAGATTTGGATGGACATAGTGAGAGCCTCATTGTGGTTGGCAATAAATGTAGTGAGCACGTATGGAAATATACACCTCTTGAAGTAAGACAACTTCCATTAAATACTATGGTTCAAATCACCATGGTTCTGTCCAAGCATATCTTGGTTAAGTTATGCTGCCTCGATATGTTTGTACATGCACATATATTCATTTACAAAAGGTGGACACTCAAATCTTAATAAAGTGTCCTTCCAGGAAATGTCCTCCTGGCTGTGTGTCCTCAGGTGCACATACACCAATTCTCTGGAATTGTTTTTACATGCTTTACTTGTTACTGTTCATAGATAGGTATGTACGTACATGTATAAGGCAATGTAGTATATAGCTGGAAGATGAGGTAATAAGGGAAGTGTGCCGTGATGGAATTAAGTAGGAAGTCATAGGGTTACGTACCAAAATACACACGTACATGCACTTCACTTTGGACCACCCAGCCAGACCAGGTATGTACTATACAATCATGAATGTACGTATGTATATATACTGTTCACATGTGTGTGCACACACACAAATTAGTCTCTGCATGCCTCTTCTTGTATAGTTATATAGCAGTAAAGGGATATGTGTATGGAGAGTGGAGCCACACACACAGAAATGAAGACACTCCAATTAATAGGACGTTTCCTTGCTAGCCAAATACGGCGTCTGTGCACTTTCTACGCCTGAAATCAGGACATCTCACTAATCGGGACACTTTCTTTTGTCCCAATGGTATCTGAATTAGAGAGGTTCCACTGGTTTCTGGGTCTCTTTCTTTCTATTGCTTCTTGGCTAGTGTGCTATACACATGTTTTTCCATGTACTATAAACCAGATACATACATACAATGTATTCAGTGCATGCGTACATGTACATATGTACGTAATAGCTTCATGCTTGACTGATGTAAGTGAGGTCTGATTTTACAGCTGATGTACTGACATGTACCCCCCACACTCACAATTAAAGAGGTATTCCTATAGCTGCATGTACACATACTTCATACATTGTACATGTACATGTACATGTAAGGCCACCCACTGAAGTTTAGATTGGCACACTGAGGTAATTAGTTATTAAGGTCAGCCCAGGTACATGTACATGTATATAGCTGGGTCAAATCAACAGGGGTCTTATAGGCATATGTATATGTATATGTACATGAGTTAGGCTGTGGGATGATGTTGTCTGTGGTGAATGAATATTATTATTCTGATACCACAACTGCTCAAGCTTGCCTAGTATGTACATGTAAAAGTCAAGCAGTATCAGAGCAAGTAGGTATGTACTGCTCTGATGGGAGTCCACTGGCCTGAAGTGGGAGTCCACTGGCCTGAAGTGGGAGTCCACTGGCCTGAAGTGGGAGTCCACTGGCCTGAAGTGGGAGTCCACTGGCCTGAAGTGGGAGTCCACTGGCCTGAAGTGGGAGTCCACTGGCCTGAAGTGGGAGTCCACTGGCCTGAAGTAGCTGTCCACTGTTTGCCTACTTTGCCCCGCACACTGTGTTTTCATGTATGTATGTGTTAGGGAAACATGATACTAGACCCAGCCTAATCCGAGATGATAGAGGTGTGAGCCACATATACATTGTACATGTACATGTACACACATGATCCAAATTGTTAGGTCAGCCCAGCTGTATCCAAGGCAAATATGTCACACACGCATACCTAGGTGGGCATATATGGAATAGCTATCCATCTTGAAACAGCTGTGCATTCATTTCCTAGCTCCACCTTTGTGTGTTGCCATGTACATGTAACTAGCTAGAGTATGTGTTAATGAGATACTCCTTGTGTAAGTAGAGGTCTGTGTAGGATACAGGTTCAAATCCAACTGCAGGTCAATCATTTCTTCACAAATACTGTCTTAAGAGTTGTGTTGTCACTGCACGAAAAGTAAAATTTCCTATGTGACCTGCTGTGGAATAGGTCACAGTTCATGACCTGTCCTGTATCTATCCAGTAGCAGATAGAGCTAAATGCCCTGTATGTACGTACATACAGGACATTTAGTCCTATCTACTACTGGATAGGTACAGGACAGGTCATGAAATGTGACTTATTCCACAGCAGGTCACATAGGAAATTTTGCTTTTCGTCCAGTGCCGGTGTTGCTTGAAAATATCTGAGGTTTGAGTATTCACGTACACACAGTACGTATTATCAACTACATAGTCTGCTAGTGTTACATGTACATGTGTGTGGTGACTTCCACACATGTAAACTATTGTAACACTATCCCTATAATTAGGTTGCGTACAAATCTTCCCTTCATGGCTCATTGCACACATACACACATCAGGAGTGTAGAGTGTACACATCAATTGACAGTGTATCTCAATACATGTGTGTGTGTTTAGTCCTTAAAATTGTATTACCATTCAATTGAGCACTTATATTTATATGTGTGTAAATTCACATGTTAGTTTGTATTGTACTGCATTTTGATTCAACACAGCCAGCTAAGCCACCTTCCTGGCTGCATCTCGAACATGTGGTGGGTATATATATCTAGTGAAATCCTAAGGTATTGTCTTGTACTTTTCAGAGAGTCAGGTATTGTACATGTATATACTGAAAAGTGCAAGACAACAATGTGAGGACTCCGTGAGGACTCCGTGAGGACTCCGTGAGGACTCCGAAACGTTGGTCACATCTTTAAGTTTCTTAAACTCTGGCATCAAACATAAATAGTTTTTGTGATATACATGTAGTTATGGCCAGAGAACAAAGCTTTAAATTTTGACACACATTCAGGGCCTCTATAACTCCATAAATTGCATATGCTTTCTCCGGAGTTAGTTACATGTGTGATTCAGCCCAGCCAGCTGAGCTGCCTTAATTGGTAGCCCAGCTACTAGAGTATCTGTCTAGAACACAGAGTATTGTTGGTTTAAATTCTCCATAAGATACTATCTTGAAAGTGACTGGCATGGGTGAAGCATGTTGCACTATCTTTGAGGTCTCAAAGTCTAAGCACTTGTGTATCTTTTCAGATAACAATGCTCCTCCCACTGGTGGCTCTTCACTCGTAACATCACAGCAGTCTGATTCCCCTACCTTCCCTCCCTCTCATCCTCCCACCTCCACAATCTCCACCACTTCAACACTCCCCACCAACTCAGCCACCTCTACCATCTCCACCACCTCCACCACCCCCACCTCCCCACTCCCCACCACCACCACCACCACCGCCACTACCTCCCCACTCCCCACCACCACCACCTCTCCACTCCCCAACTCCCCCACCTCCCCACTCCCTACTCAATCATTCACTCATGTTCATACAACTGATGAGGATGTTGACATGGTTCATAAAGACGAAGTGAGTCCACTCTCTCATGCTCCCCCTCCCCCTCTCTCTCTCCCTCTCTCTTCTCTCTCCCTCTTCCCTCCCCCTCCCCCTCTCCCCCTCTCTCCCATCCCACCTTCCCTCCTAGTTTTACATTTTGGTGGTTTTAACTTTTGATACTTTGTTCCCCAAAGTCATCTATAGCATTGCCCAATGTGCTTTTCATACGTACACACATGGCTCTGTGTGTGTGTGTGTGTGTGTGTGTGTATGTGTGCGTGTGTGCGTGCGTGCGCGTGTGTGTGTGTGTGTGTGTGTGTGTGTGTGTGTGTGTGTGTGCGTGTGCGTGTGCGTGTGCATATGCGCGTGTGTGTGTGTGTGTGTGTGTGCGTGTGCGTGTGCTGTGTGTGTGTGTGTGTGTGTGTGTGTGTGTGTGTGTGTGTGTGTGCGTATGTGTGTGTGTGCATGTGTGTGTGTTGTCTGTCTATGCAGTATTTGTACAATGTATGTACATGTAGATCCGGATGTGTGTATTTCAATACCAATACATGTACATATATACTCCACAGCAGCTATACATGCTGTCAGTAAACGGGTACATATGATATCACTGCATGTTTATGATACAACGGCCACCCAACCTGGGTTGTATAGCGGCACTAGTGATATATTAGACACCGCTACTACCACTAGAGTCTGCTCCACCTAGAGTCACCTTCAGTTGAGAACTGATCACATATCTCTACATGTGTACTGTCACGATATTGGTTTCTGCAGTAACACAATATGTAGATAGATACACAGACACAACAGGTGATAGATTTAGATTGGTGGGTACTGTTACAGGGAAATAGAACACTGTCATGCAGTCTACGTATAAATTGTATATACACATACATGTACATGTACATGTATATACAATTTATGCTTAGAAAGAAAGGCAAGGCAACACAACACAACAGAAAGACAAAGCAACACAACACAACTTGCCCAAGACAGTATTTTTCAAAGAAAAAGCTGCCTTAGGTGGTGTACATGTACATGGTACATGCATATAGCTGGTGTGAATCTTCCATTTTTCTAAGCCATGGAAGCTGTTGTGCATTATACATGTTGCATGTGCTTGTGGTTAAGGGTTCTTTCTTTGGTCTACATCTTTTCTTTCTATAGTACTCTGTGTCCATATGATTGTGTTCATAGATACGTATACATTGTACATACATGTATATGTGCATGTGGTGTGCCTGTACAATGTACAAATGTACGTGTATGTGTATATGTTTACAAATCGATATTCTAATTGAACAAGTCACTATAGTCAAACGCATACTGTTGTTCACAGTAAACAAGTATGCACATGTACAAGTATGCATGCACTTTGTTCTCGGAAGCACTCTACAATATGTAACTTGATATCCTCTGCCACTATCTGGACATGTAGTGGAAAATTTGCTGTCTGGCAGAATTACTAGTAATAGTATTCATGATAATCTCTTGTAAAAACTGATCCCACAGTTTATTTTGTGTATATACATGTATCTATATACAATGTATATGTGCATACATGTATGTATATGTATGTATATATATATATATATATATATATATATATATATATATATATATATATATATATATATATATATATACTATGTTGCTATGGTAACGGCAGGTTTATATATTGCATATACACCTCATCAATATTCAACATAGTATATATCGTATAAACCATGTCCAATCAGTGTATATTTTCAGATATACACCTGCTATGTTCGGAAGTTTATTTGTGATATATCCCTCGGGCTGTTGGCCCTCGGGAAATATCACAAATAAATTCCTCACAGCAGGTGTATATCTGACATATACACCTCTTGGCCATGGTTTATACATTACATATATATATATGTATATGAATATATCAGTATACTTTTACCTGTAAGGGTAGTTGGTGTTATAATCAGATGCTTATGTGTCAATCCTCATGTGTACTCAGCTTCTGCAAGGCAAGTACATGGCAAGGGTGTAGACAACTTCATTTGTTTGGAGGTGCTTAGAAAACACTTTGCAAGCGTACGCAATTATGCCACGGCTTTCACTCTAGGTCAACACCCTCTGATGATTACGGTATGTATTGTAACTAGCTTAGCTCTGAAATATTTGGGGGTGCTTCAGCATCCCCAAACGCCCACTTGTCTACGGCCTTTCATGGAACGCAGAATGTCGCGGGTTCGAGTCCCACCTTCATGGGTTCGAATCCCACCTTCATGGGTTCGAGTCCCACCTTCATGGGTTCGAGTCCCACCTTCATGGGTTCGAGTCCCACCTTCATGGGTTCGAGTCCCACCTTCATGCGTTCGAGTCCCACCTTCATGGGTTCGAGTCCCACCTTCATGCGTTCGAGTCCCACCTTCATGGGTTCGAGTCCCACCTTCATGCGTTCGAGTCCCACCTTCATGGGTTCGAATCCCACCTGAGGCAGCTCATTTTCTTGAAAATGACCGAGTTGCATTTGTATTGTGTAGAATTGCTTCGATAGTGTTGTGGTTTAAATACTTCATGTAATAGCCATTCCTGTACTAGTATACATACACATTTCTCCAGCCATCATCTAGTGGTGCAGCTGCTAAACTAGCTGCCATGGGTCTCACGTCATCTCTGGACTATGAGAGTGATGAGGAGAGCAGTAGTGATGGTACGACTTAATTAATAGGTCTACAAACCATTGTATTCAAACATACATGTACTTCTGTCCTGTCTCCCTCACAGAAGAAGAAGAAGAGGAAGAAGAACAAGAGGATACGACAGTGGGAGATGGAGGGAGGGAAGGAGGAGGAAGTCTTGACCTGCCAGCCGTGGTACCATTCAGTAGTGCAGATGAAGATAGCTTAGTTGATAAAGTAGCACCAGAAGCTCCCAATCATCAGCAGACTGTCTTAGCCAGAGTAAGGGGACAGATCATACAGTACATGTCGGCATAATTACAGTGCTCGACTTCAATTTACAGGAGATAACATCTAAACATATAGAGATTGGTGTCCTCAAAGAATTTGTGATGAAGTAAGCCCCATTGTACAGTCCTTTTTGTATCCAAATGTATATACATGTGTACCATTAGTGATCCAGTGCAAAATGTACTACTCCCAAGTCGATCAATTTTTCAGTGCACTGTGCACTTCAGTGTGCACTCTCAGTGTTCTTCACAGTGCGCTCAATGTAGCCCAGTAGTAAGAAATTGTGCTATCGTATAAGCATACACAACATACCTGTATGTAGGTGTATATTCACAATGAAACTAACACATATTGTAATGTAACCAGCCACATTGGTGACCCATGCACTGGTATGCAGCTTATACATCTTCAAAAGTGACTGCCTTGATTGTATTGTGTTGCATTATCTTTTGAGTCTCTGAGGTCTGAGTGTTTACGTATGCCATGTACAGGCCACCTCTTCAGGGAGTGACAGTGAAGTGCCGTGTGACGCGTAATAAGAGAGGAATGGACAAGAGCATTTACCCCATTTACTCCCTTCACCTGGAGAGAGAAGACAGTGAAGAAAAGGTTAAATCTGGATGCAGAGCCTCTATGAATTGTGAACAATGTATATATTATACATGTGCATGCCTACTTTCCTTACTCAGACGTTCTTGCTGGCTGCTCGTAAGCGGAAAAAGAGCCGTTCCTCCAACTACCTCCTCTCCACAGATCCAGCAGACCTGTCACGAGAGGGAGAAAGCTACATTGCCAAACTGAGGTGGACATACATGTACATATCAGGGTTTCTTTTGGGGGGGGGGGGGGGGGGAAGGGGGCATTTGCCCCCCTTAAAAATTTTTGCCCCCCCCTTGTCAAACAGACCTTCCTCATATACAGCCACATGTGTTTTCATGTTACCCCCAAGATTTCTCGTATATGCGGTTCGCCCCCCTTGTCACTTTTTCTGAAATAAACCCTGCATATGTACATGTGTTGCATATATGTACTGTATATCAACTGCAATATATGCACATCGAGTTTTCTCTGTGGCTTAATATCTTGAGTGTACTACATATACATTGTACATTACCTGGCCAGCTAAACTGTTTTGTGGTTCAGTAACCCAGGTTCTCTCTAGAACACAGAGTATTGTGTATGTGCTATGGGTTTATACCTGGTCCTTATGCTCTCTTGAATGAAATGTGTACCTTGTTGCATGTTCACCTTCTCTGGTGTGATACGCACCTGCTCTTACGTGTATGTCATTCTCCGATAGATCTAACTTCCTGGGGACGTCATTCTCTGTGTATGACAATGGTGTAAATCCCAGCAGGAGGTATGCCCGATTCAACCGCTCCACCATCCGAGAAGAGCTGGCACTTGTACACTATGTAGGTATAGTATGATGTATAATTCTGTATGCAGTGAGGTGCCACTTAGCATATAGAAACTAATTCCAGACCCTCGTTCACACTCATTTAAAGTAAACATCTATTTATAAGGCCATGTGTCTGTAACAGGCACCTCATCCTGTCCCAAGGGTGACCATTATACATAGAGATTATAGCTGTATGTACTTGTACACCTTCACAGGACACCAATGTATTAGGGTTCAAAGGGCCTCGTAAGATGACTGTAATAATCCCTGCCATGTCTCAGGATAAGGAGAGGAGGATTGCGGTCAAGCCCAAGAAAGTAAGTAAGATATTGAATGAGTGAAGTATATAATAACATGTACTGTACATGAGTCCTGACTCTTGTTACCCATCCATGTACATGTACATGCATTTATGTCTTATTCCCATGCACTTTGCACTCTTCTCTAGTCCTTACACACTAAATGGAAGCTCATGTGATACTTTATTACTAGGAATGAATCTATTCCTAGTGATTCTTCTAGAGAAGGAAACACTATTTTTCTTGTTGCATACAGACGTTATCCTTTGACGAAGCCTACATAGATGTACTGTAGATGTGTATCGATGCCGTCATATACATGTACATATACCTCTGTGATTGAGTTATTATGCATGTATGTACATACAATGTATGTATACGTCACAAGAGGGAGAAAGCTACATTGCCAGTGTAGTTATAACTGCATACATATTTTTTTGATGTAAACAGGATGATGAAACTCTGTTGGAGAGATGGAAAAATGAAAACTTTACTGATCTCCTGCAATTACATAACAAGCAACCATCATGGTCAGATGGTGAGGAAAAATATGATTGTGAAATGGAATGCTATAGGGATCAAAGTACATGTATGAGCTTTTAACCTGCCATAATTACATTCTGGAGGGCACCTGATGAGGCTACCTGTGCTGTACACATAAAGATATACATACAATGTATGTGTGAAGCAGCAGGGGAATGTTGTAAAAGATTCATTAAATTGTAACTTAAAGGATGTAGGAAGGAAACAGCATTCAACTACAAACGTACATGTATCAAGGTTCTGCGAAGATTCTCTTGATCAAAGGCACTGTGAGTAGGAATAAGAAGACAACTTTGCACTAGGAAAAGGACTAGAAGTAGAAGTTAGGCTTTTAGCATATGATTTTAGTGGTCTATCTGTACCTACTGTGACAGTCATATCATATACTTGCAGGTCATGTGATGTGTATATAATGGTAGCATTTGTGAGCATTATGTTAAGGATCCCTCCATTGAGAGTCTACCGACTCTCTCGATACACTTCACATACATTCCACGTCTTCTTTTCTACTCCAATGACCTCCCCACACAGAAACACAGGCATATGTGTTGAATTTCCATGGCAGAGTGACTCAGGCTTCAGTTAAGAACTTTCAACTTGTCCATCCTGCTGATGGTGAGACTATAAACATGTGTTTAAGTATGTACATGTACATACATACACATTACGTGAATGATTTGAATTTGTTCTGGAGTATATATATACATACTTAATCAAAGAGATACTTAGAAGGCAACACAACTGCAGAACGGCAAACTAACACAACCAAACTGTGTGGCATCACAACCCCATTAGGAGTCAACTGGTAACGTTACACCTTTACATCAGTGAGAAAGAGCTATGCTGAGTGGAATTTGAAGCCGAGAGCTGACAGAACATTCTGTCTGGCCTAGTGATGGACATCGAAGTAGTTCGTGATAATAACTCCAGCTGAAAGTTTTGAGGCTGTCACATAGGAGTCTATGTCACCTGACTGTATGAGAGGGTGTTGGAAGATTGGCTCAGTGGTTAGTGCAATGGATTCCCAATCACAGATCCTGAGTTCGATCCTGGTGGAAGTTAGTCTTTTTCACTCCCTCTCATCACTTTCAGCCTGAGTAATGCTCACAAAGAACATCTCGATGTCCATCAACAGACAGAGATATTCTATCACCCGTTCGGCTTCGAATTCCACCCAGCATGACTCCTTCACTGCTGTAAAGGTGTTACCAGTCGAATGTTGATCCTCTGCATAGGAGTACCTCCTAGCAGTATTTGAGAGGGAGTGGGGAGACTGGTCTCTTTACCTGGAGTCAGGGC
Source organism: Theonella swinhoei (assembly GCA_963970385.1). Taxonomy (NCBI): domain Eukaryota; kingdom Metazoa; phylum Porifera; class Demospongiae; order Tetractinellida; family Theonellidae; genus Theonella; species Theonella swinhoei. The sequence continues at coordinate 6,619,536 of OZ019949.1, read as the reverse complement.
TCAGTGTGGATTCCCTGGAGGTCACTGACTGAGTTTGATCCTGGTGTAAGTCGGTCTTTCTCGCTCCCTCTCATCACTTCCGTCCTGAGTTAGTCTCACAAAGAACTTCTCAATGTTATAAGTTGCTATAATGAGCATTTTCTCCCTATTTTGTGGCAGAGGGCTACATTATTGTCCAGTTTGGACGTATCTCGGACGATGTGTTCACTCTGGACTACCAGTATCCTGTGTGTGCTGTGCAGGCATTTGCTATTGCTCTCAGCAGTTTTGACTCAAAACTGGCTTGTGAATGAGTGCATCAATCCTTTATTGTCTAATTTTCATTTTGTAAAAAGTACAACCATAATATACATGTAGTTTATATTACAGGAGATAATTTTTAAATTATAATCTGAACTGGATATAAGTCGTAAAAAAGTGATGAGGAGTATTTATCAAGACTGTGATATACTGATTATATAAAGGTGATCCTATGATGCTTCAGCCACCCGAGCCAGCATTATATGGTAGAGAGCTCTGAAAAGATATTGCAGGATGTAGTAAACAAGTACATATATACATACAAAAATACATGTAGGTATTCTATATATTGGTGCAGTGATATACGTATGACTGTACTAATATACAGTACAATTGCAGGCTTCATTCTTCGTAGGAATTTGCTAATTGAATCCTAATAGTAAATAAACTATGTAATGGCATATTTTGTATACACAGAATTGTAGCACTTAGGACCGGAACAATGATGACACATACTTGGCAACATAATATGTAATTACAACATTTTTGATGGTTGATGGCACAAACAACAATTTGAAACTGCATATATAATGGCTCAGGTATGCACAGCACTTCTGTGTACTACCTTATAAGTACATAAACTGCCATGTTGTGAAACTTTCCTGTGCACACGTGTGTGAAGGGAAGCTAGAGGACGTTGTGATGTTATGCATACTTACATTTAGTGTGTATCTGAGCAAGGGCATGGATCAGTATTACACATCACTGTCTCTGGAACATTTGGTGGACAGTTTGTTCCATTGTACTGTGGGTGCTGGGTGATGATTGGGAATCGACTCCTTGTTCCTTTTCCACATGTCACACTGCACGGTTCATAGTCTCCCCATTCCCACAAGCAAGGCACTGAGTAGAGCAGATGTTATAATGTTATATACTCAAAGAGTTCTTGAACAGATCACTATCTCACTATGGCAGTGTATATGTATACAGCACCACATAAGAGCTCCTCTATCTTTTCTGTTTTAGCATGCACTACAGTATGTCATGTGATGGATTATGTATATATAGTTTATATGTGTATGCTATATGTGAAATCAATACAGTAATGCCTATATACGTCTCTTGAAGCTAACCTTTGTGGGTTAACTTCAAGAAAGAATATAACAGCCAACAATGCATATAAATACATCAGAAGTCCTACAATATTTATACTACTAGGCTGTACATAAGTTTTCTTCTTACAGTATTCAGTTTATAAGTACAGTATTAATTGTACTCAACAATGAATGCATATCAACCACAAAGAAACCCACGTAACACTATACCAGACAATCATGTATGAGCCCTTATGTGGCTCATAGCTATACAAGCCTGTTGGTCTCCCAACTATTACTAATACTATGTACACACCTGGACAAGGGTCGGTATTACATGACCTCTTCTCTGGTGATCCTGACTTAACATATGGTGGACAGGGTCTCCCTCCATGTTGTGGGTGCTGTGTGATGATTGGAAATCGACTCTCCGTTCCTTCTCCACAAGTCTTGCTGCACTGCTCATACTCTCCCCATTGCCACTCACAATACACTATACAAAGTAGATGCTTTGTAACTTCATGCTTTTAGCTGTTTCCTGCTGAGTTATATACCTGGACAAGGTTGCTTCTGGCATTCCCTGACTTCTCTCTGATATGCAGAGTATTGTACAAAACCCAAACTATCAACGGCCTGGTACTTCCTCTGCCTAGCCTGCTTGCCTCCATCACAGGTCCTGCTACACTGAGTCCAAGGGCCCCAGTCTTCAAAGTTTGTAAACAAGTCAACAATACCCTCTTTATTGGAAAAAAAGGTTCATACTGTGAACACTTAATACATTGGAGGAATACCCTGCCATAATGTGTTAGATAGATATGATTACTATGGTAACATTTGACACAGAAATCCCCTGCCCTTGTTATTCATTCTAATTCCTGTCAGCTATATCAACACCTCAGAAATCCTCTGGGCAAAGGCATTATCTAACTTCTGTGGAAGATTGATGATTGCTGTTATATACATTCATCCGTTTTTTTTTATTAAGTATGGGTAATACTAGGGCTACAGTAATAATATACAATACTATTAAAGCCTCTAGTAGCTGTGTGTAGCAGGATCATCATTGGCAAGTGCATATAAATATGTGCCAACCAAAATTAATAGGCAAGTTTGCTTACCACACTGTTGACAGCATTGGTTAGGAAATCTTACAGGTGCTCCATCGTTGCACTTCACTTCTTCTGGGCATACGATACGATGCTCTTTCACACCAGACGGCTAGAGAATATAAGTAAAGCTAAGACCATGCTCAGCATGAGTAGCTATTACATACTGTCACATGCATGCACATTGGCAGCTACATCGTTACATTATACTTGCCTCACAAATATATTCAAGGCAAGGGTCAGTGGAGCGATGAATAAATTTCTCCCCTTTCTCCAGCAGATGATTCTCTCCGGCAATGATTACATAGCACATATCAGCACAAAATCCAGTTTTTGCTTTGCTTTGCATTACTTCTGCCAGCATTTGATCCCATGAAGGGACACCCAGTCCATTTCTGTAGGTGCCTGAACAATTTAAGTGCAGTGAATTTTACATACAACTGGGATATATAGGGAAGATAAAGCTGCCATATCATTTGATAGTGAAGAAAGTAAAATACTTGCAAATTAAAAATGCACAGCTTGCATGCAATTACTATGAACCATGCCCCCTCTGAGTCCTCAGAACTTAGCACCTCGACCCTTGCCTAGAAGGGTTCTGCCAATCCTACATTCTACATCCTGTGTGTGTAAGATACATGGGAAGCCCAAGGTCAATGAGTGAGTTGAGGGCCCTAAAAGTTCAAAGTCTTGATCTGTATACACAGGGGCACGAAGGTCAACATAATTAATTTTAGTGATGGAACCTTTATATCCGGGGCTGAGTAATCACGTACTACATAGCACGTGCACGCAATTATATTGCATGAGCTAAATGCACCCTAGATACCATTGACTGTGGATTATCTACAAGCAAAAAAGTATATCTACTGAAGTTTCACATAGTCATGCAGACTCATTGAAGGAATAGAGAGACTTGCTAGCTACACTGCGCGCGTGCACGCTTGACTTCTGCGCAAGAAATTCATAAAGCATAGTGCCACATGTACAGCTATCCATCCCAGCACACCTATGACCAAACTCACCTTGTACATTGCTCAGCACTGCTACAAGTGAGAGAACAGCTATTTTCCACATCTCTGTGATTTGCTTTGCTGGAGATCAGTTAGAATGGTTGTGTCAGGCGCGGGGCAGCCAGGAACAGTTTAGATGTGCAGACACTTAGCCAGCCTGTGGACCGTTTTTAATATACATACAAGGTACAGTGCACCGGATATAGGAAATCCGCCGCTAGATCTATATCCGTAACTGTGTATACAAAATGTGCTACTATCAGACAGTGCGGTAGTACTGTGTTTATAGGGATTGCTATGGTCTATCCCCATGCATTGATATAATATAAAAGTTGTATTTTTATGGATATGTATGTAGCTACCACACTTCTGTGTGCAAATGGACCATTTGCAATAGGTGTTAGCTGAAATTATGGCAGATATAAAAATTTTGCATGCATAATATAAATAATGAATCATAGGTTTGATAAATGATCTCATTGCTTAATATAAATAAAAGAAATAAAAGAACTGATAAATAATCTCATTGCTATTGTATTCTATAGTAACTTCTCCATTATTTGTTCTACAAGATTTTTCTTGGCAATGTCATCATTGTTAGATACTATGCCATCATTAGTATGCTCGTTATTGTCTGGGAATGCCATCATAGTCTCAGCAAAACTTTCTTGCTCACAATCAGAGTCAGTTTGCTGTGGGTTGTAATGCTCAGGGCAGTTGTCACATTCATCTGGCAATCCATCACCATCACTATCGGCCAAATCAAGGGGTGTAAAGCATCTTCTGCCTCTCATTGTACAGTCGTCACAACAATCGCCAATTCCATCTCCATCTCTGTCATGCTGTTTTGGGTTGTGGATATAGCCACAGTTGTCATAGGTGTTAGCTGCATTAAGAGGAATTTTTAATGTTAACATTACATGCTGAAAATTTCACACATTCACCTTTTCCATCATTATCTATGTCTTCATCACAGGCATCTCCAGTCATATCACCATCACTATTCTCTTGCTTAGGATTATACTTATATATACAGTTATCGCACTTGTCAGACACACCATCGCCATCCTGGTCCCTTCCCATTGAGCAGAGATCAGTTTGTTCTAGATCTGAAAATAAATGTCAAAAGAAACTTGAATTATACATTTAGTTGGCTAAACCACTGCCCACTAGTCCAGTGGTTGACCTGTAATGAAATAACACCGAGACATCAGTTCATTGATTGTATTGTGCTCGGATATAACCAGATGCTAGTTGACTTCAACACTGAATATATCGCAGAGTACTTCATCTTGATTGATGAGACACTACAACAAAGAGATGCGATGATTGTATGGTGTGACACCCCCTCAAACATTTGCAGGACCTAAACACATTCAGTAACTAACTAACTCCTCAAGTGGATATCTTCGAGAGTCGGTAGGTATAGACTCTATGTAGGGACGCTTGGCGCAGACACGCCCATTACCCTTAACAAATAAATAAGGAGCGTAACGTTCGGTTATCAGCCTTTTCAAATTTGCAATTTCTCTATCTTCTTCTTCTTGTTCTTCAGTTCAATCAGTGAAACACACAATTGAATTGGTACACTTATATACCTCTATTTCCAGATGCATTAAACAGCTTCCAAAATCTTTGAATTCGTAGAACTTTTCCTGGACGAGTAGCGCTAGTACTTACGCATAGGCGGACGCCATTTCCAATCGCGTATGGTTTCGCGTGACATGAGCGCTGCATGGCAGCATAAAGGGTGGGGCTCGCGCGCGCGCGCGCGCAGGCCAGCAGAAAAACAAAATACATGGCATTGTGGGGTAACATGTGTATGGATATTGCTATACTAAACACATGGCATTGTGGGATAACAAGTATATGTTGCTATACTAAATGGTTCTATGCTATTCCATAACATCAACTGCAAGGTCCCTGTTTTGGGTTATAGACACGAGGGCAGTTATCCCGAGAGTCAACTGTAGGGTATAGAAACATGAAGAGATTTAGTTTTCAACTAATATATACCCACATCAATTGACTGTCTTAACTATTTTTTCGTATTTGTGGATTGGCTTGGTACTTGTAAATAACTAATCACCAAATGTAGTATTATTTTAAGGTATATCACCTCCATTTATTCCAATCAATCATGTTATAGCCTGTCCATGGAAGTATTATGCCTTACCAGACTATATACCTCTGTTAAGCATGAATTTGAGCAGTTCAGTATAATTATACGTTTTGCCGTTCTATTATAAATGTATGCATTTGTTTACTTACTGATTCCATCATTGTCGTCATCATTGTCGCATAAATCACCCAAACTATCATCATCGTTGTTGAGCTGGAGAGGGTTTTGAGCAAGTCTACAGTTATCACAAGCATCACCCACGCCATCGCTGTCCACATCTCCTTGTTGAGGGTTTTGGGCATATTTACAGTTATCACATATGTCCCCCACACCATCGTGATCACTGTCCAGCTGGTTAGGATTTGCATTATACTTGCAATTATCCTGCAAAATGATGGTTGTTAGAGTAGAGGGTGTTTATGTGCACATATAAATACAGTCAATCATTAAATATGAGTTTGTAAGTCAATCATTGAGTTTGTGAGATCATCTATAGATAGATATTTAACCTATAGTTTCCTGACATGATGTTCACTACTATAGATGACTGACCATACTGTGTGTAGTTTATATCTGTAGTTCCACCATTAAGCATGTATCATGGCTACAATATTCATTGTGTGTATGTGACATGCAACTACTGGAAGGCTGTGAACTGTGCATATATAAACCACCTTGCTGTCTTCAATGCAATCTCCATCCTCATCATCAGCTGGACAAGGTGCTGTAATAGAAAGAGTCCTTTACCGCATGTTCATTAGTAGGATATTTATATGTTCGCATGTCAATGAGTATATAGACTATCTATAGAAATATCAGCAATGTGCCCGTTAGCCTTATAAAATAAACAGCTCATAACTACCAATATAGTTAAGTTATTTGGTAAATTGGCGATAGCCTTGATATCTACTTGTGGCACTTGGCACAGTGAATTCACTGATTTAGAAGTTACATGTCACTGAAGGAAACTGCTGCCTACCTGGGCATGGATCAGTGTTACATGGAACGGTCTCAGGCATTCCCCTCTTAACAAATGGTGGACAGGGCCTCCCTCCATTCTGTGGGTGTTGGGTAATGATTGGGAACCGGCTCTTTATTCCTCCTCCACATGCCTCACTGCACTGCTCGTATTCTCCCCACTCAAATTGGCAATGTACTGCAGACAACAAAGTTAATGTCTTCCACATATGTGTAATGGTTCGTCATTACGAACTTGAGTTATTGCGCATGCACAGGGCGAAGAGCAGCTTTGCATATTATAGACTTTGACTAGACTCAACCCTACTACCACACAGTTACAGAAACAGAACTTATATACAGAGCTAGCTATATACGAACATACTTAGTACATAAGAAAATCAACAGATAAGAACACAGCTGCAGTTAGGATTACTACAAGCAAGAGTACATGGAAATGCCTTAGCCTACAGAGTTAATTAACAGAGTATTTAGTCATCAAGTGTTTTATAGAGTGTATAGTCAGGAAATAATCTACATGCCCACACCAGAGGTGTTACATATTACCACAATCATACTGAATTACATACCTGGGCAAGGATGCATATTGCACTCTCCAATTTGTTTCATATCCCCTATGCAATCCAGATAGTCTGCGTTATCAACGTTCAAGCATTTTCTCACACGGGCTTTTCTCCCTCCTCCACAAGTTTTGCTACACTCTGTCCATGGACTCCACTCCCCAAGTCTCCCAGCACTCTGTGAAATACCCACTACAGAAATTGAAAAAGATGTATTGACATTTGTAGCTGACTTAAATACTAATAGTACTCGTGAGTTGTCCTTACCGCATTGGTGGCAGCATTGACCAGGAAATCTAACAGGTGGTCCATTATCACAAGTCACTTCAGCTGGACACTCTATACGTTGTTGTTGCACACCAGATGACTAGGAAATCAAAGAAACATTCATTCAAAGTTCAACCAGTGTCATTATAAACGAACACAACTCAACTGTTACCTTGCAAATGTATTCGAGGCAAGGGTCACTTTCATGAACAAACAATTGCTCTTCCTCCAATACACGTATCTCTTTGTATTCTTTAAAGTTCAAATAGCACTCACTTCCACATACTCCAATTTGTATGCTAGAGCTTTGCATTAGCTCTGCTAACATTTGATTCCATCGTGATACTCCAAGTCCATTATTGTGAGTCCCTAGAAACATGACATGGTATGTATAAATATACAAGTGTGTAAAAAAAGGATGTAGGGATAAGTGTATCGAATATCAAACAATAAAGGCACAGTAGATCTACGGAGGGAAGGCTGGCATGCAACAAAAAAGGCTACGAATGTGCGGTTTCAATCCAGCGCATGCGTTTAGCTACGTACGACTGGTCCCCGCTTTCATCTAGAAAGAGTGATGGACTCTATGAATATCCACACAGGGCTTTCCAAATGGAGCATAGACAAACACCATTTAACAAAAAAGCTACCAACCACCTGATAAAAGCGAAACGTAAGTTTGCTTAGACAATGAAGTACGCTAGACACCAGAAATCAATAATCTATTGGGATTTCTATATATTTACCTTGCACAGCAGTGAGCGCTGTTGCTAGCGACAGCAGAGTAACTTTCCACATTTCGAAACGGCTTGCAGACAGTTAGAACGCCTCTCCAAAAAGTAGGAGGAGCTTTTATGCGGCTACGCGGGGCGCCAAGCCAGCGCGTGCGCAAATGAGCATAATTCTCAGTAAAGGTATCCATAGGAAGTTATATAGAAGCTTCTGGAATCTCTTCATTACTTCCTTTCTCATTATCTCTATACAGTACTTACCTGCTTCACTTCCATCGTTACAGCTACATCAAACATCAACACACTACCTCCATCACTATAATACTAGAAACATCAAACAACACTCAATGCACACACTTCCTCCACCACCATACTATTATAGATATGTCAAACATCAACACACTTCCTCTATCACTATACTAGTAGATACATACATACATCAAACATCAGCTGCAGCTTCCTCCAGATACATACTATACACCAACATCAACACACCTCCTCAGGGTATGTTGATGACAGTTGTGGCACCAAAATTGTAGCTTTGACTTCCCATTGTGTATATCAGAGAATCTGTAGAGTGTCTATGTGGAATCCCTTGGTATTGGCACACCCATTAGCCTTAAAAATGTAATGGTTCAGAACTCCAAACAAGGAGTGTGTATATGCAGCAAAACAGGGGATGAGGCCATGCAAAAATAGCGATGTGCTTAAGCAATTATTGCTGCATGTATGTTTTGCTGCATATATATACTGCACTGACGTATTTCTCTGATATTTGGCACTGCTATCCCTACATCCTTTAATACTATAATGTACACATCCATTAACCTTTAATGTCTCTAAAGGAACACTGTAAACAAAGCTGTTCACTGCATGGGGTAGCTGTGAATCTCACCTTAAAAATGTCCTCATTTGGCTATGCTTCTGTTCCTCCATTAAATAAAGTGGCAATGCTCCAGTTTTTATAGATAAGTTGGCCAGACAGTGTTAATAATTGTGTCGGCTGTATGCATGAAACAAGAATAACACATTACTGTCTGAGGATAATGTAAGAGCAATGTGAGAAGAGGGGGGGGGGGGGGGGGGGGCAAGTTAAGATAGGGGGTCCAAGGGCATTCTTTTGAGAAGATATACTTATTTTCTGGTGAATTCTAAGCCGATTTTCTTGCTTGCCTTGTGCGAAAGTGGGGGGCAACTGCCCCCCCTCCCTGCCCTCCCCCTTCTCTTACCAGCATATGTATTTATTTAATGTGTTATTGGTTCTAACTTGCATGGTTATATGAAGAGTCAGTTATGTGAATTCAATAATGAAAAAAGAAACAAAGAGTGAAGTAGGAGCCAAATTGAAATGCAAAGTATAGAATATATCCAATGAACAAGCATTCATTAGTTACAGTTAATGTGTGGCAATTAATGAAGTACAGACTATACCCATACAAAATATAGAGTCTGAGATGTTGGCTGCATTTTTTCACTAGAAATAGTACCTACTGCATTTGGACCCTCTCACTGTCATTATGCATTTGGACACAGTACATTTTACATTAATCATGAAGCTCTTAACAAACCTAACGCCAATTCTACCACTGTGCCAAGATATGACATTATGATAAAAAGCCACATGAACATTAGTGGCATCACTTAGCTGTGGTGCTTGCTATACATACCGCATACATGTACCACAGCTAAGTGGCCTATGTTACACTCAGTCCTGGGCTAGTGCAGGCAACTTTCTATGCTTCGTGCATAGCATCTCTATCTAATACATGTTTGCATAAACCTACTGTCAACTCAGATCTACTTCTTTTGGTTTTCATTCATTCTTCAGTTTTGACACACCATCAAAGCCAGTAAGATACATAGTGTGTAAACATATTCAGAACAACTTGTGCATATAAACCACAAAGTCATGATCAGGAACTAAAGCCCAGACAACATAAGCTAAGAAAAGTCACAGATTTTGATAGTATACATTTCGTCTTATAAGATAAATGCCCACATGAGCTTGTTCGTAATGGCCTGACTGTTGCCTGAATTGGGTAGACAGCTGAGCATGACCACATCATTTGGTCTATATGCATGGCGTCTACTACATGGCTAATGTGGAATACATAATTGGTCTGGAGATCAATATCAAGGGAGCTTTGAGACTGTGGATCTGAGAAGCCAGGCCTAGGACGTATAGCTACCTCATTACTACATTCCTGGAATGTTGAGTACACTGTCACAGAATTGCAGAGTTGTGGAGAATGTTGACCTGAGAAGCCAAGACAGATAATTATCTCACTGTCTCTTTATCTTCCTGGAATTTACTAATGCCAAGATTATGCAGGATGTTCCGTAATACATGTAGCTATGCTATTGTGTACCACAACATGTTTCCCCTTATCTAATGCATCGCTGGATTCTTGGCTGCACTTATCAAAGTATATATCTGGAACTTGGCTACTCTCCTTTATTAGTCCTTCCCACAACACGTGGTAGGTACTCCTACACTATAGCTGCAGAGCCTTCAGACAGTCCCCCACTATTGTTAATTGCTTGAGGTTGCTAATGACTGCATCTGGACTTGGAGAGAAGCCAATATTTTATTGAATTCGGCAGTTGATACATACTCTGTGCCTCACCTACGTAAGTCACTACTTTCATGGATCAACCACGAATACCACACTGAATATGGACATACATATTCGGAACAATCATGAAGAAAAGCCACACGATATTATGCATCTTGGCGGATACACTCGTCTCAATTTACGTACGTTCGTCTGCCAGCGAACCTCACAACGCGGCGCGCGCGCGCGCGTTTGTGTGTATAAAACACGCTCGATTGACAGACTTTGCAGAGACTTTCGGATATCTGCTCTTCAGGCCAAGGCCAGAGACAAATAATCCCGAAATGTGGAAGACGGCTCTTCTCTCTCTTGCAGTAGCGCTAAGTACTGCACAAGGTACGCTGGCTGGCATTATGTCCACATACCAATGGAAACTAAGTCATTTTTGATGTTTAGGTTCCTTCGGCAACAGACTAGGTGTCGAGTCGTGGGACCATATGTTAGCAGAACTAATGCAACGAAATGTCCAAACTGGAACTTGTGGTGACAAGTGCTATGTAAACGCTGGTGGAGACCAACGTGTGCTGGAGAGAGGAGGTTCGTTTGTTCACAGTAGTGATCCTTGCCTTCAGTATATATGCGAAGTAAGTGACATTTCTTTGCAGTAAAATACCGATGATAATAAATGCATAATTTTTACAGTCTTCTGGCGTGAGAGAAGAACAGATTCAGTGCCCAGCAGTAGTGACTTGCGACAATGGAGCGCCTGTTCGATATGCTGACCAATGCTGTCTGAAGTGCGGTAAGTGAAGTATCCGAGTTAACTGTAAGTGTAATAATTCTTTGTGGACAGTAAGGAATGATGATATACTAGTTGAATGCAAAGCATTGTTGGGAGAGTGTACACGCAAAATTAGAAGCACGTATAATTGGCCAACTGAGCGAGCCCTACTGGTCATGTCAATATATATATATACAGAAAAATCGGCCCGTTGACATAGCAGGAGGGCTCGCTCCGCTCGCCAATTAACTAGCCTTTCTTCCTTTATTGCTTATACATTACTGCGCACATGTATGGAAGAAAGAGAAGGGTTTAGGAAGAAGCCATAATGTCTTACATACCTTTTACCACAAAAGGAGAATTGAATGAAAACATATAATTAGTACTTCACATTGGTAGGAAGTCAGTGTTGTGGATGATGTTGTTATTCATTCCTGTACACATATCTCCTATGTAGATGTATCTCTTGGGTTAATACCAACAAAACTCTGAAATATGAACCTCACCTAGTCACCTCAGTTAGGCAGCCACCTGGTCACTAGTAGGCCCTTAGCTATTGACAGTAAACCACTATAATAAGGCCACCTCTATAATAGCCACTTGCTCCTGTCCCATGCAAGGGTGACCATTATAGACTATAGAAAATTCACTAGTTACTGTATATATATGTTTTATAGTGGGTCCTTCTGATGTGCCTGTTGAATTTGAGGAGTGGGGTCCGTGGACAGAGTGTAGCACAACCTGTGGAGGAGGCAAGCAAGCCAGACAGAGGACGTGTAAGATTCCAGAGGGAGCAGATGCAGTAAATTGCGTTGGAGTTCTCAAGGAAGTTAGAGAGTGCAACAATAATCCTTGCCCAGGTGAGTTATCACATAAGTACGTATTACTTTATCTCTTCAAGAATCTCTCCCTTTTTGCAGTGAATTGTAAGTGGGAATGGGGAGAATATGAAAGCTGCACTAAGCCATGTGGAGGAGGCGAAAAGAGCCGATTCCCAATCATCACACAGCATTCACAACACGCAGGGCAACCCTGTCCACCAAATGTTCGGAATAATGTCCCTGATACAACATCATGTAACACTCAACCCTGCTCACGTGAGTATATAATATTTCACTACTTAATAATACCTAGTATGACTAGTTTTGTAATCATGATTTTATTCAGAAGCCTGCACATGGAAGCCATGGAGAGAATGGAGTGCATGTTCAAAGACTTGTGGAGGTGGTACCAGGACCCGTACTCGTGGAAAGAATGAGGCATTACATGGAGGAAAGGATTGCGAAGGTCCTTCTTCACAGAGAGAGGATTGCAACACAAATCCATGTCCAGGTGTGTTGTGCATATAAAAATAGTTTCAAAGCCTGCTGTTTGGCTACAATCTAGAATGCCTGGCTAATTATAAGTCAAAGTTTATACAACTCCTGATCATATCCCTGAAGTTTCATTGTTGCAGAACAGAAAATGTATAATTCTATGCAATGCATATGTATGTGCAATAGCCATCATTATTATAACATACACACATTTGGTTTAATCTGTATGGGTGGTATAAGTTAATATTGGTGACTTGTTTCTTCTGAAGTGGATTGTGACTTTGAATGGGGAGAGTTTTCCGAGTGCAGCAAGTCTTGTGGAGGAGGAACAATGACCCGTTCCCCAATCATCACGCGACATGGACAATATGGAGGAACACCCTGTCCATCTAGGGAAACAGAAACGTGCAATGAACAGTCATGCCCAGGTGAATCAATCATTTCATTGTAGTGTGGAAATACATGATGTGCATACAATGTACCACAGTATGTAAAGCTGGATACAACATGTGTGCCCAACATACTGAGTGTGTCCCTGACCAGGATATGGATTGTATCGAAGACTCAAGGGTGAGTGACACTCGTATATAGATTAGTTTGTATGAATCTTATAAACTGCCTGATTCTTCCAACTACCTGTCCATTAGCTTTGTACCAAGGTGCTCGGTGGGCTGGGGCGGCCGCCGAGCACCTGAGTATGAGGCTACCTGTCCATATGTTGGCAAACATTATAGCAAAGCTTGCAATAGTTCTGAACTGAATAAATGATGATGATATAAACAAATCCCCAACAGGACAATTGTGTGGCTGTAGCTAATACAAGGCAGGATGATGAGGATGATGATGGTGTAGGAGATGCTTGTGACAACTGCATTTATGCCCCTAACACTGGTCAGGAGAACAATGATGGTGATCGTACTGGGGATGAATGTGATGAAGATGATGATAATGACGGACATGGTAAGTAGTCTACATTATAGCTAAAATGTATGGTTGTAATGAATGCACATACATGTATTAGAAAGATCAAAACTTTCATTGTAAATTGGGATACTGGCGTAAATTCCACTTCTAACATGTTTTTTCACTACAGCTGACAATAATGATTTGTGTGGCAAAATCTATAGTCCAGATAACCGTGACAGGGATAATGATGGAACTGGTGATTGTTGTGACGACTGTACAATGGTATTTGGCAGATGCCGTACACGTGATCAATTGTATAAGACCGATACTGATGGTGATGGATTACCAGATGAATGTGATAACTGCCCCAATCATTACAACCCTGAGCAGACAGCTGACTCTAATGGTAATTTACCTTGTCAGAGGCAACAAAGCTTTGCTCAGACAGCAGACAACAATGACACACCAGTAATATCAGATGCTGACAAGAAAACTCTTGCAAATGAGATTATGGAGAAGCTGCTTGAAATGTACTACAGCAATTAAGCAATCAAATTGAGACACTGATGTAGCTGTATATGAGCAGTAATAGAGAATGTTGCAACTGTCATCATTAGCTACTGTATATTTAGAATAATTATATGAGTTTGTTTATTCCAAATTACACACATCTCGTAGAGCACTATTATTTTAGCAGTCCTGCACAACCACTCTTCAAATTTATGGAAACAATCATCAAAGGAATAGGGAAGTAATCAACATCTACTGAGCAGAGGGGGTATAGGGAAGCAATTAACACATATGAGTAGGGAGGTACAATTGCTTGAGGGGAGGGATAGGCATCCTTTCCCACACAGTGATATCCCCACACAACAGATAACAGGGCCACAAGAGGCAATCAACAACTGCTACTGGGGGGCTAACACTGCTATTCACCCCACACTCCTTTGTGAGTTAGGCCTCTAATAAGTGCATGGGGATAGTTCATGTTGTATAAGGATGAAAGGATGGAATGGGTCCTTATAAAGCATTTTATATGAACTCTTCTATACAATGTCATGTATTTACATCTGTGGCAAATTAAAACAAGTACAGTAACTGTTAGGTAAATACATGCCACAAAAACAACTCTACAATATCTTCAAGATCAGTTATCAGATGTCTACCATATCTGTAATTGTCTACCATATCTGTAGATGTCTACCATATCTGTAATTTTTTAGGGAACATTTTTTGTTCACAGACTACCGCATCATGCGCATTGTTGTAACTTGTAATTGTACATATAGCAGATACATGGCAAAGCTTTGTCATTCCTTTGTAGCTATTAGTAGATCTAGTACGAAGAGCCTTCCGTGTAAGATCGATCGATCTTTCCACGCGTAGACCAAACGCGCAAATAAGGAACGTATACTCATGTTAGCTATCGTTTGTTCGTTTGTTATAGATAGCTGTTTATACCATAGATAACTACGGACTGTAGTTATCTATGTTTATACGGAAGTACAATCAGGAACTGTAAAGGATTAGTGTCATCTGACACGTCACAATTTCCACGACAATATCGGATGGTCAAAATGATCATAACTGCATGCTGTTCTCCTATATCCTATTCTAGTAGGCGAAACAGAAGACCTCGCCCCATGCAACGATATCGATTAGGTTTACTGAATACTATGACTCGAGCAACTGCTATCAAAGGTGTACAACTCCGGATCCGAATATACTCTGCTGCTCAATTTGAAAGGCCCCGCCCACACAAGGTATTGACTGTTTATGGTACTTCCTTTGATGCGTTGCTTGAACAAGCCCAGCCATCCAGGAAGGCCAAAGACTTGGCCATTGGCCGATAATTCAATAGATTAGTGTGATTATTTGATTTTGGTATTGGCACAATGTGTGATAATTTCCAGAATGTTGGAAAGCAGCCACTTTTCAAAGATAGGTTGAATAAATTTGTTACTGATGGTGCAATACTAGTTGCAGTTTCTTTAAGCATTCTTGCTGAAATTCCATCAGGCCCATTTGCCTTTGATACATTGAGAGTCCGTAGATGTTGCTCAACTTCTTCAACTGTGCATAGTATATCCTCTGTATGTAAGTGTTTATCAACAGGGTCTAGATCATCAAGATCAGCAAAGTGTAAAGGAGACATTGAGTGGTTAAAACACTTGTGGAAAAAAAGAGTTGAGAATTTCGGCCTTTCGAGTTAGTAGATGCTTCAATACTGTTTTCAGAGAGGGTCTGTTGAGACTTTTCATAGCTTTCCAGAACTGTGCATGCTTCTTTTCGAATGACTTTAGTTTATTCAGATACTTGCATTTCTTAGCATATTAGTTACCTTGTTACGACACCTTTTATACTTTTCATAATCAGTGTTGGAGTTAGATCTTTTAGCCTTTTAAAATAAAAGTCTCTTTTTTTTGGTAACCTTAGTCAGTTGTTTAGTTAGCCAAGGGGAGTTTTTCTTTTCATTATTATGGGAATGCATTCTTTCATAATGTCCAGGAACCATGTTTGCCATAGTTTTAGCGAAACATTGACATCCTCACTCATTATTAATTCCCAGTTAGTATTGTTAATAAGATATCTTGCCTTGTTAAAGTCAGCTTTGGCATAGTTCCAAACTGTCCTAGGGAGGTGTGTTGGTTGTGAAGTTTTTGAGGGTTTGAGAAGCTCAATCATTAGCCCTTTGTGGTCGGAGTTTGATAGTGGTGGAATGACATTACAAGACCTTAAAGAAGATTGATTAGAAAGAAAGACAAGATCAATAAGTGATGATGAGCCATTTGGATTATCATGAGTGGCTGACATTACAATTTGGGTTAAGGAAAACAATGAGAGGGAGTAGTACATTAAATGCTTGTAAAAAATGACTGAGTAAAAAAATAATTAACGTTGAAATCTCCTAAAAGTACAAAACTAGAAAAAACTGTGGGATCTAAAGTACTTAATGTCATTACAAGTCTATCAAAAGTATCTACACTAGATGACGGTGGTCTATAAAACAAGCTAACACAGTACTTGCAATTCTTACATGATACAGAAAGTATAATCAACTCAAGATTGCAGAGAGCAATACCTCTACAGAAAAACAAGAATTAACATATATAAGCACTCCCCCACCATGGCGATTCCTATCCAGTCTGTATACTTGATACTTCCCAACTGCCAGCTCATCATTTTCTATCTCATCTGACAGCCATGTTTCCATAATACAGACAATATTGGGATTCTCAGCCTCTACTATTGTGCATAATTCTTCTGACTTAGGCAACAAACTTCTAGCATTATAGTAGAAGTGCTTGTTCTTAATCAGGTTGGTCAGTGTCAGAGCTCACGCCCTGCATGAATGCATTGATGATATCATGTTTGGGCTTGATTCTCTTGAAAGCTTGGATCTAAAAAAAGTCTGACTCATTGTCTGGAGATATTGTGTTCGAGTTTACAATGTTAGGTGACAATACTTCACTTACAATTCCTGTACCATGACATGGTTACAAGATATGGTTGTACTCTTTGACAAAAGCTCCAGTAAACTGATGTGACGGTAAAGTAGAAAGTGGTGGCTTCGCTGCCAAGACCTCCAGTTGTGGACAGCACAAGGGGGGTAAGGACACCATGCTCAACCTCGCGCACTCGTTCATTTCTTGGCTTGTTCATGGAGACAGAAGGCTGCTTGAAGGCTCATGGAATGATAGGAGGATGCGTTCGGATGAAAAATCCTTACGTTAAAGAATGCATCCTGTGACCGATTCCAGAAGTCTCTCGCTCTGATGTCGAGGCGAGCGCCATCGTCTCTATTGGCTGTGCAATAATTAGGAGTTTCATCTGATAGTGGCTGTAGAGGAGGTTCAGTGGCACGATTCAACTCACTGCAGTAGTTCAATGCAGAGCATTTTGGCCAGCGGCAACCGGGTACGACGTTCTCTCTACCTTTCTCGACGACGAAGCGTATCCTCTCTAGACGGATCCACCTCTAGATACTTGAAGACAAACTGAAAGTCTGTAGTCGCGCTTGTGAGTAGAATACATCAAACGAAGCGCGTAATATCGACGCATGCGCACTGGCACGACGTACGAATGTAACGCCTGTTCAGACCACTAGCCTAGGTTAGCTCGCTCCCGCTCGCCAATCATAAATTGTGCCATAGGCCTTCTTTATAGTGTAGTGAGCTTGCTCTCAGCACATTACCCTTTCCACCTCTGGTGGGGTCAAAATATTCCTTAATATAAGGTGACTCTGAGAACTATGACCAAGCGTTCGAGGCTCGAGCTTCCTTTAGTTGATTCATTGCTTGAACAAGCCCAGCAATAGGAAAAAGCTTCTCAAATTTCAAGAATGGCTTTCAAGCAATATTGAGCAGTAGTTTGATTTTGGAAGGAGGAAGCTCCAGAATTTTGGAGAAAAATAGAAAACTACCTGGTTGTTTGCTACTTATTCTGCCAGTACCGTTGCATCACTTTGCGCTGCATTAGGCAGCACTGAATGAGGGTTCACTGAGTTGCAAAGAAGCAAGATACTTAGTCAGTATTTTAGGATCCGGACTAACCCTTACGGAAGCGTCTATGCTGGGTGACTTCATCCTGAAAAATGAATGCACTAAAGTGCAGAACCCTCGGCGTCCGTGCGTGCGCGAATCCTTGAAAGCGCACGCGGTAAATCTCATATATAACGCGCGTGCGCGAATGCTGGAAAGGCAGGTGCGATTGAAGCTCAAGGTTGGTTCTGTACACTGCTGGAAGCGCTATAGGTTTGACCGGAGCTTGTACTCCCTCATGCAGTAACCGCTGGTGCTTCGCTGTACTTCGAACAGGAATACCTGATCGCGGGTAAGCCAGAGTAGGCTAGATCTAATTAGCATATTGGCTCTTTCGCTTGCGTTTCACGCCATAACTCTTGAACGGAGCGGTTTCAAAGAAAACCCCACAAATTTTTTGACCTCCGTTGCCCGCTGAGTACGTGACAGTATTTTCAGGACGAACAGATGCTCCAGAGGTGAGATGTGACTTAACAGACAGACACACAGACACACACACACACACACACACACACACAGACCCAACTACAGTAACCCTCCTGCGCATGCGCGCCGAGGGTTAATGAGCATGAACGCAATGGCGGTTATGGCGTGGTGAGAATGTCTTTCCTCGAAGTATAGAGCATTCATGCCCCCACTATCGCTCGGCCTCCTACTTCCTTTTCTCGTAATCCTCACCCTATTTTCTCCTGTCTCATACTCTTTATTCAGGTGTTCCCCGGCCACGGGTGTAAACATGGACGAACTGACGCGAAATGGCATTTCGGCAAATCTACCGAGGAATGAGCTCACCTCTGCCTTGTCTGACCTGCCCATCACCACACTTAAATCTATCCGGGCTGCTCTATTTCATGAGGCGAAGAGGAAAGGACTGTGCATAGACTCTGCCATCTTAGTCAACCGGAAGAATACTGCTGCTAGGCCTTTGTCAGCCAAGCTATCCGATGACGTATGGACACTTTTGGATTGTCTAAGACATGATACTAGTGTCCCAAGAAGTGTATTAAGAAACGGAAAAAGGGATCGTGTGACCTTTGAAGCATCACAAACATCTACGAGTGGGCGTTATTTGGAAGAATCCAGGTCCACGTCGGGGGATCAGCCAACTTCATCTCCATCTGAACCTCAATTACCTCCACATCAATTAAATCCTGTTCAGTTTCCCTCGAGGGAAAGTTTTGCAACATCCGTGATAATGCGAGAGTTGAATTTGATGCAAAATGAGATTCGTGATATAAAGTCAACTCTATCCTCTCTCAGCCGTGTTCAGGCTTCAGACACAGTGCTACGGCAGGAGGTGGCAAACTTGCGTCTCACTGTCTCCGGCATCCTCAGTAATAAAACCCCTGCCCATGACCCACTCATCAGTACAGAGCACTTGACGAACTCTCTGCCACAGTCCACACATGGGAATTTTCGAAACGTGCAGACCAGTGTCTGTATCTCAGCCTGGAATTGTCGGGGTCTTGCTAATGCTGTCCCATATTTACAGTCTATAGCTGAAGGGTCGGATATCATTGTGGTTGCAGAGCATTGGCTATGGCCCTTTGAACTTTCCAAACTCGACTCTATCGTCCCAGGTTTCAGGGGCATAGGATCCTCTGACATCAGGTTGCATGAAGATTCTTCCCTTACGAGAGGATGCGGAGGTGTGGGAATTATTTGGAACAGCTCACTACATGTGAGTAATGTATCGATAGACTCTGATAGAATTGTTGCTGTCCAACTAAATGTATCAAGAACCATTACGTTAAGCATCGTAGGTGTCTACCTACCAACTACTGACAGTCCACTAAATCTGTATAAAGAATATCTACAGGAGCTTGAGTGTGTGATATATGCCCTACAGATGAGTGGTCCTGTTCTCATTATTGGAGACTTCAATGCACATATTGGCCTAGCCCACAGTAACCGTGCCCAGTGTCAAACAAACCCTCAAGGACATCTTCTCATGGATATGATCGATCGCACCGGACACTATGCTGTTTCACTAAGTGACCTGACCACAGGTCCCCTGCATACTTTCTGTGGTGGTGGTGGGAACACCACAGTGGACTATTGTTTCATTGACTGCTGGGCTGCTCATCTGGTCCTAGACTGTGAGGTGAAGCAGCGACATCCCCTAAATCTGTCTGACCATCTTGCTCTTAAAGTAAAACTCAACTGCAAACCTCAGCAAATGACACCTCACGAGAACACCAACCATAAATTGAACTGGAGAAAAGCTTCCTCAGATGGTAGCATTGAAAACTTCCGGAATATGGTATCCTCCAACCTATCTCCATTTCTTGAGCAACCTCTAGCGAGTATTACTGAGGTAGACGAGGAGATTGTGGCCGTTGTCTCCCTCCTGCATAGTGCTGCTGCAGCTACTATCCCTTCCCTTAAACATGGACCTAAAGTCAAGAACTATGTGCGTGATAAAGAGCTGAAACAAAAGTGTCAAGAAAGCAAGTCAGCCTGGAGTAGTTGGCGAAATGCAGGTCGGCCCAGGTCTGGTCCCCTCTTCCAGCAGATGAAGACAACAAGAAATGAAGTCAAATTTCACGTAAGGAAATGTAGAGCAAAACAGGAAAGGATAACCATACAGGCAAGAGATGATATGTTCAGAACCAAGGATGAGCGACGGTTCAACATACATCAACGGAAAACTGAGTGCAGTAAGCTCATGGTGGATGGACTACCTATCACAGATGATGATAAACTTCGGACATGCTGGAAGAACTATTTCACAAAACTAGCACAGAGTCGAACCTCACCGTCTAAACTCAATCAGGATGGAAATGACATAGTACACATGGAAGATAGGAGATGGGAGATGGGAGAATTGAGTGGGGGGATAGTGGATGGGACTGATGGGAGGCGGGGGATGGGAGATGGGGGATGGAAGGTGGGAGACGGGAGTGGGAGGATGGGAGATGGGACTCATGGGAGGCAGGGGACGGGAGATGGTGGAAGGGGGATGGAAGATGAGAGATGGGAAATGGAAGATGGGAGATGGGTGGGGGAAGAGGTGAATGGTGTGGAATACATGGAAGCTATGTCGCATGGATTTGAGGATTTTATCCTTGACTATCCTATTACTATTGAAGAAACTGAAATTGCTATAAAGAAACTGAAGACGAGAAGGAGTGGGGGAGCTGATGGCCTGTTAGCTGAGCATCTCAAGCATGGGGGTCCTGTTCTTACTTTGTGGCTAAAACGTTTATTTAACACGATCATCCACCTTGAGCAGATTCCATCAAGCTTTAAATTGGGTATGATTGTCCCAGTCCACAAGGGTAAGGGACGTGACCCTCTAATCTGCAGCAACTACCGGGGTATCACTCTGACATCTGTTCTCTCGAAATGCCTGGAAGTGATTATTCTTCAGCGAATGGAGTCTCTATTCCTTGAGAGGGGTTTTCCACATCCATCCCAAACTGCATACCAAAGAGGACTATCATGTACAGATGCCATTTTCTCGACTCAAGAAGCTATTTTGAAGCATATTCGAGAGGGTGACACCCCGTACCTCTGTTTCTTTGACTTAGAAAAGGCATTCGACTCGGTTGAGTACTCCACGCTCCTCTCTCATATCTTCAAGCTGGGTATAAATGGCAGATGCTGGCGACTAATCAAAGATTGGTATACAGACACTTTTAGTGTTGTGAAGGTCAACAACAAATGTTCTGACAGTTTTCCAGTAAACCGTGGTGTCAAGCAGGGATCAGTCCTCTCACCCACTCTCTTCATTGCAGTGATGGATTCTCTCCTGAGTCTTCTCGAGAGCTCTGGACAGGGGCTAACATTTTCCGGCCTGAATGTGGGAAACTCTGCACATGCTGATGATGTTAGAGCTGCCAGCATAAGTATGACCGCAGCACAAACGCAAGGCAACCTAATAAATGCATTCTGCAAAGCAAACTCTCTGAAGCTAAATGCAAACAAGACAGAACTTATGATGTTCACTAAGGGGAAGCACTATGGTTGTGCTTTTGAAATGGTGGGTCAGGAAGTTCAAACTCAGACAGATGCTAAATGCCTTGGGGTCTGGTGGCGTTATGACTTATCTCATGTGAAATCAGTTGAAGAGTGTGTACATAAAGCCCGCTGTGCGTTTTTTGCAGTGGGGTCTATTGGGGCTTTTCATGGACGGTTAAATCCTCTTTCGGGTCGTAGCCTTTTTGAAACCTTTGTTGTGCCAATTATGCTCTATGGATGCGAAACATGGATACTCTCCGAACATCACCTACATACCCTTGAATCATTTCAAGCTGAGATTGGAAAGCGTATCCTGGGAATCTCCAAGTACCACTCTAACACTGGCACTCTTATTGGACTGCACTGGCCCTCTGTTAAAGCAAGGATTCTCACTTGTAAGCTAACTTTCCTGGCCAAATTACTGGAGAGAGATGACTGTCTCAGCTCACATGTTTTTCGAACACTTGCATCAGAAGATGTCTATGAGATCAGTCTTGTACAGCAGTGTCGCTTCCTGGAGCAACAGTTTGGCACTAGCTATCTACAGCTATGTCTTGAAAATCCCTCCCATGCATGCTCAATAGTGCGTGATGCGAAAGAAGACATCTTGGAAAAAGACTGGATTTGCACTTTGCAAGACTCTAGATCTCACTCCTCACTTGCTGTAGTCTCAGCTACTGACGGGATTGCCTCAGGCTGGAATAGTATATGGGATGAAGCACTCGAGTATGGTGTTCGGGGCACAAGGCTCATGCAGGGCCTCTTTGGAGCACTAGCCAAACCGACTTTCGGAGACAGAGCATGCCCTCACTGCAATACTATCATTCCCGCCTCATATTCAGAACACTTGTTCGCTGAACATCTCACCAGCTACAAATTGGACACTGTTGTGATGTGGTTGGAAAACAAGGATTTCGACAACTTGTTTAAGGTAGCGGAAGCCATTACCTCCATGAGACTCCAACCAACTGTTGTTACACCCGTATGAGTCATTTTCCTTTGCTATATTTTTTCTGTCACTCTCATATGTATGTTCGTAATATATCACTCTCTCGCACTAGCTACTCAATATTTATTTCTGGAGGCTTGTACTGTAGGATATATGCATTCTATGTACACTATCCCGAAGAGGGCAACAATAATACTTTGACTAATGAGTGTTCCTCGCTGGTTGGACTTTTTGCACCTCACCATAACGGAAAGCAAATGCTTGCACCCCCCGTTAACTTGTTTATAATATATATAACAAGGGAGTAAAACATTAAATGTTGAAGGATGTAGGGATATGACAGTGCCAAAAAGTAGGAAAACAAGTGAAGTTATATATGCAGCAAGATAGGGGATGAGGGTAGCTAGTATATATGCAGCAAGACAGGTGATGAGAGCATATCATTAGGCTAATATTATAGTGATCATTCATTTTTTAGATGTGTGCACTATTCGGCATTATGGGCATTTCTGACAAAGTACACTATTATTTTATTACATATTTGCTGAAATACAAGGCAGGAAATCAATGTTAAAGATTTTAAATACATAGCATGTGCAGAAGCAGGCATCATATCTTCGGAACATATTTGCCATTTGTGATGAAGTGCTAAAGAGATGTCAAGTGCATTACAGACAGCAAATCCTGGGAACATTTTGGCCATTTGTGAACGTTCCTGACAAAGTACACTGCATTTAATACGTGGCATGTCAAATCACAGACATCAAATCCTGGGAACGTTTTGGCCATTTTTGAACGTTTCTGACAAAGTACACTGCATTTTAATACGTGGCATGTCAAATCACAGTTGGGAATGTTTTGGTCATTTGTGAACCTTTCTGAGATAGTACACAACATTTAATACTGTCAAAACGCACGCATCTAATAATAAAGCACAGACAAGAACATTTTGGCTACTTGTGAACGTTTATGATTATAAGTCACTTCATTTTAAACACTAGCTGCATGTTGAAACCAGACATGTTGGGCAATTTGTGAACATTTCTGACTATGTGCATTGGATTTGTATGTCAAAGCACAGACATGGAACATTTTGGCCACTTGTGTTCTGGCACTTCCATTCATGTCAATAGAACTTTATACAATTCCCATGGTAAAAGTAAGATATATGCAACTTACTCTCTCCTGCTTGTGCAAAGGAGAATAAACAAAATTGTGAAAAGAAAATGTTCCTGTGATATTTCACGAAGTTAACTGAGGTTAACACTCCGTTCGCAAATCTGGCATTGTATCACGTCTCCAATTATAGTGGGCGTGGTTGAATGCCAAAAAGTTAGGGGTGCGCCAGCACCCGGCGCACCCCCGGTTCCTACGCCGGTGTACATAGTAGTAGGCCAGTATGTAAAAAAAAAAGTATGTAAAAAACTGTAGCTACGCAATTGTTTTATGGTATGACGCATGCCAACTATATACGTACAACTATACGTACATTCAAGAAATTACGTAATCACTATATACATGTACATTGAGAAGTGTTACAACATGTACTTAGGGTATTTTATAGTGATATGAAGAAATGACATTCAGAAAACTACTCAAGTCAAAGTATTGTATTTGCAAGGAAGTAGATATATACAGCGAAAAACCAGTTAACAAGAGTAAAGAATTTTTTAAAAAAATGTTAAAGGATGTAGGGGTGACTGTGCCAAAAAATCACAAGAATTAGTGCAGTATATATGCAAGACAGGGGATGAGGCATGCAACAGTAATAACATGCATAATTTAATTTACACCCTACCCTATATCTTTTAATTATGGTGTTATAATTATACAGTTATTATTGTGCATGCCCTCATCCCATTTTGCTCTGATTTTTGGCACCATCATCCCTACATCCTTTAACATTATAGTTACTCTTGGACATTGAAATCTCATGGGCCCAATTCTATTTTGTCGCCTTGCTTTGCCCACTTATTATACTTGCTAATTCATGGGTGCTTGCTTGTTGCCTGGCCCCCTCCCCTCCCCCAAGCAGCTTCCTCGCCCTGTTTTTGGTGTGTGTGTGATACGTAAACTCTGTGAGAAAGGAAGAAGTATATACAATGCTTGCATGATCATGAAGCACATCAATAATATTTACTTTCATTGCCTCAGTGGCAAATATCACTGTCACAATTACTATATTTCAACTGGCTATATACATTTGAACAGAAAAACTGTCACTAACTATAAACAACTGTGACCTAAATTGTTTGCATAGATATATTTCACTGTTTAGTTGCTGTAATACATTTCCAGCAGCTTTTCCATTATCTGTGCAGTCAGACCTTTCTTGTTATTATTGTAGTCAGATGCTGGTGGTGTGGCATCATTGTATGCTTCCTGGGCATAACTTTGTTGCCTCTGACAAGGTAATTTGCTATCAGATTCGACTGACTGCTTTGGGTTGTAATGATTGGGGCAGTTATCACATTCATCTGGTAATCCATCACCATCACTATCAGTACTATACAATTGATCACGTGTAAAGCATCTGCCAGATATTAGTGTACAGTCGTCACAACAGTCACCAATTCCATCTCCATCCCTGTCACGGTTGTCTGGACTATAGGTTTTGACACAATTATCATAGTTGTCAGCTGTAGTAACACAAACGAAATTTAAGATAGTACGTATCTCTTACTAATAATTCAATGGCGGTCTCAATATACTATCTTTCTGTGTTTATTGCATACACAACAAACTGCTCTACTTATATATTACAATGAGAGTAAATAATACATTTTCATTAAAATGTTGAAGGATGTAAGAGTAACAGTGCCAATAATCGGAGAAACAAGCAAGACAGGGGTTGAGGGCATACAACAATAACATGTCATGCTAAGTTTGAGTTCACCAGTTCATCTGGTTTGTGATGCTTGGGTTGAGGTGCTTTGGTTGCTTTGTTGCCGAGCGCCTTAGCGCGAGGCATCCTAATTCCGCATCGCGTTCTCGTCTTGTGATGTTTGTATGTATGTCAGTCACGCTTCAGGAATTCAATAGTCACGCTCAAGAATTCTGGGCGGAGCGTAGAGGAGTCGGCGCGCGCACACGTGGTCCATAGCTATATATATAGACGAACTCTGCCACCAGAGTAGGCGAGGATATGAAAAGGGAAAGAGATGGCCTCGAAGTGCAGCCAAGTTTTACGGTATTAGTATATAGCCTCGTACCCAGTTTTTTTCTTTCCCCCTCTGGGCACAAGGCTAGCTGTACTACTAGATTCTACTGTAAAACTTGGCCTTGTGTTCGAGGAGGTGAAAATCGGCTGTGTTCGGAAACCCCGCCCCTACTGTACTTACGTACTTTACTGCTCGACTAGGTCAGCTAGACTTGAGGCCATGAGATAGACATAATGCAACAGGAGGGCCAGAGACATTATTGACCTCATTCTCCTCTATATCTACATTTCTGCTTCCTTTAACCATACCATGCATTTACTGCGCGAGGCACTAATCTACACTGAGTGTATACCTAGTATTGTATATGTGATTCGAGCCCAGCCAGCTGAGTTGCCTCGGTAGCTCAGTTGGTAAGAGCGTCGCCTAGCAAGCGGACGGTCGTGGGTTCGAGTCCCACCCGAGGCAGTTTTTTCTTTGAAAAATACTGTCTTGGGCGAGTTGTGTTGTGTTGCTTTGTCTACTGTCTTGGGCGTGTTATGTTGTGTTGCCTTGCCTTTCTTTCTAAGCATCTCATGGATGATTAAAAAGTCATGTATAACCCATCCTTACATCTTATGGGGTTAGACATGTTATTATTGTTGCATGCCCTCATCCCTATCTTGCTGCACATATACTGCACTTGTTTCTCCAACTCTTGGCACTGTCATCCCTACATCCTACATGGATCATATGTTATGCCATACTTATCGTAATTGTCAACAAGCGTTAGAAGTGGAATTTTAATCAATGGAAGTCCTGTTCCATACTTTGTAATGCATGTATGGATGTTTAAAAATACATGCATATTTTCTGTACAAGTATAATATGGAGGTATACTACTTACCAACTCCATCATTATCATCATCCTCATCACATTCATCCCCAGTATGATCACCATCATGGTTCTCCTGACCAGGGTTATAGGCATAAATGCAGTTGTCACAAGCATCTCCTACACCATCACCATCCTCATCATCCTGGTTTGCATTAGCTACAGGCACACAATTGTCCTGCATATGTATAATGATGACATTATTACAGAACACACTTAACACCCACTCATGGAAATACATGTGCGTAGCACACTAGCTATATATGTAAGAAGAAGGAAGGAAAGAAAGGCAACCCAGACAAACAGACACACGGCACATATACCATACACAGGTAGTTCTACCAATATACGTCTAGTGTAACATAGAGTAGGCTGCAAATGCTATGTCAAATACCTTTTGATCTTCAATACAATCCTTATCCTGGTCTGGGATGCATTCAGTCATTCCTTCACACCTGTGGTATCCAGGCTCACATGCTGTGTAAAACATTCAGAGTGTACTCATATGATCAGACACTCTATGTTACACATGTTATTTTTGTTGCATGCCATCATCTGCCGTTTCGCTGCATGGATGCTTCCTTGTTTCTATGCTTTTAGCATCCTTCACCATTATGACCCGTGGCTATTTGGTTTCTACAATATTATTTAGAAATGGGCACCTTGATAAAAAGGTTATATTTGTTCTATGTGCAAGATCGTAACACGCCTTATACTCATAACATAACTAACACGTGAATCTCCATATTAGCAACTCTCTATCTGTGCAGTCAGACCTTTTGTATCATTATTGTAGTCAGACTGTGCTGGCGTGTAATCATTGTATGCTTCAGCAGAGTATGTTGTGGTTACGGAGCAGGCTCACCCTTTAGGCCCAGCTTATTCATTTCCCAATTATTTCTATCCCGCCGCTTATAAGTTATCGACTTGTTTCGATCACCACATCATACTCTATAGGATTTGACCGTAAATCCCTCAGGCCTAGAGTGGTTATGTGTTCCCTCCGGTCAATGGTTTGAACATTGGTTCGAGTCCTACAGTGGGAGTCGTTTTTTTGGTGATGAAAGCAGAGTATATTGTGGTTGCGGAGCAGGCTCACCCTTTAGGCCCAGCCTATTCATTTCCCATCCCTACATCTTATGGGGTTAGGAATTCTATTATTGTTGCATACCCTCATCTTTCTGTGTTTATTGCATACACAACAAACTGCTCTACTTACATTTTAAAATGAAAGTAAATAAATTATAATGTTAAAGGATGTAGGAGTAAGAGTGCCAATAATCGGAGAAACAAGTCCAGTAGCAAGACAGGGGTTGAGGGCATACAACAATAACATGTATAACCCATCCTTACATCTTATGGGGTTAGACATGTTATTATTGCTGCATGCCCTCATCCCTGTGTTGCTGCATATATACTGCACTTGTTTCTCCGACTCTTGGCACCGTCATCCCTACATCCTACCATCACATTCAGCTGTCTGCTCAGGGTTGTAATGATGGGGGCAGTTATCACATTCATCTGGTAATCCATCACCATCACTATCAGTCTTATACAATTGATCACGTGTAAGGCATCTGCCAAATACCATTGTACAGTCGTCACAACAGTCACCAGCTCCATCATTATCCCTGTCACGGTTATCAGGACTATAGATTTTGCCACAGTGATCATAAACGTCAGCTATAATAAAACATGTTAGAAATGGAATTTAAGACAGTATCTCTTGCAACAGATTAATAGTTCAATGGAAGTTTCAATATACTATCTTTCTGTGTTTATTTCATACACAACAAACTGCTCTACTTATATATTACAACAGGAGTAAATAAAACATTTCATTAAAATCTTAAAGGATGTCGGAATAACGGTGCCAATAATTGGAGAATCTAGTGCAGTAGCCAGACAAGGGTTGAGGGCATACAATAACATGCATAACCCATCCCTAAATCTTATGGGTCGAATAAAGAATAATACTTCTTTATTCGACTGGTGTATTTGCGCATGGCTACCTCCGAGCCTTTACCTCAGAGAGCCATGTGCAAGTCTCGGAGACTGCGAGGACAGGAGCCACAGCAGGCCACTCCGGAGAAAGTGGTCGGGAGCGCCACCATGCCCCCCTCAGGGGGGCTCTCCCCTTGCGGGGACCCCATCCCTACATCTTATGGGGTTAGGCATGCTATTATTGTTGCATGCCCTCATCCCTGTGTTGCTGCCTATATAGAGTAAGCGATCAACTTTCGAATGGATCTAATTTCGGGCGCTTATTTCAACCTCACTGAAGGACTAGAGAGTGTGTAGATATCATCAATAGATAGACCTAGACTATCAAAAGTTCTAGAAAAAAATTGCTTTTACACGAGTTCTACATACGGAATGAGAGTGTGCTAAATTCACCGTCCGAAGACCGCAAATTTCGGATGAAACTATCATTATTCGAACGGATCGGCCTGAGCACAGTATACTTGTCGATGAAGAATTCAAAGTGTACACAATAAGAAGTACCACCCCTTCTGTATCAAATGCCCTATAGGTAGGATCGTTTTGATTTTGCGTCTTTACACACATATGCGACGAATATAAGAGGTCACGCCCTCAATTTACGAATGCTTAGTTTTGTTTTTGCCAATTATCTCTTATAGCATAAAGCAAAATAAACTTTTAACAATTTTTGAAGATACTACCACCCAGTCCAATTATAATCGTACTGCTTGCTCACAATTGTCCGAGATATGGGCTTTATATTTATTTATATTATCAAATTCCAAAATATTAAAATGTAGCTAATTTGGTGATAACAGCACAGATAGTTAGTACAGGCCTAGTAAGGTCACCAGAAATTTTTAGACTGTAATTAGATTTATGATGTGGGCTTTATAGAAAAATATTTCATACTGCGTTTGCTTGTAAAAAGACTAGGTCAAAAAATCCTAGCAATTGCTTGGTGAATAGGTAATAGATAGTACTTCTTTTCATGGAGATCTCAATTCTCTTTCGCCAACTATACTGTGCTCAGGCGATAAGTCCGAATATTGGTAGTTTCATCCGAAATTGGCGGTCTTCGAACGGTGAATTCAGCGCTCTCTCATTCCAGCTGTAGAACTTGCGTAAAAGCGATTGTTTTTCTAAAACAGTTGGTACACTAGGTCTATCTATTGATGATATCTACACACTCTCTAGTCCTTCAGTGACGTTGAATAAGCGTCTGAAATTAGATCTGTTCGAAAGTTGATCGCTTACTCTACAGAACTTGTTTCTCCAACTTTTGGTATCATCATCCCTACATCCTACAACATTATTACATGGATCATATGTTATACTACACTTATCATAGAGCCGGTAGACTCTATATGTAGGGATGGCGCAGAGAAGCCCATTAGCCCCATACAAAATTAACGGCTGAGAACTCCCAAATGCGGATGTTATAGGCCTTTTCAGACAAACAACATGCCCTGCGAGTGCTTCAATACACTATAATACTCTTAAACTCCGTAAAATATATAGCTACGGTGATTCTCAGAAAATTGTAAAAACTCATCATCATCTTCTTCTTTCTTCCTTTACAAGTCGCAGTACATGACAACATTATTTCTCTGGATCATATGTTATGCCACACTTATCGTAAGTGCCAACAAGCATTAGAAGTGAAATTTAAAAAGCTTTCAATTAATAATTCAATGGAAGTCCTGTTCCCTACTTTTTAATGCATGTATGGATGTTTAAAAATACATGCATATTTCTGTACAAGTATAACATAGAGGTATACTACTTACCAACTCCATCATTGTCATCATCCTCATCACATGCATTCCCTTCAGTATCACCATCATCATTCTCCTGACCAGGGTTATAGGCATAAATGCAGTTGTCACAACCATCTCCTACACCATCACCATCCTCATCATTCTGGTTTGCATTAGCTACAGCCGCACAATTGTCCTGCATAATGTATAATGATGATAAGACACTAACACTCACGCATGGAAATACATGTGCATAGCACACTAGATATACAAGTAAATAAAAAATTTAGGAAATTTGAAGTGTAATATAGGAATTGCATAAAAATGAACAGAGACAAGATTGGGACACAGACATGCTATGTACATCAACATACCTTTTAGTACATTGATGTATATAGCATGTCTCTGTCCCAATCTTGTCTCTGTTCATTTTTATGCAATTCCTATATTACACTTCAAATTTCCTAAATTTTTTATTTACTTGTCACTTGTCATTTTTTTACTATTGTAAGCAATAATTCTCCCTAGCATATGCTCTCCATATCCATATATAAGCATAGGTACTATATGGTATCTATAAGCTTACCGTGATACAACGTAGAGGCAGAGCCAACACACCATACGCGTATGCAGTGTTCTGACGGTGAGAGTAGCACAAGAATCGTCAACACATCTCTGTTTTGCTTATGTAGTACTAAGTGCTAGTTGCTATACAAATCGTCAACACATTCTCTATCAGCCAGTTCACTCCGCGCCTAGTTGTTACGCTAAGCTTTTGCGCATGCGCGGCTGGTGTAAATGACGTCATTAATGAGTCTTGTCCCATTACGTAACCGTTTTATTGTATGACGCAAGCTAACTATATACGTAAAACGTACGTATGTACTATGCACGTACATTCAAAATGAAATTACGTAATCGCTATATACATGTACATGTATTGCATTGAGAGGAGTGTTAACATCATTATTACAAGAATCACAAGGGTCAATAACATATGCTTTTGTCATGTTGCTATTAGCGATGATATCTCTACACAGGTTAACTTTCAGGTTGATGGTTACCATGGTTGCTGAGTTTTGCTCATTAGTTATCCTCATTCATAATACATTGCAGGGAGAGATAACGATCAGTAGTACATGAACTACAAGGGTTAACGAAAAAGTTATACCTCTATTCCTCAGTACGTAATGATACATTTCCACATGCAAAGATTCAATTTCATTGATTTTATTTTTATTGAGTTACGCTTCTTCAAGAAGAAGAAGAAGAAGATGAAGAACATGGGCAAAAATGTAAAAAGCACTTTTTGTGATATTCGCATATCAGATCAACCAATTTTTGTTTCCTGGTTATTTTTCATACATTCTTCACCTTGATATCATTAAAAGTGAAATCAACTTCAAATTGAAAGTGAAAATGAACAAAATCCTTATATATGGTTTTCAATGGGAATAGACCATAGCAATCCCTATATACACAGTACTACCGTACTGTGTGATATGTAAGAAGGAAGGAAGGAAAGAAAGATAACCCAGACAAACAGACACACAGCACACATACCATGCACAGGTAGTTCTACCAATATACGTCTAGTGTAACATAGAGTAGGCTGCAAATGTTATGTCAAATACCTTTTGATCTTCAACACAATCCTTATCCTGGTCTGGGATACACTCAGCCATTCCTTCACACTTGTGGTATCCAGGCTCACATGCTGTGTAAAACATTCAGAGTTTACTCACAAATCAGACACTCTATGTTACACATGTTGTTATTGTGAACCCTCGGCGCATGCGCAGGAGGCTTACAGTACTTGGTTTGTATGAAAGGGACATCATATGAATCAGTGCCCTATGGGAAAGATTTAAAAAAAGCCGTTTTAAAATAAATAGTTAGTTCCAAAGTTACGGCTATTTCTCGTTTATACAACATCTAAAGTCGGCCATTTTGTTACGTCAGTGAGCATGCGCAAAGGGCTACGTGCATTTTGCGTTGAAAAGCACACTAAATGCTACCTGAAATGTGAGCTAATGTAAATACATCGTGCTTCTCAAGCCTCCTCTGTGGCTGGGCAGTTCTTCGCTATTTTCCATATACTTTCATTAGACGTGAGGCGGGGTTCCAATGTATATATCACACAGTACGGTAGTACTGTGTATATAGGGATTGCTATGGTCTATCCCCATTGGATTTTGTTACTTTCACTTTCAATTTAAAGTTGGTTTCACTTTTAATGATATCAAGGTGAAGAATGTGTGAAAAATAACCAGTACACTAAATTGGTTGTGTTATGATGTAAGATGTGTGTAATAGCTTAAAAAATGCTTTTCAAATTTTTGCCATGTTTTCCATCTTCTTCTTCTTCTTGTTATTCTTCTTGAAGAAGCGTAACTCAATAACCATAAAATCAATGAAGTTGAATCTTTGCATGTGGAAATATATCATTACGTACTGGGGAATAGAGGTATAATATTAACCCTTGTAGTTCTTGTACTTCTGATCGTTATCTCTCCCAGCAATGTATTATGAATGAGGATAACTAATGAGCAAAACTCAGCAACCATGGTAACCATCAACCTGAAAGTCAGCATGTGTAGAGATATCATCGCTAATAGCAACATAACAAAAGCATATGTTGTTAACCCTTGTGATTCTTCTAATACTGATGTAAACACTCCTCTCAATGCAATACATGTATACATGTGTGTAGTGATTACGTAATATCATATTGAATGTACGTGCAGAGTACATACATTGTACGCATATAAAAGCATGCGTCATATAATAAACCGATTACGCAATGACAGAGTACTCGTTAATGACGTCATTACATCTGCCGCGCATGCGCAAACGCTTAGCAACTAGCGCGTAGCAACTAATAGGTGCAGTGAACTGGCTGCTTGATAATAGAGAAATGTGTTGATGATTGGTTTAGCAACTAGCGCATAGTACTACATAACAAAAGACATAGGTGTTGACGATTCTTGTGCTACTTCAACTGTCAGAATACTGCATACGCGTACAGTGTGTTGCTCTCTGCCAGGCACTACTCTACGTATGTACCGTCTGCTGGAGTAGCGGCACGCTACCAAGCCAAAGCGCTGGTGACCGACAGTACGTTGCTAGCATGTTTGCCCAGCCAATAGTACGTTGCTAGCAGGTTTGCTCAGCCGATAGTACGTTGCTAGCAGGTTTGCTCATAGTTCGTGTACGTAGCTGCTTTTAGCCACTCCCTACTAATCATACATCTCAGTGTGATTATTAGGGCCTCTAGCAATAATGGGCCAGATGTTTTATGGATATGGTGAGCATGTGCTAATCATAAATGGGAATTATTGCTTACAATTGTAAAAAAAATGATTAGAGACAAGTAAATAAAAAATTTAGGAAATTTGAAGTGTATAAAAATGAACAGAGACAAGATTGGGACACAGACATGCTATATACATCAATGTACTAAAAGGTATGTTGATGTACATAGCATGTCTGTGTCCCAATCTTGTCTCTGTTCATTTTTATGCAATTCCTATATACACTTCAAATTTCTTATTTACTTGTATAATTATATAGCTCATGAATGCGCCGAGGGTTTTGCACTTTAGTGCTATTCATTGCATGCTATTATCTGCCATTTCGCTGCATAAATGCTTCCTTGTTTCTATGCTTTTGGCACTTCCATCCCTACATCCTTTATAACATTATAGCCTTTTGCTATGTTGTTGCTACATTACTGGAAATTGTATTTAAAAATGGGCACCTCGATAAACAGGTTATATTTGTTCTATGTGGAAGAACGTAACACGCCTTATACTCATAACATAACTGACATGTAAATATCCATATTAGAGAAGTTCAACTCTCTATCTGTGCAGTCAGACCTTTCATGTCATTGTGGTAGTCAGATGCTGCTGTATAACTTTGTTGCCTCTCACAAGGTAATTTGCCATCAGATTCAACTGACTGTTTTGGGTTGTAATGCTTGGGGCAGTTATCACATTCATCTGGTAATCCATCACCATCACTATCAGTCTTATACAATTGATCACGTGTATGGCACATGCGAAATACCATTGTACAGTCGTCACAACAATCACCAGTTCCATCATTATCCCTGTCACGGTTATCTGGACTATAGATTTTGCCACACAAATCATAATTGTCAGCTGTAGTGAAAAAACATGTTAGAAGTGGAATTTAAGCCAGCATCTCAATTAACAATGAGTCTTGATCTTTCTAATACGTGTATGTGCATTCATTGCAACCATACATATTAGCTATAATGTAGACTACTTACCAAGTTTGTCATTATCATCATCCTCATCACATTCATCCCCAGTACGATCACCATCATTGTTCTCCTGACCAGGGTTATAGGCATAAATGCAGTTGTCACAAGCATCTCCTACACCATCACCATCCTGATCACCCTGCTTTTTATTAGCTACAGCCACACAATTGTCCTGCATATGTATAATGATGACATTATTACAGAACACACTAACACCCACTCATGGAAATACATGTGCATAGCACACTAGCTATATATGTAAGAAGAAGGAAGGAAAGAAAGACAACCCAGACAAACAGACACACAGCACACATACCATGCACAGGTAGTTCTACCAATATACGTCTAGTGTAACATAGAGTAGGCTGCAAATGCTATGTCAAATACCTTTCCATCTTCAATACAATCCTTATCCTGGTCTGGGATGCACTCAGCCATTCCTTCACACTTGTGGTATCCAGGCTCACATGCTGTGTAAAACATTCAGAGTTTACTCACATAATCAGACACTCTATGTTACACATGCTATTATTGTTGCATTTTATTATTGTTGCATGCTATCATCTGCTGTTTCGCTGCATGGATGCTTCCTTGTTTTGGTTAAGTTCCCACTAGAGACAATGGGACAATGTGTCCTTATACAGGACATTTAGCTCTGCTACAGGATAGGTACAGGAGATGTCATGAAACGTGACCTATTCCACAGCAGGTCACATATATCATCTTATTTCTTTATAACTGTCACCCATTGATCAACGTTGTACTCTGTAAACAATGTATATCTTGTAATACAACAACAAATAGACTCAGGCAAGCGTCTCACTAACAAAAACTCTGCTAAATGTGGAAATTGGTGTGATGGTAAAACTTAATACCCAATGATCAACATGGTGATAAAATCTTTGTAAACAATGTAATATGACAACTCAGTATCTCACTAACAAAAGCTTCACTACATGTAGAAATTGGTGTAATGGTAAAGCTTAATACCCTAATCATTACCATTGGGATAAAATCTCTGTAAACAATGTAAATAATGCAAAAGTATTCTGAAATTGGTATGGTGGTAAAGAATGTTGAGATAAAATGTTATATTCTATAATCAATGTTGAGATAAAAATCTTCAGACAAGTAAGGTACCCTGTGAAGTGCAGGATATACACACTTCCTGATGACTGCCCTTAGAACACCAGCAGTGCTGTGGTATGTGCCCCTAGGCCCTTGCCACAAGGACATACTGTAGTGATGTGATTCCCCAAATCTGCTAATCCAATGTCTTAGCATACTATCCACATGTTTTGTCAATATCCTTTGTTTTGAACTAGCTCTGAGGTAGCTAGTGAGGCTTTACAGAATTGACTACTATGCAAAGACTCAGAAACTTCTTATTTTCACCATCATGTGCAATACTACAGTTTACTGAAAGAAATAAGAGACATTGTTGCACAAATTATAATTATGGCTGGCTGCCATAAAGTTCAATTATCATAATTCTTAAATATATTAAAAATTTAAAATATTAAAAAATAAATAAATTTAAAGACTGTAATCATTGAGTCATTGCCAAAAATTCCTTTGTGGTTGTCTGTCTATTTTGTCATAGGACAGCCCTTGGGTAACAAAAATGTATACTAATTATGCAATTAGCTAATAAGTATTATTGGCCACAAGTGATAAGGCACCACAGACCACAAGGTCCACAGTAGCTCACCTGGACAAGGGCTGGTGTTGCAATCCTCTGTCTCTCTAGAAGAACCAACACAGTCTCTTCCTCCATACCTTGCCTCTATTAGCACTTCACGGGTACGAGTCCTCCTGCCACCATCACACGACCTTGTGCATGCACTCCATCTTTTCCATGCTCCCCATTTACAGTCAACTGCATGTAAAGAAGTACATACACAATGTAGGATCGGTGAAGAATGGTGAGAAACATTACTTCAAATCTAGAGAACACAATAGTTAACCTGGACAAGGGTTTGTGTTACATTCCTCGCTCTGTGTGGAAGGGCCGACACAGGGTTTTCCTCCATATTTTTCTTCAATCCTCCCACGACTACGGGTCCTAGTACCTCCATTACAAGTCGCACTACATGGACTCCATTCTCGCCATGGCTCCCATACGCAGTTCACTACATGTGTAAAAGTGAGCACATATCACATTAGTCCAACGAGGCATCATTTGAAGCCAGGCATGATTGTCCCCACCCCTTGCTGCCTTGGTCAGTTTCGTCTGTCTATGCATTGAGACCAGTGTGGCAACTATGTACTAGATCAATGTTTGGTGGAAACACTTGTGAAATTGGTGCAGGTGTGGAGTATTCTGTTATCTAAATATGCATGATCTCAGCCACAAAAACGAACTGAAAAGTACATTTCATGGTCTGGCAAACCAACATTTGCTGGAGTCATATTGCATTTCAATACAATAACACACCTGGACAAGGTTGGGTATTGCAGTCCTCTGTCTCTGAGGAAGCGCCAATGCAGGGTTTTCCTCCATGCATTCCTTCTATCTTCTCACGAGTACGAGTCCTAGTACCACCATTACAAGTCTTTGTACACATACTCCATTGTTTCCAATCAGTCCACCTGCAGTCAACTGCATGTACAGATGGTCAGTCCACCTAATCACTATTTACAAAGTGTAAAAACATTTTCACTTCCTTCAACATTTTAGTGAAAATGTTTTTACACTTGTTTCACTGGTTTTTACTGTGTGTAGCAACACATATAAACCTAAACCTGACTTTCGTGCAGAGTTCTACCTCACTTGCATACCTATAAGCAGGATATCTAGCAATTGTCAGTGACTCCTACATCCTATCTTGTACGTACTGAGTACAACAGCGGGTCCAGTTGCCTGCAACAGTTAGTCGTTCAAAGAAACGGAGCAACGTAGCAAAAAAAAGACAACACAGGGCTCGAAACAGCAGCAGCTCGACGAACACATTAAAGTCTGCATACGATTAGTGTACAAAACTAACTTCACGTGTTCGGCACGTGAGCAAACAAGAAAATGGCGTCTAAAACTAACACTTGTAAGGTTGCAGACCTGGAGTTTGACGGCTTTGGGAGAAGGTATGAAGATTTTGTGCATCAAGGATCATGTACGCTCCATAATAAATGATTTTCGTGAAAGAATTAGAGCGATTACTAACTCCAGTTTCGCGGTAGGCCGTTTGAACTGAATTAGAAAGAAGAAGATGATGAACAATCCGGGTTTTTACAAATTTCCGAGATTCACTGTAGCTGTATATTTTACGTACTTTGAGAGTATTATAGTGTATAGAAGCACTCGCAGAGCATGTAGTTTGTCTGAAAAGGCTTAAAACATCCGCGTTCGGGAGTTCTGAGCCGTCACGGTTACTTTTGTTAAGGCTTAATGGGCGTGTCGGCGCCATCCCTATATATAGAGTCTACTGACTCTATGATAGTCAATAGTCACCTGGGCAGGGGTTATTTTCACAATCCATGGTTTCAGGGACATTATTCCGAACATCTGGTGGACAGGGCTCTCCTCCATATTGTGCATGCTGCGTGATGATTGGGAATCGACTCTTTGTGCCTCCACCACAGGTTCTAGTACATGCTTCATATTCTCCCCATTCCCACTCACAATTCACTGAAAAGAACACATATGGTGTGGTGGTTGGTGATTTACATGTTTATAAAATTACACCACAGGAACTCACCTGGGCAAAGATGGGTGTTGCAATCTTGAACTTCCCTAAGAAATCCAGTGCAATCTGCCTCATCTGCTCCAGGTGGGATTATACATTCCCTCACTCTAGCTTGTCTACCTCCTCCACAACTCCTGCTACACTCTGTCCATTCAGTCCATGGTCCAAATTCAACAGGCTCAGTGGGTTGACCCACTTTAGAATAGAAATTAGCTAATGCACCCTTAAAAAACAAACAGACTATTTTGCTTACCACAAACTTCACAGCATTGGCCAGGGTATTTTACAGGTGCTCCATTATCACAGATTGCTTCTCTACATTCAATCTTGGTTTCTCTCACACCAGTTCTCTGCATAGCAATAAAGATAATAATGCCATACAACATTTCCCACGTTTGCTAAAAGACCTATGCCTATAGTTTTAGTTGCACACTTACCTCGCAACTATACTCCAAGCAAGGTTTGTCAGAAAAAACGAATGTGTCTCCGACGTTCATCAGACGATTCTTTCCATCAGCGCTTACATAGCACTTATCAGGAGAACAGGTTCCAGTTTCGACGTTGTGGTGATCCATTAGTTCGGCTAACATCTTATCCCACGACGAGACACCTAGTCCATTTCTGTAGGAACCTGAAGTGTACAGCAACCATATTAAGGCCGATAGTAACAACAGCTTCTCGGTAATTCTATACCTTGCACTGTGCAAAGCACTACTGCAAGCAAAAGAAGAGTAGTTTTCCACATCTCTGGACACTGTTGCTGGAGAACTTTTGCACTGCAAGCTAGTCGCAGGATAGCTCGCTTTATATCCTGCGAGAAGCGCGATGCGCAGACACTCGGCTGCTCTTGACATGTGGTACGGGCCTACCTTCCGCTAGGGCAGGGTCAGAGGTCAACCAATAAATGCGGACTCAGACTTTAACATGCCAGACTTTAGGGCCGTCTACAATTACTGGACTGGACTGGACTGGTGGACTCACTGAAATTGTTTGCGAACTTGTTCCCAGACATGCGTTCCAATAGTTAATATTCATGGGATTTATAAATGCAAGAAGACAGTGACTAGTGTAGTATGTCTTACTCTGCAATGCTTACTGTAGGTACGTACATGTACATACTATTATGTATAGCGCATTTCGAAACGCATCGAGTGCATGCAGCAGCAACATAACACATTCCGTCGTCATAGCTTCTATTTTATTGGGGGGGGGGGGGGGGCAATCGCCCCCTGCCCCCCCCCCCCCTCTGCCACCGCCCCTGCACGTGGATTAATACCTGTGTCTACAGCTGTAGATCTATGCTCTGATAGGATAAGGGCTAGCGCCCACTCGTAATTACAACGGTGCCCTATATTCCATCTTAGCATTAGCCCCTAACCTAACTGCTAATATACGCGCGGAGAGCGTCCGGAAGTCATTACACGGTTGGTCCGTACAGTTGATTACTCTAATTACTATTGGAATTCGTGCATGATAATGAGTTTATGAGCGATTTTAGCGAGTCCACCAGTCCAGTCCACCAGTCCACTCCAGTGATTGTACACGGCCCTCACAGTTATCGAGCCTTCCCTTCTCCGCTGTAGGAGGGCGTTAGCCTCGCGAGTTGTGACGTTTGAACTCCTAAGGTCCCACTCGCAATAATGCATCCAGGGCCTGGGGACGAGGCTAGAAGGGCGTTCTCTTCGACGAACTCTATATGTATTTATCTATGTCTATGACTAAGACTTCAATAAACAATTAGTGTCAAGAGACGAAAAGTAAAATTTCATAACCTGCTGTGGAATAGGTCACGTTTCATGACATCTCCTGTACCTATCCTTATACAGGACATTTAGCTCTACTACAGGATAGGTACAGGAGATGTCATGAAACGTGACCTATTCCACAGCAGGTCACATATATCATCTTATTTCTTTATTATAACTGTCACCCACACTGCAAAAAATGGGTAGTTATTTTAACCATTAGGTATGGTTACCTGGAGGAGTACCTCGTACTCATGTATGCAATTAGCATAATTATGTTCTACATATCTTTTGCATACCAAGACAGATTGTAGTCATGTAATGCAACTGAGGTGACCAACACACTGGTCAAAACAACCACCTCTTTTTTGCAGTGTGAGAAGCCAAGACAGATAATTATCTCACTGTCTCTTTATGTTCCTGGAATTTACTAATGCCAAGATTATGCAGGATATTCCGTAATACATGTAGCTATGCTATTGTATACCACAACATGTTTCCCCTTATCTAATGTATTGCTGGATTCTTGGCTGCACTTATCAAAGTATATGTCTGGATCTTGGCTACTCTCCTTTACTAGTCCTTCCCACAACACGTGGTAGGTACTCCTACACTAAGCTGCAGAGCCTTCAGACAGTCCCTCATTATTGTTAATTGCTTGAGGTTGGACTTGGAGAGAAGCCAATATTTTATTGAATTCGGCAGTTGATACATACTCCGTGCCTCACCCACGTAAGTCACTACTTTCATGGATCAACCGCGAATACCGCACTGAATATGGACATACATATTCGGAACAATTATGAAGAAAAGCCACACGATATTATGCATATTGGCGGATACACTCGTCTCGATTTACGTACATACGTCTGCCAGCGAACCTCATAACGCGGCGCGCGCGCGCGCGTTTTTGTATAAAACACGCTCGATTGACAGACTTTGCAGAGACTTTCGGATATCTGCTCTTCAGGCCAAGGCCAGAGACAAATAATCCCGAAATGTGGAAGACGGCTCTTCTCTCTCTTGCAGTAGCGCTAAGTACTGCACAAGGTACGCTAGCTGGCATTATGTCCACATACCAATGGAAACTAAGTTATTGTAAATGTTTAGGTTCCTTCGGCAACAGACTAGGCGTCGAATCGTGGGACCATATGTTAGCAGAACTAATGCAACGAAATGTCCAAACTGGAACTTGTGGTGACAAGTGCTATGTAAACGCTGGTGGAGACCAACGTGTGCTGGAGAGAGGAGGTTCGTTTGTTCACAGTAGTGATCCTTGCCTTCAGTATATATGCGAAGTAAGTGACATTTCTTTGCAGTGAAATACCGATGATAATAAATGCATAATTTTTACAGTTTTTTGCGAAGATCCTTCTTCACAGACAGAGGATTGCAACACTAATCCATGTCCAGGTGTGTTGTGCATATAAAAATAGTTTCAAAGCCTGCTGTTCGGCTACAGCCTGGCTAATTATAAGTCAAAGTTTATGCAACTCCTGATCATATCCCTGAAGGTTCATTGTTGCAGAATAGAAAATGTATAATTCTATGCAACGCATATGTATGTGCAGTAGCCATCATTATTATAACATACACACATTTGGTTTAATCTGTATGGGTGGTATAAGTTAATATTGGTGACTTGTTTCTTCTGAAATGGATTGTTACTTTGAATGGGGAGAGTTTTCGGAGTGCAGCAAGTCCTGTGGAGGAGGAACAATGACCCGTTCCCCAATCATCACGCGACATGGACAATATGGAGGAACACCCTGTCCATCTAGGGAAACAGAAACGTGCAATGAACAGTCATGCCCAGGTGAATCAATCATTTCATTGTAGTGTGGAAATACATGATGTGCATACAATGTACCACAGTATGTAAAGCTGGATACAACATGTGTGCCCAACATACTGAGTGTGTCCCTGACCAGGATATGGATTGTATCGAAGACTCAAGGGTCAGTGACACTCGTAGATTAGTTTGTATGAATCTTATAAACTGCCTGATTCTTCCAAGTACCTGTCCATTAGCTTTGTACCAAGGTGCTCGGTGGGCTGGGGCGACCGCCGAGCACCTGAGTATGAGGCTACCTGTCCATATGTTGGCAAACATTATAGCAAAGCTTGCAATAGTTCTGAACTGAATAAATGATGATGATATAAACAAATCCCCAACAGGACAATTGTGTGGCTGTAGCTAATACAAAGCAGGATGATGAGGATGAGGATGATGTAGGAGATGCTTGTGACAACTGCATTTATGCCCCTAACCCTGGTCAGGAGAACAATGATGGTGATCGTACTGGGGATGAATGTGATGAGGATGATGATAATGACAAACTTGGTAAGTAGTCTACATTATAGCTAATATGTATGGTTGCAATGAATGCACATACACGTATTAGAAAGATCAAAACTTTCATTGTTAATTGAGATGCTGGCTTAAATTCCACTTCTAACAAGTTTTTTCACTACAGCTGACAATTATGATTTGTGTGGCAAAATCTATAGTCCAGATAACGGTGACAAGGATGATGACAGAATTGGTGATTGTTGTGACGACTGCACACTGATATTTGGCGTATGCCATACACCTGATGAATTGTTTTCGACTGATAGTGATGGTGATGGATTACCAAATAAATGTGATAACTGCCCCAATCATTACAACCCTGAGCAGACAGCTGACTCTAATGGTAATTTACCTTGTCAGAGGCAACAAAGCTTTGCTCAGACAGCAGACAACAATGACACACCAGTAATATCAGATGCTGACAAGAAAACTCTTGCAAATGAGATTATGGAGAAGCTGCTTGAAATGTACTACAGCAATTAAGCAATCAAATTGAGACACTGATGTAGCTGTATATGAACAGTAATAGAGAATGTCTCAACTGTCATCATTAGCTACTGTATATTTAGAATAATTATATGAGTTTGTTTATTCCAAATTACACACATCTCGTAGAGCACTATTATTTTAGCAGTCATGCACAACCACTCTTCAAATCTATGGAAACAATCATCAAAGGAATAGGGAAGTAATCAACATCTACTGAGCAGAGGGGGTATAGGGAAGCAATTAACACATATGAATAGGGAGGCACAATTGCTTGAGGGGAGGGATAGGCACCCTTTCCCACACAGTGATATCCCCACACATGTACAGCAGATAACAGGGCCCCAAGAGGCAATCAACAACTGCTATATACTGAGGGGCTAACACTGCTATTCACCCCACACTCCTTTGTGAGTTAGGCCTCTAATAAGTGGGGGTAGTTCATATTAAATGTTTTATAAGGATGAAAGGATGGAATGGGTCCTTATAAAGCATTTTATATGAACTGTTCTATACAATGTCATGTATGTATATCTGTGGCAAATTAAAACAAGTACAGTAACTGTTAGGTAAATACATGCCACAAAAACAACTCTACAATATCTTCAAGATCAGTTATCAGATGTCTACCATATCTGCAAAAGCTGCCGGCTGTAATCAATGAGCAGCTTATTGTGGGTAGGGGTTTGAATATCCTAAGATGCTTTGCTTTTCACAGCTCCATACTGTGATTATTCTGAGAATCGGTTTGTCCACATTGCTATGTTTG